>OX453276.1:7519876-7637376 GCA_949710005.1 Ricordea florida | reverse complement strand
GTTCTCAATCAATCAATCAGTCACTGAAATCATTAGTAGTATCTCCACTATAACCCTAAGCCCTAACCCTAACCCTAACCCTAACTCTAACCCTAACGCTTTTCGCACATAAGTATATATAAAAATCCGAAAGTTCAAGGAGAAATTGAAATGTTTAGGGAAATCAGGGGTCTAGAAAAGAGACAAAGACATGTGAATCAAGTGTTAACATTGAGAAAGAACTGTAACTGGTACACTTTCTTCTTTTTTTCTTTTTTTGTGTCGCTCTAGTAAATCTTCATTTAATAATAATTGTTTTTAGAAAAAAAAGGCAAGGAATAAAAAATGCCAAAGGCCAATTTTATTTAGACATTAAGGTGCAAGAAAAGCTGTAAAAAGAAAGAAAAAAGAAAAAAAGAGCATTATAACTGGTAATATTTCTACTTTTCTTTTTAATCTTTTTTTCATGTCCTATATAATGACGGGTCGCCCCTGTAGAGCTTCTGTTAATGGTAATTAAAAAAAAATTAGGCAAGGAAAAAATACCAAAGTCCAATTTTATTTAGACATTTAAGTACAAAGAGAATGAGAAAAAAGAAAAAAGAAAAAGAAGAAAAAGAAAAGAAAAAAAATTAAAAAAAAATTAATTCTTCAGGACAGTGTATCTTTCTTTTTTTGTCTCTGTTTTTGAATTTAAGATTTAAAAAGAAAATGAACGATAAAAATCGTGCGGATGGAGGGGTGAAATTACCCGGCCCCCAAGCCAGATCGAGAGCCATCCCGCGCTTCGAACCCGGTACCTATCGCATCCTAGTCGACTGCTCTATCCACTAGACCACGCCAACTGCACCTGATATCATATGGAAAAATTAGGGTACTGTATTGTTCTAAGTTTGATTTCAAACTGCGCATGCGCTACCTATGACGTCATGCCCATGTTGCTGTACGAGATTTCGCGCTTTCGACGGAAGACGGTTTACCACAGTCGACTATTTCAGGCTTCACAAAGTACACTGGACCTATCTTAAAAGACAACGCTGTTTTGGTTGATCTTGCCCACATTTCAAAATAGAAGAACAACTCTGAGCCGCTCAATTAACATTTACGGAACCGAATAGTCAATTTCAAGAACCACGAACGCCTTTCTACGTGACTTTAATATCAAGCTTTGATCAGACAAGTAGCCGTTAAACTGCAGATATAATTCACACTTATCACCGAATCGAAGGTATTCAGCGCAACACATACACATAAAAACGTGTTCGTCACAAACAGGTCAATAATCTTCTTATTTTGGGCCTGGTTCATTACCTCCGCCAAGGAGGTTATGTTTTCACGCCTGTCTGTTTATCAATCAAGTAGACTGAAACAAGATTATGAATACATTTGAAAGTCATCACGGCGTCATTTATGTAGAGTCTAGCTATCGCGGTAAGATTTCCACACAGGTCCCTACTTCATTATGCATGCTAAAGCTGTCTCTTCTGGTGTAATGCACGTGCAAATATTTCTTGTGTTCGAAGAACAAAATAGTACAGTTACAGAATGCATAATGAAGTAGGGACCTGTGCGGAAATCTTACCATAATTTGAACCAGTGAACTCCAGTGACTCTAATTTTCATCGCAATTTACTGCCGAGTAATCGCTTTGAACCAACATACGGAAATTTTGCACGAACGCAATATAATAGAAAGTTTTACCGTATGCCTCTAACAGCAAATGTGTTGTTTGTTTTTGTAAAATTTTTGGCTGGAAAAGCTTTATATTGCTTTTTCTCTCTATGCCAATATATAGTTTATTTTTACCTCCGCCAAGGAGGTTATGTTTTCACGCCTGTCTGTTTGTTTGTTTGTCTGTCTGTTAATCGTTTTACGCAAAAACTAATCAACGGATTTGCACCAAATTTGGTGGAAAGGTCGCAAATATACCCAGGATCAATCGATTAAAATTTGGGATTTATCCAGATTAAACTCCGGATCTCAGATCCAGAAGAGTGTAATATCAGGTGTACATACGTGGCGGGGCGGAGGTATGCGCTCTACCGAGTGCCCTTCTAGTTTAACATGTGTTACGTAGTCGGGGACTCGTGGTGGGTATATACATGAGATCTTTCCCTGAACCAGCTCCTGTAAAACGTTTTAGTCAAACAGGGGCCAATTCAATAAAACGTTTACAAGTAAAGCTATTGTTTTAGAGTTTGAAAACAATAGCAACTCTTGTAAATTACCCTTGTAAAACGTTTTATTGAAGTGATCCCTGCTCATATATTCCTGTACCCCTTGCTTGTTAGGCAGAATTGTTGGTCGTCCGTTTGCACTGAAGGCATAGGCGTCATAGTGCATGACACTTCCGTAATCATATGGAGTACCGAGGGAGTCGATTTTGTCGCGACCATACTTGTTAAAGTTGTACGCCATTCCTGCCAAAAAATAATGGTTTCAACCTAATCGCAAAATACAATGTAAAATTTAATGTGCAATCCGTCTTAAACTACAATCGTGGACAGAACCTTATTTAGACAGCTAACTTGTTATGCGTCTATTGTCGGAGACGGAGCGAATTCTTGCGTGACATGATATGGAATTCTTGCGTGACACGATTTGTCACTTTATCAGATGATCGTAATGAATTCAATAAATGAACTTGGGGGGTACTCCGTTGGAAAAGTGACGGGGTTGGTCGTCGTACATTTTACAGGTTTGAATTTGTGGATTGGTACCGCTTAGGGTGCTAAAACTGAACGTGACTGCTACCAGAGCTGTCTCGGTACCTTTCCAGGGTCCTGCGGTGAGGTTATCGCCTAAGGGACGGACCATTAGAAAAGTGATGGGGGGGAGGGGGTGGGAAAAAAAAAAAACAAAAAAAAATTAATGCAAGGGAAAATGCCAAGAAAAAAAAAATTCATGCAAAGAAGAAGGTAAAAAAAATTCATGCAGAAGGAAGGTCCAATTGTGACTTTTTCACACGTAGTAAAAAAAATTCGTGCAAGCTGAAAATTCCCCACCCCCCTCCCCATCACTTTTGTAATGGTCCGTCCCTAATACGTTTAAAAGGTCCTTGAGAAGAGAGTAGTTGAAAGTTAATTATCTTTATTACTCGGGCTTCTTCAGAAGGAATGCCCAAGATGTAAATTCGGGTTTATTTGTACTATTTATTTGTGCTAATTTGCAGTGCCAGTTATCTAATTTGTTGTTGTTGAATTGGTACCTCTCAGGGGGGGAAAGGAATCTGGGACACGCCAAAAAAAAATGAGATTCTGGTACCTCTTCTTTCAGACGAGCACACCCGTCACATATATTGGGGAGTACCCCCATCCTCCCCCCGGGTCCAGATAATTCAGGGCCGTACTGCGAGTTTAGAAAAATCTGTTGTAAAGAAGTGGCAAGTGACCTTTTCATGAACCCTTTCGTTGAGTAAGGTCATAAAGAGTTCTCGCGGACAGTCTGATTATTTATATTATCAATGTCTCTACCTTGTATTATGTTGCTTTTGTAAATAGTCACGTAGCTGTCACGGTCTGGCCTTGACTGTTCGTGGTAGAATCCTAATGCGTGACCTATGGAAAAAAAAAACGAAAATAGAAACAATTAAATATAAGATTAAAATAGGTCCGCAATGCGTACATGTGTGAATTTCTAGACAACCTGATATGCACTCGACTCTTGTGGATAAATAAACAAATAAATGAATAAATCCGATCTTTCAATAATGTGGCTACACACCTCGTGTAAGCCACACAAAAGCATAAGTTAAATTTGATATGTGTCCCCAAGGGAAAGTAGCGCAAATTTAAATACTGTATCACAAAGGTGGCGCGATTTTGATATTTTTGATACTTTAAGATAAGCAAAGATTTTCAAGTCTAAGCGGAGGGCGGATGTAACCCAAACTGATGCCTTTGTAAAATTCTAATGTCATTATCCTTGGGAGTAACAGTTCGACGTAATATTGCACTAAACTTTCTTTATGAGTACATCCAAGCACTATTGTAGTATTATTATTGCAGTGTTACTTTGTATAATTGTCTTTACACAGCATTCAGTGATTGATTTTTTGAGAGAGAGATAAAGATAGATAGATAGAGAGAGAGAGAGAGAGAGAGAGAGAGAAAGAGAGAGAGAGAGAGAGAGAGAGAGAGAGAGAGAGAGAGAGAGAGAGAGAGAGAGAGAGAGAGGGAGAGATTCATTCTATGCCATTCTATCCTTTAGTCCCTTACGATAACTGCAAGAGCGTTGAAATTCCAGGGGTGTAGCGACGGAGATCCTGGAGTGTTCTTGACCCTCCCCCTTTGTGATACTAAAATAGAGTAATTTATGTTACGTGGAACTTAATTCACCTGTGCAGCTATTTTGTAGGCTTGTCCCTCCCCTACGCTCACTGCTCATCTGACAAAAGTGTCACTTTAGTAAAAACGCGGTGTGTATGTCGACATGTCAATCTGGTAAGTACCCTGGGTGTGACACAGTGTGACCCCCCCCCCTCCTTTGAAGTCTTAGCTACGCCCCAGAATTCCATAAAATGCCTTGAATAAAGCGGGTGCGTTTCAAAGGGAAATGGTGGAACGAACGATCGAGCGCAAGAATTTAGGTAATTTGAAGTCAGAGTAGTGATAAAGCACGCTCGTTAGCAATACCTCTGTCTAAAAACGACCGCAGATAATTCCGCTTCGGGCGCGCAAAAGCGCGTTTTGGCGTGAAGGTTTTCTCGGTCGGTACTGTTGATACATACATTTCATATTACAAAATTGATGAGTGATATGTAGGTACCGATTTCATGGGCAACTGTCCCAACGTTCCAACATCCATTTCCCAGAGAGATGTATTGAAGCCGACGTTGATAACCTACCTCTGAGGAACACCTAAGAAACAACAACAAGAAAGAAACAAACAAAACCTCTTTAGCTTACTCACTATTTCATTTCCAGAGCCCGCAACCCCTTGACCAGCGGACGTGAACGCGTTATAGTATGTACTTCATGTATCCCTTATTATACTAAATAAATTATTTTATATATTATAGATATTCTAGTACATTATACTAAAAGTACATGAACTAACTACGGTCGTCTTTCTCTGCTGCTGGCCAATGGAACGTGGGGTCCGGGAACGAACGTAGGTTACGCATTAATAGATCCAGGGATTTTCTTTGCCCTAGAAGAATGGCTGATTAAGAGCCAAAGTCGAATAAGCTCAGAGATCGCAAAAAATCAATCACTGCACTTAGGTGTTCGTAAAGACATAAAAGTGACATAGATATCTATTGTTCCTAATAAGGGACGGATCATTAGAAAAGTGATGGGGGGGGGTGGGGAATTTTCAGCTTGCACGAATTTTTTTTTTCGCTCACTGCTTGTGCAGGAATTTTTTTTCAGGTGAACCTCTCTGCAGTCTGCACGAATTTGTTTTACTACGTGTGAAAAAGTCACAATTGGACCTTCCTTCTGCATGATTTTTTTTTACCTTCTTCTTTGCATGAATTTTTTTTCTTGGCATTTTCCCTTGCATGAATTTTTTTTTGTTCCCCCCCCCCATATCACTTTTATAATGGTCCGTCCCTAATACCGCACTGTTATACCAGCAAGTTGTTGTATTGCACTGTTGTACTAGCAAGTCGTGTGACGACTAAACCGACTCGAGATCTAACTTCATAGATCACTTTCCCTTAGAACGCATAAAACTGGATCACGGAAATCTTTCTTAGGTGGTACAGTCTGTGATTGTACGCAATTTTGGTTAAAGCCTGGCTAGATGTAATCTCCCAGGGATGTAGGGGGGGGTGGAGGGCATACTGTGTCACACCCAGGGTACTTGCCAGATTGGTATGTTGACATTCACTCCGTGTTTTACGAAGTGTAACTATCTAGAACTGGAAAATATTTATTGCAAGCTGATTCTTCGGATTAGTGTGTTTTCGCCACCTGAATTCTAGAGACATAAAATAATTATCTTTCAAAGGAGGGGTCACGGGCACCCCAGGGACCCCTCCCTAGCTACTCACCTGTCTCATTTTGCAGCTCTTGTCTTGCTCGTCGCACAACGCTTTCGGTAGGGAGAGTAGCGTTTCGTGACAAGTCACACAACGGCAGCGAAAGAGACAGGGTTTTTTTTTTTCAATTCTTTTTGCACCACTTACCCCTGTCCTATGTGGAAGTGAGCGTATCCGTGTTCTCGTTTCCGCTGCTGAAACCTGATGCAAGTTTGACTTGTCCATTGGGCCATGGCATCACTCAGCATTTTCATCTTTGCGCCGTCATAGCCTGCAAGAAATCAAAAGTACCCAATGATGAGCTCGTGGATAAATTGATACCTTGAACAAATTTAAGGAATGTATAGTATTTTCTTAAGTGCACAAAGTGTCTTGCAGGCGTTTAATGCAACGCGATATGGATTATCTTTCTCGAGCGCAAATAACTATATTTTGTCCCTATATAAATGTTGTGGTTCAGTTCTATCCCTGGATTAAGTTTTGTTTTCTATTGTTTAAAACTCATTATTATACATCATCATACCAAAAAACAAAGGAAATTAAAATTTAAACCAAGGATAAAATTGAACCACAACATAAATTCCAAGGAGTCAAAATAGCTTGTGCCGGCTTCAAATTTCTTGAAACCTTTAGTGCAGAAAGAATTCTCGCTCGATCACGTGACAAGTACGATAATGAGTGTGGTGAGCTACCGAGAGAAAGAAACTTGAAGGCGATCGTTAATTACATGGGAAATTCAAGGTTACTATTGGCTCCGATGTTTCTCTTGTTCCCCGTCATCCGTGACATTTCTGACCCACCATATACAAGGTAGTCTCTAGGAATTACAAAGGTTGCAGCATCTATTGTTGTTGTTTAAGAGTGACGTTGGGTCTTTTTTCCTAATGTTCTTTTTGAAAGATTCAATATTCGAGGAGCCTTTCAATTTAATATCTAGTGTGTGTCTCACTCACTTATCGTCTGATCAATAGAGTAAATCATTACTCCTCCAGGCCATTGGCTGTTTAGCAGAGAGCCCCGTGCACTTCCGCTGGCCTTGTCGACATCTAACCCTCTCATTGCAGCCAGTCTTTGGGCGGGACTAAACACCATGTCTCCTTCAAACAGCTTCGGGTTCTTAACTCCAATGTTCTCTGATAAAAAGCAAAGAAAATGTTAACATTAAACATTATCAAGAAATCTGTAGCTCAAGGTATAAGAGTACAAGGGAAACGTTCCTCATATTGTCCTGAGAGCTTCCACAATCTGAAATCTCTTTCCGGAGCAAACGTTAAAAGAGCAGACGACTTCAAATATCTTGGATCATGGATAATGGACTCTGAAAAGGACTTTAGGGCAGCCTGTGACAAGCTTCAAAAACTCTTGCACTCAAACTTGCCAAGGGATTATAAAGTCTTCCTGTTCCAGTATCTAGTTGAACCAGTTCTTCTCTATGGCGCAGAGACCTGGACTCTGACACAGACAATCCCAAGAAGACTGGACGGAACATACGCGAACCTTCTTCGCCGGGTGCAGAATATTCATTGGTCTGAGCATGCAACAAAGGAGAGAATTTACGGAAACCTGCCCTCTATTTTTGATTCTCTAATGCGTCGACGTCTCCAGTTTGCCGGACACTGCTTAAGAGCAGAGAGTGAAGTCATCTCAACTCTTCTGCTATGGGAGCAAAGACTCCCGGTCTGTAACCGTAAAAGGACATACCCGCAAATGCTATCAAAAGACTCGGGTATCGAAGTCGGAGAACTTAATCAGGCCATGAGAGACCGCGCTGTGTGGCATGCTATTGTTGCTGACATCCCGGCCTCGGTTGCCGAAGGATGTTGATGAAGATGATGATTATGTATACTTTTCTATGTAAAAAAAATGCTTTGCCGATAGCACTGATGACTTGAAGGTTTGAACATCTCATTTTGAACATCTCATTTATGAGCAATTGCATTCTTAGCTTGGAAAAATCCCCCCCCCCCCTGGATATTACATCGCACCTCTTAAGAGTAACACTCTTGGCTCAGCCATATTTTCAAAAGTGGAACTCGAGGTACCAGCAAATCAGTAAGATAGCGACTGCGCACGATCACTCGTACATGAATGGCTGTGAACTGATAAGCATCGCTTGCATCGGCCTTATACCCATATTCTCTACACTCAATACCTGAACCATTGAAAGAAGAAATTGTTGATTGCTCTATTTAGCCTAACCGCCCCATTTCGTACCAATCTTCATTTCACTGGGTGCGGCGATTATCAAGGTGTAAATTAATTTTTTTGACAAATTATTGATTCGGAAGATTTGAAGCGACGCTAAAGCCAGAGAGGCGATCTTCGATATCTTAGAAATCATTTAGGTCAGATCAACACATTTTCTTATTGATTCGAAACGTAACGTTTTTTCTCCGTTAGATTGTACGCGAACTAATCATGAAAGCCACCTAACTATATCGGTGTACTTGTCTTTGTAAAAGCTTTACAACGGATAATCTCGTCCACGCTAAAATTATAAGCTATAACCAGTCCATACGGTAAAAGAAAACAGTATCAGACAATGCTATCCAGTAGTTTTCTAATGCCGGAATAGTCCAATTGTATACTTTTAGCCACATGAAAAAGTTTAGAACCACACAGTATAGTAAAACAAACAATACCACAGTACATGGCCGGGTTGTTCGAAGTAGGGTTAAGGTAACCCAGGGTTAGTGCGAAATTTAAATGACGATATGTGAGCTCAAAAAGCATATTCAGTATTATTCTTTTTGAATACGATTCGATGAATGTATGCTCTGAAAAAAATAGAGAAAGTTATCGGAGAAAATGCTTTTAAAGAAAAGGAAAAGAAACCCGCGTTAAAATTTAACCCTGGGTTAGCGCTAATCGGCCCTCGAACAACCGGCCCCAGTACTGTTCAGTAGCTTTCCAAAGTATGGTCACACTGCATGGTTTTATCTATTACAAACTAAAAACTCAGAGCCATAAAAAATGGCATAAGATAAAGATAAAGTAGAATATTTGGCGTCATCGTTTTCGAAACGTTCCCTTTTTCTCCGTTGTTTCCGGTACGCGAAAACGGAATTTGAAGACAGCTCTATCCTGGAGGGCCTTTTTGAAAACTTGCGTTTTGCGTCATCGTTTCCTTTGGAATACGCAGACGGGGTGTAAACCTCCAGTTACTCTTCATGATCATATCAAAATCAATAAAAAAAAAACGTAAATTCAAACCTTCTGGATTCGCAAATGCCGCACTGAAAACACCACAAAGCAACAGGAGTAACATTGTTTGTCTGATATCGCCACACAGAATCAGCTCGTTTCTTACCAGCAGATCAATTTGGATCGTTCTCCTGGCTAACCCCAATTTAATACTTGTAAAATCCAATAAAGCTAAAACTTTGCACAGCAGGCAAATTCAGCAAACAGAGCTAAATAAAAGGTAGCGAAGTCTTTGGGTGACATGGCGTCTCCAGATAGGGGAAAGCAGGGGGTAGGACTGCTTAAGAACAATTATATTAGGTGAAGCCTCCAGCACCATTATTCGTTAGAACGTTGGCCTCTTCTACACACCTGCTATGTCAAACAAAGTGCTAATTTCACATAGCTTCTCAAACAAAATGGATAATATACCCTCCTAAAGCTGTTTCAAAGAAGTGCACCAAACCGATTTAGTGTTGTAGCATCAAGGATGACTGGAAGAAATTTTAACGGTTCTGTGTTGCAAAAACAGAGTGCAATTGATTTAAAGATCCCTTACAGGGGTGGATCCAGGATTTTACATGAGTGATTTGCCCCAACTTAATTAGGGGGGGGGGGGGCATGCTCCCCAAAAGAAAATTTGAAATTTAGTGCTCTCAGAATGCAATTTTCCTTACAGAAGTGTTTTGATGACTTCAAGTCTAAAACTTCACACGAGTTTTGGGCAGCTCCTGTAGCATAGGCTAATGTGAGAAGAAACGCCTCTCTTCCCTCCCCTCCCTAGGTGCTATGTCTGCATTTCTCTACTCCCGTAACCACTCACGTACTCGTAAAAGCAAGTCTATTTTTTAAAATAGCATGGCAATTGAAATTATTTTATTCGTGCGCTTTTATGACCTGTCTTCGTTCTCATGCGTAATTGAATCTCACTGACATTACATATCATTTCATTTTGTCTTTATTTGTCCAGCTATTTCAGTGTGTGAAACTCGGCAAGTTTTGATGTCGCCAAAGTTTTCATATCCCAACCGACGCTTCGAGTGTCCCGCCTCTCTGTCGCTTATGTTCTCTTGATCTCGCTCAACATTTCAGTTTGCTCCTTGCACATGCCAAAGTTGACTCAGGTATGTTGACCAAAGAAGGCGAGCCGTCTTCTTGATTCTTAAGAGTTAGAACTGACAGATTCTGTAATATTGTTTTTGTGACTAAAACATTTTGTTAACGGCTCGTCCTCGTTTTTTTCTTCAGGCCAAAACTAACACTGGCCACTTAATCCTCGTGCTCAAACGCTTACTAGATTCCATAGGATTCTGACGTCACATCGCGTCGTGACTGCGTAAATTGAACGCACGATTAGGATGGACGGTCAGGCCGCTCGTCAGCTGGGCATATGGTTAAGCATTTAAGTGAAGATTGAAATACCAATATCAGGATAATGGCTAGTCAAAATAGATTACACAGAAATATATTTGAATGTCACCCAATAGTGATGGATGTATGGATACCGAAATTTAAGTTTATCCAGTTGTACAGTTTGTTTTATATGGTTAGTTCAAAACATTGATGACTTGGACAGGGTAGCATGCAAAACAAGTTAGTTTGAATAGATAGCGTAGTAACGTCTGAGCGGATAACCTCTGCTTTAAGGTATGGAAACTGCAGGCCCAGCCACATGATTCCAATTTCATCATTTTTACTCCTACCATCAAAAACAGAAACCTAATTAAGTTTCAATTGAGAATTCCTCCCTGAATATTTTTTTCTGCCTTCTTGAATTCACCTATGTTCGCTGTATTAAGTCTGAGCATGTATTCATTGTTCTAACGTGACTGCAACACTGTGATATGTGATTCCATCTTGTCAATAATATTCAAACTACATCCGGGCACTGAGTGAGGTATTTTCCACGAATAACCTCACGCATGATCGGTCAATTTCCGGTCAATTTCGTAGTTTTCGATTCTGTATTTGGTTTTCTGGTCTACATTTTTGAGGCTTGGGTACACAACAAATTGTGTGAGAGCTCTGACGAAGGGTCAACGCCCGAAACGTCAGCACTCCCCCCCCCCAATACTTTGTTTTTACCTTACGGTGGTATAACCTATTTTATCAACTTGTTTGATTGTCCAATTGGGTAGCTCTGCTTTGGATTGGCATCCCATCCGGGGGGGAATACAAGAGGGAATGAGGGCTCGTAACAAACTCTCAAGTGTTTCGTGTCACTGAAACAGGAATAAACTCCGGCCTTGTGGAACTCATGGATCGCATTTTTTCCTTTATTTTTAGCTATGGCGACTTATGCACGGAAATGATGACAACATGGCATCGGAGGAAACGGTTCGCGAAAAAGTCTAAGTACCAGAATAGAACAAACATATTACAGCATGGAAAAATATTCGTGCGATTTTCATTCGTTCTTTGAGGTGTATCATGAAACTCACCCGTTGGCTGTGCTCATTCGTTCGTCTTCTGGTACTATTCGACTCGTGAATAAAAATGGTATGCAAGCATTTTCCATGAAGTACTGCAATAACTAAGAACCTTACACGGTGGGAAATTTCTACTCCTTAATCAGCCAAAAGAAAGTCCACTTGATCCCAGTTTTTTAAAGAGACAATTGAGCTCGGCCGATATTGATTCATTCGATCCGCAGCTGGTATTGTAGTTTTATTGGCCCATAGAAGCCTGGCAGCTAGTTTGTCTGTTTTGCACCAAAGACAAATCGTTTCTTCGCATCGTGAGCTTTCTTCTCGTACCAAATTTGCTATATTTTCACTTTTTTTTCGCATTTTTGCTCCGGAGCAAAGTTGGCATAGACATCTGAAGAGCAATCATCGATCTGAAGTGTGAGTACCTTGTTTTATTTCTTATTTTTTTGCCTTCGTGTAGGATTTATGAACAAATTAAAACCATAGAACCACACTTTTGACTCTACTAAATATTTTTGGAACCTCGAGAACATTGATTGTTATTTATTTAATATTGAAAATTTGTCACAAAATTGGTGAATTCTTAGGTGGCGTTGAGTGCTGCTGTGGCTGATGGGGAGCAAGAAGCGAAGAGCTCCGCGAAGAACGACCAAAACTACAGAAAAACTGCGATTTCCCATAGGCGATCTCGCTCAATGGAGGTCTGAATTAAAAGAAGAATTTTTAAGAAAATCAAAGCAATTAAATGCTTTGACCAAGAATTCGAGCCGAATTAATTAGCAAGTAAGTAATATTGTCCTGACAATCATGGACTGGTCATGGAAATCATGCATGCATTCAACTCAAGACTTTGTTTCTTATTGTGTGAATCTGGCTATTACTCTTTTATGATTACTTTTTTGTTTCATGGGTTTATAAAAGCCACTCTAATTGCTTCATTGCTGTTCTATTGTGTACATATAAAAATGTACAGTAAAAATTGCATTTAAATCCATGAAACAGTAGTACTACTTTAATTGGCTAGGACAGCTGAATGGCACAAATTAAGCAGAAGGAAAAAATTAATAAGTTGTTTTCTTGTTGTTTTTATTTTGAACTAGTTATGCTTTCTAACTTTTTTTTTTAACTTTATATTTATTTATTTGAAAATACCCACTTAAAGTATATATCTATCTATCAATACTCAAAAGCTCTGCGTACAAATATGCTAAAAAGAGCCAAAAAGTAATTTTGAGATAGACTTGTTCTATTCACATTAAACTGTAAAATAAATATGACTGACTGTAGTAAAAACAGTGCAGTACTATCACCAATACTTTTTTACAGTTCAAATAAATTGACTTTGTTTCTCTAAAAAAGGAAAACTGATTGATAACTGATTTTAACTATTGTAACCAATCAATAACAGTTGTTATGCCTTTGATGTTGTGCCTTTTCAAATACTGTCTATTGACAGGGAAATCATAACAATGAATAATGCAAAACTATTTTATGTTTGTATGTTTTAAATGCATCTTTAATTACTCAATATATACCGATTATGACATTATAAAAAAAATATCTATGTATTTGACTTTAATTGTATGTCAAGTTTTAATGGAATAAAAGTTATTTGTATTTGAATCATTCCTTGTGTTTATATTTATTTACAATGGTTAAGTGCTCCCTCTAAACCAGTGAACGTATAATTACACAGCAAATAGCACTAAATTATGCTAGAGTAGAAGCACTAAATCTGTGAAACAAATATTACTAGTTATAATAAATAGTGTTGATGAGACAATAGAGAACAAACAAATTAGCATTATTTATCACCTACCTTGTACTATGTTTGTTTCAGGAATTAAGTGTATTTACTCTACACTCTTTAGCAAGCTGTATCTTTAGTAATATTTATTTCATGAATTTAGCATGAGCACCTTATAACAAAACAAATCAATGTATTAGAGCGCACACACTTAATCCGTGAAATATAAACAGTACAAAATAGGTGTTAAATTATGCTAATTTGTTTGTTTCCTATTGTCTAATCAACACTATTTAGTAGTAGCTAGTATTATTTGTTTCACAGATAAAGTGAGTGCACTCTACTATAAGTTACCTACAACATCGTAGACAATAGGAACCAAAATGTTTTCTTTGTATCAACAAGTACAAGTTATTGTTTATGGTTTAAATGTGTACTCTTTAACTCATGGAAATGAGTACAACTTACAGAAGTACCGATGTGTGTATTGGGAAGTTGTGCATATTGCAAACACTATAACAAAAATCAAATTGTAAAATTTCCTAATCAAAATCGTATGTCATTCCAAACTGCTTCTCCTCATTTACAATAGCCTCAATTCTCTTCTTATTCTTGAACTTCTTCTTGAGAAACTCATCATCTGAATAAGAGGTGCCCATAATCTTATTAAAAAGACTTTTTACCGGCCCTGGCAAAAGAAGTAAACGCCAAGACAGCCTTCTTGTGTTTCTTTTGGTCTCGCCGGTGAATAAGCCGTAGTTTGTGGTTGACGCAAGTGTCCGTATAATTTGGAATAATTCTGTAGGCAATTCCACCTTTATAAAAACTTTCCAAGGACTTCTTGGAGCACACCTAAACGATAATCTTCTCATAAACTGCTTGTACCATCTCTCTGCTTTGCGTTAAATCATGGGGTAGTACTGGCCAACGCGATGCCTATGTTTTGACCTCGATGGTCCGAAATGGCTCTGTAATTGGCTCCACAAGATTTTTAAGGTCTTCAAAAGCCTTCTCCACTTTTCCTTTATCTAAATTGTCCAGAGACAATAGTTCAGACCGGCCTACAGTAAGTGCACCGAGGATAATATTCGGAATGATTTCCGCTCAGGTCCCTACTTCATTACGCATGTTGTAGCCGAGCAAGAAATGTTTGCACGCGAACTTCCCAAGACAATTCAAGTACAGCATGCATAATGAAGTAGCCTCACAACAGCAGCCATTTTTAATTTGTTCGAATCAGGAAGGTTTTAAAATACTTCATTCGTACACATATCCAGTGCCCAAACACACATGGCCTTTCAAGTGTCACACTCATGAAGTATTGTGTCGGGTGTTACGGCTGACCAACATATTGTGCACTCAACTTGGCCACATTTGGCAGTAAAATTTCCCAGCGTGTGCAATGCTATGGTTATTTTGATGGAGATGCGCCACGGAAATCAATTGAGTTTTACGTTGAGGAACACTGAACTCCAATAATGGCAGTGTCATATTTGTTATCAATAGTTATTCCGCGAACTGTAGAACCAGTGTGATTTGCGTTAGCATAGATTGATAAACTTCTTTAACTATGTTTCATTTCGTAATGGTGCAGTATATATACGCTGGCTATAATAGCTGTAGGGCCTGTTAGAATGCGTTTATATATATTCACTTGCATATTAGTATATTTTGAGATGGGGTAAATAGATGTACGGATCGACGGAATTATCCCTAAAAACTGTCTGATTGTCAGGCAGCTGTGACACGTTTCCATGTGGAAATGAAAATTCAAAATACTTTTCTTGCATGCTCCTCACACACTGCCAGTAGGTGGCTTATAAGGGACAGAGCCTTCAATAAAATTAATTTTGTCAATTAATAGATCGTTTTCACTCACTCACTTGGTCAAAAGCTATGCAAATTTCTTGTAACAGAGGAAAGTTATAAAGGGGTGGCGAATGGTCCTTCAAAAACTCTGGGTCTCACAGTCTCGTTTTTTAGCGATTGTCTCGATTTTTATACGAAAGAGTCTCGAACTCAAAACTTTTTGAAGTTTCGGTCTCGCAATCTAAAAAGTCAAAATGTCTCTGGTTCGCAAAGAAAAACGCTAGTCTCGCCGTCTCGCAAAGTCTCGCATTTACCATTCGCCACCCCTCTTATACATTAAAGCTCCTGTTTTTCACAAGGTAAAAAAAAAAATTCATGCAAAGAAGAAGGTAAAAAAAAAAATTCATGCAGAAGGAAGGTCCAATTGTCACTTTTTCACACGTAGTAAAACAAATTCGTGCAGAGGGGTTCACCTGAAAAAAAAATTCCTGCACAAGCAGTGAGCGAAAAAAAGAATTCGTGCAAGCTAAAAATTCCCACCCCCCCCCCCCCATCATTTTTCTAATGGTCCGCCCCTAAAAGAAATACATTATCATGGGGCGCAGCACAGACCAAAGCTCAGGAGAGGGTTGGGTGGCGAAATATTATTGCGGCCTTATGTCCCCAATGGGATTGAGAGCTTAAGTAATTAAGGGACGGACCATTAGAAAAGTGATGAGGGGAAGGGGGGGGGGTGGGGAAAAAACCAAAAAAAAAATCATGCAAGGGAAAATGCCAAAAAAGAAAATTCATGCAAGGAAGAAGGTTAAAAAAAAATTCGTGCAGAAGGAAGGTCCAATTGTGACTTTTTCACACGTAGTAAAAAAAATTCGTGCAAAGGGGTTCACCTGAAAAAAAAATTCCTGCACCCCCCCCCCCCCCACATCACTTTTCTAATGGTCCGTCCCTAAGTAAGTAGGTGACTGTATCCATATGTGTATGTTTTGTCTTGTCTTACGTTTTCCGACACAAACAAATCTGTGGTACATGTTTGTTTATTGAGTCGCATATAACGCATGGTTACATCGTGGAATAACATATAATTTGATGAAATAACGCCACAGTAAGAAACCATTACATTTACTAATAGTTAGCATATATCAGCGTAGTAACAAAAGTCGTGATTGTATTACTATTGCAAAAGGACGAAGTGCTACATCACAGTGTGGTTATACGAACAATCTTTAGACCATGGACGCCTTGTGAAGCTTGGTGCGGCTATGACATGTTCCCTGTGGAGCCACGAATAGCAGATCTTAACAAAGTTTCCTGCTTTGCAGATCGAGAGTTTCAATTCTTGATCACTACTAGTCAATAATAAATATCTATTATATGACCATGTCTCACAAGAACTGGGAACTACCGAATTCACGAATTTGATTGGCTGAAACCGAAATTGAAAGCGGTCTAGATTTCCCCATCTAGATTGGTTACATTTTGTGGCTAAAAGTTACAAACTAAAATGTAAAAAAATATTGACTTTTTTCTTCTAACGATATTTATTCATGGAATTGCCAAAAAGCCTGATGACAAACAAGTATAGAGGATTAGCAAGCCTTGGCAGAATTAAGTTCGGCTCATCGCCGATCGCAAGGAAAATATCAGCTAGTGCAAAACAGTTACATTAAGCGAATTGAATTGTTCTTGTTTGTCATATAATAAACATCTTATTACCCGAGCTTAGTCGGTCTCTATGGGAGAATGTTGATCTCGGTCGTGTGTACAGACCTCTCTGCGTTCGGTCTGCACTCGCGACCTCGGTCAAGGTTCTCCCATACAGACCTCCTGCTCGGTTGATAAGACTGGAGCTAAGGGACGCACCATTAGAAAAGTGATGGGGGAGGGGGTGGGGAATTTTCAGCTTGAACGAATTTTTTTTTCGCTCACTGCTTGTGCAGGAATTTTTTTTCATGTGAACCCCTCTGCACGAATTTGTTTTACTACGTGTGAAACAGTCACAATTGGACCTTCCTTCTGCATGAATTTTTTTTATCTTCTTGGCATTTTCTCTTGCATTTATTTTTTTTTTGTTTTTTTTTCCCACCCCCCCCCCCATCACTTTTCTAATGATCCGTCTCTAATTATAAATGCGTTGTTGACCAAGCGTGAAGTCAGAATTGCTGCATATTTGCTAAGTTCTTTTCTGCACAAAATGAACGAGGGCAATAACCAGGCATATTGACCGAACAAGCTTGGTCAATATAGGATTTATTATATGGCCATTTTGCTTTGCTTTGTTTCGCGGGACAAAGCGGGAAATCCCGAGCGGGCAAGATAGGCCCATCTTGCCAGTTCGGGTAGCCAATGAGAACTCAGGATTTGTCCCATCTTGCCAGCTCGGGTAGCCAATCAGAACTCAAGATTCGTCTCATCTCGCCCGTTGACGGAACCAGCCATACAATAAGACTCATTATTTTATCTGTCAGTTAGTACGCGCGCTGTGATTGGTCAATTTTGCGGGTCGTACTTCACTGTACGGCCCACTAGATTTAAAAGTTTATTTTGAGATATAATAAACATCTTACAAACCTCGTTTTCTCGGTCCGTACTGTAAGTTACGGATCCTCGTTCTTTCCTCTTGGATTTATGACCCTCGCGCTTCGCGCTTGAACCATAAATTCGCGAGGAAAAACTCGGTCCGTAACTTACAGTACGGACCTCGAACTCGGTTAGTAAGAGGCATTTTAGTAAGAGGCATTTTCTCCCGAGTAACAGCAATACTGTCAATAATTTCCCCGTAATCTAAGGTTTTTTAGAATAGAACAGAATTGTCGAAATGTACATAGTATTTTACAGTCATTTTTAGATATCCTCTCAACTCAGATTGTATTTTTCTATTATAATTGTAAATATCCATTTTAGCAATTTAGTAGATCATTATAAGTATTATAATAATATTGATAATGGTAATGATAATGATCATAATGATAATGATAATGAGAATGACAGTGATTGTAATAGTGATAATGATAGTGATAGTAATACTGACAATAATAATAGTAATAATACTACTACTAATAATAATAGTATTAATAGCAAGATAAATAGAAATAGTGATGATAATTGAACAATAAAGGTGCAAAACAATAATTATAATTAAAGTGATTCAAATAATCATAATAATGATAATAAATATTGAGAATCGGGTACTTTGTCGTGGGTTCCTGATGGATTGCAAGAAATGTTCCTCTGTCAGTAGTCCCAGCTCCTCTCAAAGTACTGAATCGTATACATCAACGAAAACTGAGACTCTCGTTGGCAACGAAGCGAGTTTATTTAGCGTGGAATTGCACTTGTGCTTTTTTTTTTTCTCGCCGAAGAGACAGATTGACATGGTGACAATACAACGAGTACTTTGATTTATTTGATATATATGTTGCAGTTCAATTTTTTTCCTTGGTTTAAATTTTATTTTCCTTTGTTTTCTGGTATGGTAATGTATGATAATGAGTTAATTTGAAACAAAGGAAAATAAAATTTGAACCAAGGATAAAATTGAACTACAACATGTGCGATGTTACGTTAATTTTCACTTGAAAACTGATATCGGTTTTTTGCGTGAAATTTAGCGTAGAATTCACTTGTCCGGCAATGAAGTTATCTTTAGCAAGTAGCATGGCATTTGTGCTAATTAAAACCGTATCATTTATCGTATTAAGCCAATGTGGTACACGGAAGCTACTTACGACATGATCTGCAGCATTCGGTCAACATGTTTCCGGGATTTTTGCTACATTCGCCGCTTTGCGCCCAGGATCCACAATGTGGAGATCGGTCTTCGCAACCTTCAAAACCAAGTTAATATATGGATTATCAATATGACGAAGAGTCAAAATATAATACTTCGCAAAAAAATGCGAGTTATACACCACAAGAGTAAAAAGAAACAACGAACTGAAAACGATATAAAGCTCTTACATGAATATAATCTGTCATACTTCTTGTTAAGGCTGCATTCATTATGTATCCTACAAGGGGGGGGGGGCAGAGGTTTTTAGGGGGGGCTCTCAAATTTTTAGAGCAAAAAAAGGGGGGATGTGAAACTTGTTTAAATATCTCCTGGGGGGATGGTTATTTTTTGTAAGATTCTGTCTAGCTTTTGTAACAGTTTTAACAAACATATATGGTGTACTATTATACTATTATACAGATATTTATTTTGATATTTCTTGTGAGGGAGGAGGGGGGTATTCATTTTTCGGCTGATTGCTTGGGGGATTATGAAAATTTGTATGGACCTTGGGGGGAATATAAAAAAAAAAACGAGCCGTTGAAAACAAAATCCTCTGCCCCTCCCCCCCTGTAGCATACATAATGAATGCAGCCTAAGAACCATACCACTTAGCCCAAACATTAATCTTGAAGCTACCATTTTCGTGACAATGTTCCAAAAAATGGCTATTACCGCCGTGTTTGACGCCGGAAGACTGCAAAGGGAAACTAAACGGGAACTGAAGTAATTTGCACCACAGCCAAAGCCGTAGTGTCATTGGCTGTTTCTTAGCATAAGACCATGATGGCATTGGATGCTTTTCTCTGTTGTTATTGGTCGGTTCTTGTCAGAAAATCCCTTTTTTTTCGGTGTCGAAAAGGAGTAGCGTTTACGGTGCAGGTACGTAGTTGTCGGCATCGCACTTACAACATTCTACCGGAATTACAAGGTACATGCAAGAAAAGAATTGAACTGGTGGGAGAGACAAACCTAATTATACCGATATCAGAATATCTGTATAAAATAATCGAAGAGTTCTCTTGATTGAGGTGATATTAACTTACCACAGACCAGACAGCTTTTCTGACAATGCGCTAGCATAAAGTCGGGATTACTGTCGCAGTAGCCGTAGTAAGCCCACCCTGGGCAGTTGGTCACGTCATCGTCGTTGCATCCTATATATAACATTAAGAGAATTCCAACAGTTGCCCCAATAATTTAAACAATTTTCTTAGCGTTGTGAGAGTAATGCTAGCCATTTATGGTTGCAGTCGCATTTAGAGTCCAGCATTTAATGCGCATTTTCCATCAAAGCAGTCCTTGCCGTCGAGCATTTCTAAATCCATTCATAGCAATTATTTCGCATAGGTGTTTTAGAGATAAAGGCTATACCTAAGCCTGCATTCTTAGAGTATGTTTGAAAGGGTAATTTTCCGCTAGGATACCAATACAATGACATAACTCTTCTTGCTAACAGGTGGTATGAAATTCTCCAGGCCTGCAACCTGCAACCTGCAACCTGCAACCTGCAACCTGCAACCTGCAACCTGCAACCTGCACCCTGCAACCTGCAACCTGCAGTTTTCAGGGCTCCTTTGCTGTGTCAAAAGTAGCTCAGAATGACTATTAAAATTTCCTATAAGTCAGTCGAGTCTTAACAATCCTCACGGTAAACCAGTTCGAGCCCAAGTTTAAATTACCTGGATTGAAATAAGATCTTGTAACGCAATGTTTGTAGTGTAGGTTTTGTAACGTAGTGTAATAGAACCCAGTGGTCCCGTTAACCTGGAAAATTCGGTCGAATTTCTTTTTATCGTAGTCAAATTGACACGTTTCGTAACGTTTCTCGCATCGCGCAAGACTTGTTTGTGTATTTGCAACAAGAGAAGAAGACGCTATCTTTAGAGATTTGAACTCGAGCACTCGCGAAATATTAGATTGAATGACAAGACTTAGTACGATGCCACTGCGCCACCAAGGCATCTAGAATTCACGCGTAGTAATTAGGTTTTTAACCATTTGTCTCGACGCCAAGGAGCAAAACTGAAGCTTCAACTGTAAATCAAATGAAGAAGTTCTAAGGAACACTAGGTAGATGAAAAGCTTTACTGAGGTGGAAATCGGTGAGGTTATACCGAAGAAATCCCTCGTCGAAGACGGATGGTGGTTGTGAGAGCGAAGAGGAGACGTGGGCGATCTTACATTTTAAGAATTATTTTCTTACAGAGTTCAAACTCGACGCCAAGAAGCAAAACTCAAGCTTGTCTTAGGAGATTTAGGAGATAGAGGAAAGAATCTTTATCAAGCTACCGGATGGAACTTGGAGCAAAGCTATGACGAGGCCCTGCTCGTGAATCAATCCTAAATTTTTAAGACATGCTTTTTGTCTCTTATAAGTACTTCCTTTTTAAGTTCACAATGGAAATAAATACTCCTGAAGCACAACCTACCACCAAAGAAGAAGACATGGAGACCTTAAAAGCAGCGAAAAACCGTTGCCGTTTCCTTGATTTCATTAACACTACTGTAAATACGGCCCTTCTATTCCGAATCTTGGTCATCAAACGGACTTTTATATGTAAATACAAGACGAGGCTAATCGCTAAAGCAACGTAACTGTTATTCGCAAATGTTGATTTGCCTTTTTGCAAACAGTTTAAGTGATCATTTGAACCCAAATCCAGTGACTTCTGTAATATGTTCATCACAATTTACTGCCGAGCGATCTCTGAACAAATTAAACCGCGGAATGTCTTACGTAATAAAACAGTTTTATGCCTCTAATAATAAACGTGTTGTTTGTCTCTTTAAAGGATTTGTTAATTTTATTATTTTAATTTTTCTGTCTTAGGCTTTTCATAATATATTCTCAAGCCTAAAACACAGGGTATTCTTATGCGGTAACCCATCCAAGTTCCAACCCCACCCGACAAAGTATAACTACGTTGATCGCATTTTAATTTATATAGGATTCAGACCGAAATCCGTTGAGTATTACGAAGGCTCATCTGTCTGGTGACCTATTTCACTAATGATTTACGGCTTGGCCTGATCGCATTGACTAACTTGACCATGAAAGGCAGGTTACTGTAACTGGTCAATTTGAGAGCAGGGTTGGCGCAGTGGTGAGAGCGCTCGCCTTCCACCAAAGTGGCCCGTGTTCGATTCCCGGTCCCGGCGTCATATGTGGGCTGAGTTTGTTGAATTGGTTCCCTACTCTGCTCCGAGAGGTTTTTCTCCGGGAACTCCGGGTTTCCCCTCTCCACAAAAACCAACATTTGATTTGATTTGATTTAATTTAATTAAATATGATTTGATTTGATTTGATTTGTGCTTTACAGTGTCCCCAATTAGTGCGTCAGTGCTAGATACAGTTGACACTCAAATAAAGTTTATTATTGTTATTATTATTATTATTTGTATAGGCCAGTGCATCCCACGGAAACGTCACTAGGCCTCTTACTCAACAATTCTCAGCTATCAGTTAAAAAAAAACCAGATCGTTTCTCAGCTAACAGTGACGGTTTTGGCCGAATCTTAATCAGTGATCCGTTAACACCATCCATACCCTTAATTAAGCAAAGGCTTCGTGGAATACGAAGGAGGTTTTTAGAACAATAATAATCCATACCGTTATTTGGTTAATAGACACATCTGTTCATCAAACTTTGCCAAATATCAAGACTGTCTTTGGCTTACAAAATGCTAACAGGATAGATTTGCAGAATGACTGCTTCATATTTTGGGATTGATTTTCCGGCTCCGAAAAATCTCGTGAGCTTTTTCGCAATAAGAACCCCATAAACCGCCTTAAATTATGCTGTTAAGTTGACTGCTACATAATGTATTCATATAGTAAAGAGATACTGCAGACTGATCAGGTTTTAGGGAGCTAAGTGCATATGTAAAACTTTAGTGGTTGCTCAATCTTACCGCAGACAGCACAACTTTTCTGGCAGTTTTGCATCATGTAACCGGCATTAGAGGTGCATTCGTCTTGAATTGCCCATAGAGGACAGTAGATCGTTTCCACATCAGAGCAGACAGTTGCGGTAGTAGCTAATAAAAATATCACGTAAAAATGATAATGAATTAAATATACAGTGACTTCGAAGTGTCTTTCGCAGACGTTGTCTAGCTCGTCACGCCATGTTGCTTGCGTGGCAAGGTAGACCGAAGATACAATGGAGACTACTGCATGTACCTTCACAGTGCTTACCCAATTTTCAGTACCTTTGATTTAGCTCAAAAAACAATAATATCACAGAACAAAATTAATACGTACAACAAGCGTCACAGCTCCTAGGACAGAAGTCATTCATCCATGGCTGGTTGGTTTGGCATTCCCCTTGCGAAGCCCAAGTCGGACAAGCAGTATAGTACTTGTCTTGACAATCTAAAACATTTTAAATTTATGAAATTTAGGAATTGGAAATGGTTTAGACACCTAAATGTGAAATTACCTCAGAGATTTCCATGACTACAATCAACCCTCTATAAGCGACTTCAGTGCAAGAAAAAGTGGTCGCTGAACAGAAACGTAAAAAACATAAGGTAAAACTTGGATCCACTGGTTATTCTTACTTACTATGAATACTCAGTTGATAATACAAAGTCGCGCAATCTGATTGGTTCGCTATCTCCGATTATCAGCCTATAATCATCTCGACGAATAAAATGCATGGCTGCCAGTCGTTCGCGCACTTTGGACGAAATAAACTTTTTTCGCGTTGTACAATGCTTTTTCTTTTCTCTTTTTGAAATAATCAACTGTGTATTTATACTAAAACAATTATTCACCTCAGGCGAAGTAATTATCGGTGAGTATACACCTCGACTTCGTCTCGGTGAATATTCACCGATAACCACTGCGCCTTCGGCGAATAATTGTTAGTTATTACCTTATCAATTAAAATGAAACATATATGCAAAGTTCCTCTGAGAAAAAACGATAACTCTTATTCTTATTCCATGGTTTCGGGAAAAGAGTGTATTTCATGTTTAATAGGAATTCCTATCATACATTGCAACTGTTGATACCATGTGACCATGATCTAGCAGCAATCTTTCAGTTGTGAGAGCAGTTCATGATCGCTTAAGAGAAGTGGTCGCTTGATAGAGAAAGAAGCATGTATGGCCTCTCATAAGAATCAAGATTTTAAATATTTTTAGCACAGTAATTTAATAAGAATTTAGTAAGAATAAGAAAAATCTTACCACAAAGTCCAGGGTCTATGTAAACGTCATCGATAGCAATATCCGAGTAGCCTATTGAACCAATCCGTGCATCAAATGTTAGCTAAAGGGTTCAATAGGGGTCAATTAGTAGAGGTAATCAAATGATTTCGAGTGCAATTTGGAGTAAATTAGAACAGGTAAATTTTCCAAAGTCTCAAAAAATTGCGCGAGCCTGTAGCGCGCACTGGCCTTAAGGTCCACAGGGCCGGAGCTTATCCCGGTTTCTGTAGCATGAAGCGCCTGGGAGTATTATTACTCCCCCCTGGATGGGATGCTAGTCCATCGCAGGGTCAACCCCAGCATTATATCGCTGGTACCCATTTATACACGTGGGTGGAGACAGACAGTGTGGAGTGAAGTTTCTTGTCTAAGGAAACAACACAGTGCTACCACCAGGGCTCGAACTTGTCAATCATGCTCTAAGACAACCTTATTTCCATGGTCTTCTGGTTGTTGCTTTATCAAAATGATGGGTTAAAGAAAACATTGGGAACGAGGTTGGCTAAGAGATATCGGTGCAATTTTGCCACGATGCCCGTTTGCAGCTGCCTGCATGCAAGAAATAGCCGACAGAGATGACTGGCTTTTTCAATTCTACAGCTCTACTCCATGCATTTTTTTTCTTTTTTACCTTATATGGCACGGTTGTGTCAATGTCTTTCATTGCGCTTCTCCAGACATTTCCTTTGTCTCCGTATTCATAGAAGAGAAGATACGAAGTTCCACCTTGTAAGTCAATCTGAACACGTAGGTCTCCCACGGTTGACCCATACATGTTATAAAAGAACTTTAGACATTGACCACCAAAGACCGGATTCAACCAGGGGCTCACCAACTTAGCGCTATCACCAGCTTGCGCAGGCCCAGACGACTCGACATAGAGGTAATATCCCAAATCGTTGCCTAGAAAACAATGTGAAAAAACAAGAGTTGAAGAATCAGGTATTGTATGTACGGAACTGTACGCCATAAAATCGTGATCTCTAGCAAATGGTTTGTAAAAGGCGTATTGTTAAAGACATTTAATTGCAATCAGGCATAGACAAGGACTACATCGAAAGAATCGTAAATTAGAAGAGAGTTTTTTTTTTTTATATTAATTAGTTTTTAGGTATTCTGATAAGGAGGATGGAAGTTAAAACGCCGACCATGAGTTGTTTTCTTGGTTGTGTTTGACGCAGGAGAACAGAAACCAAATCTTGTGTTGGTGTCTAATGCACGCGTTTAGTATCTTGGGTGATACAAGCGAAATTATTCACGTTTGCTGCTTCTATTTAATAGACGCAACTTAGCACCCCAAGAATATTTTTTTAGAAGTCGCGGCATCCCATTAAGGCAGTACTCGCGTGGAAAAAGCTGTAGAGGTTTGCGCTGTTACCCAATACACTTACCAAACGTGTGGTCATTACTCGGTCCAGTCTCCATTGTGTAAGTGTAGCCATAATTTCGTGTCCAGTCCAGGTTGTCGTCACCGTACGAGTTCGACCACATCCCGATGCTAGTCTCGAAGTCGGTGTCATCGTAGTCTAAGGATATGAAGGGTATTTTGAGAAACGGGAAAACATTATCCCCTGTCGGGTAGTTACAGTATACTGTCCTACGGTACTTTCTTTCCAGCTGAATAACACAGGATTCGAAAATAAAAAAATGAAAGAAGGACAGCCAAGTAATAAAATGCTTATTATTCGTGGAGGCAGGATGGCCGAGTGGTCTAGGGCGCGGTATTTCAATGCGGTGACCCGGGTTCAAATCCCGCTCTGGCCACTACCTGGTGTTGTTCTGGGTAAGTACCTGGTTCAACTCCTCGATCATCCTTGTAAATAAACAACTGGTCTGCCTCCCGCCAGTTGGGATTCTTAACTATGTTGTTTATGTTTGTTTCATTTGGCCCTGAAAAGCCCCTCTAGGGGAGTGGTCAATTAAGTATTTTATTTTTTATATTATGCTTAGGTCGGGCTGGACGGGGAAATATTAGACTCCAGGTCACGACGTACAAACCTCGCTTCACTCGAACCATTAATTCGTCATGACCTTAAGCCAATTATTTTCCTTCACGCCCTCCCTCTTAGTCCTTAAGTATAAATTAATTGCGATAAGCTGGTAAATGGCTTAATTATGCATTCGATGTCAAATTCATTAAATGTATAAGACCTAACAGTGACACGTCCTCGTTGCTTACTATACATGGCCCTCCACAGAATTTGATGTCAAAGATGATAGTACGCTGACAATAACCTGACACAGTACGCTAAGCGTGTCATTAATCACGGATATATATACCCAAAGGAGGAGACACCAACCTTCGTTTTTGCAAATTAAGCAGGCTAATTGTTTTGTTTCTCGAATAGTGATTGATAGCACGTTAACTAGATGTGTTGAAGAAGACTCATTAGTGCGCACTAGACTTACAATAGAAACGGACAGCGGAAAATTGAATTCGTGCTTCTTACGCGGCTTATATTCAATGTCTTAATTATTTACAATTGCCGCTCCGATACTTTGCTGAGTACGAACAGGTTTGGCTTAGAGCTCTCATCGGAGTTAAAAAAGTATCATTTCAATGACTTACTCATTTGTAAAGCATATTCGTCGATGAACGAAACAGCATTATATTATTTTCCTAGATCAAGATCGAGTGTAATCCTGAAGTAAGAAATGGAAACATCGTTTTTTAACTAGAGAAAGCTCCCTCGAAGTTCTAAATATCCGGTGATCATGCCTCATTACATTGCGCACTTAAAAGGCCAATTACTTAATTCACACTTTCCAATTTTCCAATGAATTTTGCTAGTTGACCCAACCAATGTATAATGCTCATTAATTTTGACCCTTTCAAAGTGCCCTTAAAATAATATACTTTCGTTTTGTCAACGACTAGAAAAAATATACGTTGCATCCCCGCCTTTAGATTTGGCGGGCGCTCTTGGTTTGAAAGGCAGGTGGACCGTCTGTAATGGTACCAACAAATAGTTCATGCCACAGGTCTACCTGTGGAATGTTGCCTTTAAGAGACTCGTACTTTTATTTCGTAGGGGTGGGGTGTAGGAATTGTGGTTTTAATGCTGACTTGACTGCTGTGTGATTTACTTTCACATTTCAGTCGTCTGCACTCAAAGCTTCTGTGAGTTACTGTCTGTGGAACCTAAAGGGGTGGGGGTGGGGAAGGAGTAGAGAAGCCTGCTGGGATGGAGAGGGGGTGCGAGCTGATTTCACTATTTTGCCTGAGCGATTTGATTTCTTACCGACTTTCATTCGTTTCAAGTTGTGTATTTCGAGGTTTTTATTAGTTGCTTTTCAAGTCTGCTTCCTTAGTTCCAGGCTGTCAGGCTTGGCCAGTTTTATTTATCATCTTCTGGCCAGTGGAAAGAGGAACCAGGGTGTAATGTCAGGTATTTGCCTAGACCTGATTTCTGGGAGAGGTGAATTGTATTATTCTGTTGTGTATGTTTCCTCACAAGCACCTATATATCGATCGATAAATTTTACTTACCAAGCAAGCATCTCTTCATGGTGCAAGCATCGACCACGTTTTCTTCCCCGGGACAAGCAGATCCCCCATGCTCCGGACTAGGATTATCACATCTTCGAAACCTTGTTCTAAAGCCGTCGCCGCACGTCACACTGCAATCTGACCCATCAGACCAGCGGCCCCAGTTTCCATTAATAGGTACTACATTTAGAACAGCATAATGAGGTCAGTAGCTTATCAATAGAAATGTTCTTCTCCCCGCTTTTATCGTTTGGAACGGGCTTCGGTCGGACAGATCTAGTTATTCTTACAATTATCACTAGAAACGCGTTGTCCTCGGGACTTAGAGTACCATGACTTGCGCGATTTCTGAAAGGCATTATGGGATTGCAAACTGATTGACTTATGAAATGATGGCCTGCACAAGGAAACTACTGAATGATGAAATATGGAGGAGAAATCGTTATTGTGCACAGCTTACTTGGCTGCCATTTAACAAATTGACGGCAGTTTTTTATGCGTCTGTCCTCTTATTGATGATAAATTGCGTCATAACATTGTCAAAGTGTTGTAGATCCACGAGCCGATAAAAAACTGACGTCAATTTGTTTCTTACAATAACAAAACGCGAAAAAGGTCAAATGAAGACTTAAATGAAAAGAAAACGCAAGTAAACAGCAAGTAAACTCGAAAAATGCTGAATTTTATTTAAATTGACGCAATCAGGGCGCAACTATTCTCAATAACTTTTCTCGCCTTCTCATTGGCTTGTGACAACACGTAATACAATTTGATTGGGTAAAAATCTGACTGTTTGACAGCTCACTTATCACGCGAAATACCTTGCATAAATTAAAATTTTATGTGTCTGTACTCTTATTGATGATAAAAATTAGCCAATCAGCGCCCGAGAATTCGCTCAGTTATTGTAAAAACTGCTTTTGCTAACAGGTAGGAATCTCGGCGAATAGACCTTCACTTGGTGACAAAGGCATTTTTAAAAGTAGCAAGTCTGTAAAAACTCGAACTTTGGACGTCCTTATCGGAGGGTCTATCCGCTAACCACTCAGTGCACAAGTGTACGTTCGCTTAACTGTATGAATTCGTTAGATTGTTTCGAACATTATCTTTTCCGTGGGTTAAAATACACTGAGTCATTGTACGAAAATTGAGATCATTCTAACCTGGACACTCGCCTAAGGAACAAGATACGGTTTGTTCTTCAATGCCGTAATCGTCTGCATTAACTCCACAAGACTTCAGGTTCCCTAAATTGTAGCAGTAACGCTGCCTGCTTTTGTAACAGTTTTTATCACAGGGGGTAAAAGTTGACCAAGACGACCAACCAAGCGAAGTGGCTAATAAAACACAAATAAAAATATAGAGCATTACATTTAAGAGGATGATGCCCTTTTATTTACTCATTGCTTTTGTAACAGAGATCGAATAACCGTGATTTGACAACAAATCAACCGAATTAAGTGTCTGATAAGAGACAGAGGCATAGGAAGGTACAAGCTTGGTGACGAGCATGACCTTTGGATTTTCTGCCTTCATAAAAACCAACAGCTTTAAATTCCAATTAAGTCAAGTCAAGAGAAAATGAGGAAAGAGAACATAACCCCGTCTGATATGTTAAGGGGACAGAATCTACTTTTAGCGCGGAATCTATTTATATCTCGTTCCATGGCTGCGCGGTTTCCCCATGGCGCATTGAAATTACAACCACGTGATTAGAAGGACATCAGTCATTGGTCAGTTAAAATAGTTTCCGGATCTAAAAATAGATTTTGTCCCCTTATCATAGTAAGAGAACCCAGTATGGAAGATGCGTTCTCTTACCTCATTTTCTCTTGCTCAAGTTAAGTGTTTAGCCACGTTGTTGATGTGCCCATGCAAAAACGTATTGCAGCCCTTGTTTATTTAACAATTAAAGAAGCCTAAGCCGTGTATTACACTGTGATAAAACACGACGGGCATTTGAGAACACGAGTGAAATGTAGAAAACACGAGCCGCAGGCGAGTGTTTTCTACATTTCTCGAGTGTTCTCAAATGCCCGGAATGTTTTAATCACAATGTAATACTCGGCTTAGGCTTCTTTATTCGCTTTATGATATAGATTTTACACGCCGCGAGTAGAAACAACAAAGCACACAGTTCGATAAACTGACGCCATTGAATAGCAACTTCTCGACTGTTTTCGCTTCTTCTTCTTTATTTGTTTTATTATTCTCAGCTTCAAAACTTTCTGCTGCTTCGCAGAGAACTCCATCATGAATTTCTTCAAAGAAAATGTTTTTCGCCGCCTCTTATAGAATTGTTGAGTAGAGGTAATGTGGCGAAAAACAATTAAACACGCTTTTTCTATGTTTTATACTCTGATAAAACATAGGTTTTTGACCAATCAGAGCGCGCGTAAGAACGTAGCTATATTATAATTTTTTTTATTTTTAATAACCATAACTGTGTAAGTTCACTTACTTGTGTGACAATCATAGAGAGCGTTTATTTCAATGATGTCCCTCTGGCTTAGCCTTTTGTTGGGTGTGCCAAATTCCATTGCCTCGTCAAACAGGTTGACGATTGTTGGAAGCCCATTCTTGGTGAAGGCAGTGCGGCTGTAATGCATGATGGACTGGTAGTCATAATCCTTGCCCAAATCGTCAATAGTCAGCCACGAATACGAGTCAAACTGGCTGGAAAAACCTGCCAAAACAAGTTAAAACTTGTTTAAGAGCATTCTTTTTCTTTAAAAAAGAAAGGGACAAATCAAGAAAAAAAATTGTAATCAGGCCTTGATGCGGGAATCGCACTTTAATACAGTTCAAAAGGATTTAACAATAATTCGCAAAAGGCGAATAATTGTCTTAGTATAAATACACAGGTGATTATTTCAAAAAAGAAAAGAAAAAGCATTGTACAACACGATTAAAATTTTATTTCATCAAAAGCGCGCGGGACGACTGGCAGCCATTTTGTTCGTCGAGGTGATTATCGCCTGATAATCCGAGATAGCGAACCAATCAGAGCGGGCGATTTTGTATAATCACCTGAGTATTTATACTAACTATACTTAATTGCAGACCACAGTTGAATACGCATTGCACGACAAGCTTATCTATGTAGTGGAAAGTTTACTTTACCATCAAGTATATTTTCCCAGTAAATCTTCACAGATTGCCCTCTATCGGATCGCGATTGTTCGTGGTAAAATCCTGAAATCAACGAAATTTGGATAAAGTTTGAAAGTTGATTGGTTGAACTATGAAGCGCATTACTGTAAATTATTATAATTAATTTATTACCCACAATTCGCTCAGATTTCAGTGAATTCCATACGCAGAAGAGTCTAAACAACGCGGGTAACATGGCGGAAGACGAAGGGATGTGTCCGGTTCATCCTTCTTGGCGACAAAGTATACTTGTTTGATGTGCGGTGATTTTAATGAGGTGCTTCGTTTTCGAAAACGTAAAGGACACTCCTGGATGGAAAAGAGGGAAAATCTTTGACATATTGTGAGTCGTGCTGTTCAATGAAATGATGAAAATACGGTTGTCAAGTGAAGGCGAAGTTGACGCAGTTAGTACATGTAAAGAAGATAGTTGACGGTTAATTGCATCATTAGCCTTCGTCTTCTGTTGAAACTAATCATATGTTGAATCATGGTTGAATATAAAACGCACAGAGTTTTCGTCCATTTCAGCAACCACTTTGTTGCCCACCGTATTGGTTAACAAGGTTTCCGAGAGAAAACTGGAAACGTTGATAAGAAATGGAGTTAAATTCGGCCCCATTAAGTTCGACGTCTGAATCAAACGCCGTAGCATTTGTTATTTTAGTCGACCAAAATGGGAGTTGAATTCGGCACATGTGAAATTCGACGTCTAAACCGGGCATAATTTAATTAATCATTTTGTCATTTGAGTCAGGATTTTATGTCCATTGTCATATGTAAATCCATTTGAATATTCCGCTAGCCATGTGCCCATTCTCAAGTTTTGCCCACGAGCTTGGCACTAGGGTAATATTTCACATATTTCCTCGATCCGGATCAATAAACCGTGCGTATCTTACCAACTGCGTGCATTAGCTCATGAATAATTGTCCCCGGAAAGTTACATCCGTCCCCTATGGACAATTTTTGCGAGCCCGCTTCAAAGTATTTCTTTCCAACAAGGGATGAACATCTGAAAAATTTTAAAAATAAAAAAAAAAAGAGAGAAAAAGAAAGGTATCATATTATAAAAAAAAACAAAAGCAAAAAACAATAGATAAAAATATAAGTTGCATTGATTTTGTTGATATGAAACTTGATATCAACCTGCAGTCTTAGGACAGTAGACGCTCTTTCCATTTCCCTGTCTGCAATGGTTATTTTCATGTTTGCAACCCGTCAATTTTTTCATTGTCTTAAAACCAATTAAGAGGGGCTGGGGTAGGGCAGATGGGAAGGGAGAGTTGAGACTATCATATTCCGTCTTTTGTTCGACAGGTTTCACTGCGGTTACTGGATGGCACTTATTTTCACAGGTGTCCCAAGGATTTTCCGCCAGGATTGTAGAAGTGATCTGCTCAATTATATTGGTAAAGTTACTGTTGTATATTTATATTTTCTTTAAAAAAAATTGGTGACTTTGAAATCGGCTACTTGAACTCATTAATAACGCACAAGAGAAAGGCAAAGGAAGTCAGATACTGTGACGTGTTTGGATATCTGATGAAACACCGCTCGTTTTTGCCTCTAATTTCTTCTTTAAAATAATTTTACTCGAGAAACTATGTCAAACACTCGATACACGCGTTTCATTGCAAATCAAACACCTCTAATTCCACCTAAAATACTCCGCTGCCCGTCGTATTTTCAGCTCTTTTCTCTGTATTTGATGTGCGATGAAACATTACATCTCGTGTTCAACATAACTCAGGAAATAAAATTTGAAATTCGGATCTCGGTCTTTCGTGGTTCTACGAAAAACATTTTTTTCTCACAATCAAAGTTTGGAAATCATTGATGAGAATCACCTTCCATGTCTTAATTTCATCTGTATGGTCGAATTTGTTAATTATGTAATATGATAATGTGACAAGAAAGCCTTACAAAACTACGAGCTTATAATATTAGGATTCCTTCAGCTAACCATTTAAATTGATGAATGAGTGCAGAGTGAGCATAATCAGAGAAAATTAAGCCACAAATCGGCGATCAATGGAATAATCGTTCATTCTTTTAAAAAACAGATATGGAAGGAGAGCTAATTAGTGAGAAAATGAACGAATTCCGGATTTTAGTTCCTCGAAAAACAATACTAATTTGTTTAACATTTGTTCTATAAAAATGAAGTCTATACAGAGAGGCTTGTCGAGTTTCATTGTGATTGACCTAGTTACTACTAGAGGACAAGTTACGAAAGCTACTTGGCAGAAGATTATGGTGGTATGAATTCATAAAAGTACCGACAGAAAATGAATTAATACTTTATATATCAAGTACAATAGATGCGATATAAACTACAACGTGCAATATCAAAGGAGTTTTCACCACTACTGCTACTAATCTCGCAATTTGATTGGCTAATTTTCCATTGTTGATAAGAGTTCAGACAACGCCGCTCGCGACAATGTGTCAAGCAATACAATAGCCAATCAGAAATGCTCATTTTGGCGAATAAAACAACCATATTGCGAGAAAGTTATAGACAACGCTTTGCTCTTTTTTCGTGTCACGATCTTTGTCACGACGCTCTGAAAGAAACATTTTCTTTGACGTTGATATTGTGGTAAAAACAAATCGAATGTGGTTTAGCGTTGTCTGTACTCTTATCGACAACGAGTACGCGTCATCACAGTGGTCAAAATGTTGTGGACTCACTCGGCTGTGCCTAGTGAGTCCACAACACGCTAAACCACATTCTATTTGTTAAATTTGTGGTTATTCTAACCTCTTACACTCCCTCACCTCTTCAATTGATATGAAATTGAAGTTAAAGGTAACAACCAAATAAGCAGTGAAATTCCGTCTCCTTAAACGTATGAGGAAACTTAATGAGTCATGAATATCTGGTCAGTCTGGTTATGAAGTGACGTCATTGTGAGGTGACTCTCGTTGTCAAGGACTTGCATCTATTGCCAATCTTTTCGAGCTGTCACGTATAACAAGCTGTATCATGTTAAAGTGCTCTTTGAGATCTGGAGCACAATGGGTTGTAAATAAACGGAAATATTGAACTTACCCGCTATCGGTCGCGAATAGAATGTAGTTTGTTTGCGTGTAATCGTAAGGGACAAATCGCAAACACGTGTTGTCGTGGAATTCTTGAATTGCGATCTGTAGGTTGTCATAAACGTTATCTGGAAAAACATTCAACATTTGACAATTGTTTTCTCAAATCGAAGTGACTGAGTGGCAGAATATTTACCTTTATTATATTATATATAGATACTGATGAAATACCAGGATTTTTCCAGTGACGAAAAAATCATATCTTCATCGCGCGTAGTGAAGATATTATTTTTATCTTTCACGTGTGAGGATATTGGTGTCGCCATGGTTACCAACATGATTAGCCAGGCACGTGGCCGGTTCGTTTGAAATTTCATTCAAAAAATGTCTTCGAAGTGCGAAGACGGTACGGTTACGGGTGACTATCTCGATGAGCAGCCAAAATTTAACGTCGATATTTTTTCCGAACTTGTAGAGCATCCAGGAAGATTTGTCGAAGTTGTTTTATGTGGAAATTGCATCAGTATCTATAAAATAAACAGAACATTACATAGCCGCTTGCAGATACGAAATTTCTCTTCGAGTGTTGAAAAATATTTCACGAGTGAGCGCAGCGAACGAGTGAGATATTTTTTCAACATCTCCGCGCGGCCATGTAATATCCTCTATATAGCTGCCAAGTAGCGAGGTGAATATTTATAAAGCCACTATTTTGTAAAGCGGCATTGAGCTTTAGTAAATAGCGCAATATCATAGAGGTTATTATTATCATTTATCATTACTATTATTATTATTATTATTATTATTATTAAAGTCCATTTGATATTAATAAAGGTAACTTAAGATATGTCTTTTTATCTTAAGAGGAATAAAGATTGTTATTATTATTATTACTGCATCTTTGCGCCTAATAAATTTTAAGCTGAAAAAATCTTACTCATGCTGGATGGAAGTAGGTATGGGATTACTCTTGAAGTCCATAGTCTTTTCTTTGCTCTCATGGCGTTTCTCTTTACTCTGCCACTGCTATTGTGAATACGTTTTTCTAATTCAGCATCTAGGATTATATCACCTTCGAACAGATTGAGGTGCTGGTCTGTAAGGTAAATTTTGGAACAAGTTAAGTGTCACTGGCATATAACGATAATGACCCGATATCGGTTGCTTTTCCTTTTAAGAAACTACTGTACTTTAATCGCATTTTGATATAAGGAGATATATACCAGACAATTTGGTATTTTGAGCAATCTGATTGGCTCTCCACCTTGGGATATTCAACACTATCTACCTCCTAGTAGGTGAATAATGTAGGGGCGTCTGGGTAATCCTTGCGTCAGTGAGTTCTTTTTTTTAAGAAAAAACAAAATGGCGTCCAAGCTACCGAAATGTGGCTGCCATCGATTCACTCTTTTCAGCTTCTTTGAAGAGGTTTTGCTAGGGAAATTAAGCAAAACACTACCACAATTATTCTCTTCAATCTTTGTGAATAGTGGCCTTACAAATATTTACTTTGCTGTTTCCTAGCTTGGTAAATATTCTACCACTATTCACCTCGATTTCTGAATAATTGTTGAATATTGGCCTGTAGGTAAAGGCGCACACGAGCCTTAAAACCCACACGGTCGGAGCTTATCCCCGTTTCAGTGGCATGAAGCACCTGGGAGTATTGTTACTCCCCCCTGGATGGGATGCTAGTCCAACTCAGGGTTACCCCCAGCATATATTATCATTAGAATTTTTACTTGTGTTTTCACAGTTCTAGTCAAATTTGACATTTATTTTCTCTGACTCTCACGAAAAATCGTCTTTGGTGATATTACAGATAACTCATCATATCTATAGCCATTGAAGAGTCTGTAAAAGAAGTCGATATTGTTAAATTATTCTGGTACAAGGTTTTCGTCCACTAAAAGTTGAAATTACTCAATTTTCTGATAGATTCCCTCTAAAGCTTTTATTGTAAATTTGCTTCTTTTTTCAGAGCAGCCTAGCTAGGTTGCTAATTGATTAGCGATAGACCTTCAGATAATCAATTAATCAATCGACCAACCAGCCGCCTGGATACTAAAATGGACGTTGTTCAGACACCCCAGTTCCCTATGTACGTCATACCATGAGGTAGAGTGATGGTTGGATTGGTCACTCCATTCCCGTTAGATAATTAATTTATGCATGAAATCTGCATTAAATGTGAATAGAACAGGTTTTTCCCAGTCTCCCATACAAGGTTTGGTTTTGTCCGCAAAGTCGTGCAATTGCTTTATGTTCATATCTGTGGGGGGAGGGGTTGTGATAAAGCGGCAGCACATGTTTACAAAATGGCGTCTATTGTGTCGAACCCGACGTAAAGATTGTCAAGGCGGGTTTTCGTCCCTTTCGCTCCATCTTGTATCAAAATACACTTTTAAGATCTCGCGAACAAACAGGAAATGTGTTTAAGAATGCTCGAGTGGAAGTAAATGGGTTTTGAAGTCTTAAAAGTGACGATTTATAGTTTGGGGAAAAAGTTAAGCTTTACTCCTATAATGCGCCAAATGTACAAAATGTATTTTTAGCAATTATATCAAAATTATTTAAAAATTATTTAGACAAATGTAATTATTTCAGACCAGGCTCTTATCTTTTGTATCCTTTGTTTTAAACAATAACTTCCCCTTCAATCATTTCTTTCATACAATCTGAGATTGCTCTTACATTATTTAAAACCACTGTCGGTTTGCCTCTATCACACGTTATTTAATACAATCGACTCCCCCTGTTTATATTCTTTCAAACAATGATTGCCAGCAAATTCCTTGTTTCAAACAATGCGGCATTACCTGCAAAATTATTTGAAACCATTTATTCTGACACAGCTTGTTGTTTCAAACAACGTAAATCATGGTTTGATATAATTCATGCCGTTAGGTGGAACTCATGCTTTGAACTAATGCACGGGTTGGAGTGATGCACGGGTTGGAGTAATGCGCGAGTTGGAGTAATGCACGGGTTGGAGTAATGCACGGTTGGAGTAATGCACGGTTGGGGTAATGCAAGGTTGGGGTAATGCACGGTTGGGGTAATGCACGGTTGGGGTAAGGCACGGTTGGGGTAATGCACGTTTGGGGTAATGCACGTTTGGGGTAATGCACGTTTGGGGTAATGCACGTTTGGGGTAATGCACGTTTGGGGTAATGCATGGTTGGGGTAATGCACGGTTGGGTTAATGCACGGTTGGGGTAATGCATGGTTGGGGTAATGCATGGTTGGGGTAATGCACGGTTGGGGTAATGCACGTTTGGGGTAATGCACGTTTGGGGTAATGCACGTTTGGGGTAATGCATGGTTGGGGTAATGCACGGTTGGGGTAATGCACGGTTGGGTTAATGCACGGTTGGGGTAATGCATGGTTAAGGTAATGCATGGTTGGGGTAATGCACGGTTGGGGTAATGCACGGTTGGGGTAATGCACGGTTGGGGTAATGCACGGTTTGAGTAATGCACGGTTGGAGTAATGCACAATTGGGGTAATGCACGGTTGGAGTAATGCACGGTTGGAGTAATGCAAAATGCTTGCGCGATTATATGCGCAGTAAACTGAAAATACGCATCAGTCTAGCCTCGTTCTGATGATTACGTGGCTGCATTTAGAATTTTTGCGTTACTGTTTCTTGCTGACTTGTCACCGCCATGAGCATAGTCAACTGTGTTGGAATTTTAAAAAGCTTCTTGTGATAAGGCTGCTCTCCAATTTGGCCCAAGACATGGCAACGGCGATAAGTCGGACCATCATGAGCTGCCTCCATGCCAGTCTCATGATCAGCCCGACAACAGCGATAATGACCAGCAGCGTCCTAGATTTATCTTTGGGTTTCAGGACTTATTATTTACAATAAATTTGTCAGGGACGGACAGAAAAGTAACAAGAGTAAAAACAAAGCTTCAACGAAACGTTGTTGCTGCTTATCATATTTCTTTAGATTGCCTTGTCTAACTGACTGATTTAGTCGATTTTCCTATTGCTGCTTCTCACTTGTCACGTGACATTTGAATTTCTCCCTAATATTCAAACAAATCTTAATCAGGCCCCATAGTTATAGAGATAAAACGACCAGGCCAGGATCAGGTCCACTTCGCTGTCAAAACTGGAAAACGTGAACGCTGCCTTATTCTCTCGCATATCAACAGAGGAACGTGCTCTATTGACCTAGCCCGATCTTTTGGTCTATGGCCGCACTCTCCTCCGGAGATTTCATGAAAAGAACAGAACATCTCCATCCTCGTGAACGTATTGACATGGAATATCCTCAAATACTATAGTAGTGCCCTGGGCACCACAGGAGATGCCAACGTGGATAGAATATTGCGTGATGTAACCATAGTCAGCACGTAGTGGCACCATCGCGATCTTGGCTACGAGATTTAAATGTCGCTGATGTTATGCATTTTCATCGGTCAGTAGAGCTACCAAGAAGTGCCAGACATTAATCTAAATTACCATCTAGACTATTCAGGAGGCATAGAAATAAGAATGTCGTAATTTCTTGTTTCTTGGCATTGTTTGGGATGGGTTTGACTCAAGCCGATCGGTTTCCTTACATTCTACAGTAGAAAGCTCGTTCCAACGGAGTTAAGAGGACATAACATATGGCTACACAAATGCATCGCAGAAGCAAATTTTTGATTGGAAACCCAACTCTTAATCAAGGTAAGCCTGAATTTGAACACATACGGTCGAAAATAATTCCTTTCGTCCCATTCCTGGCTCATCGGTGACTCCGGTTTTCGTGTAAAGTAACATGATCGGGGTCAACTGAACTATCGCCAAGGAGCAAATTACATGAAATTGAGCAAATTGGTCGACTTAATCTGAGGCGCCCGCTCAAAAACCTTATAGTGAAATATAACATCTCTAGGGCTCAAAACCTGATTTTGGGGATATTTGAAGAATGGCCCATCGTGTAGAATTGGAGTTTAATTTTGCCACTAAATGACCCTATTGTCAAGTGCCTACTAAACAAAGCTCTTGAACCTTGACACGAAATCCGTATTTTATCGGGAAATGTTTCTTAGATTACTGTCAGCTATTTGATTTTGCTGAATTAAGTATATTTTAAAAGTTTATTCATCCGTCGCGAGGCAATTTTTTAGACAAATAAATTTCGCAGTAAATTAAGGCCTCAAACCGTCGAAATCGAAAATCTCGATTTTCTCACAAAATTCGATCTAACTCAAAAAATAAACCAAAGAAGGGTAGATTACGTTTTGAGTTGTGGCCGCACCTTGCTCGGTTTTTGTGTGCATTCGCTCTTAATAAATGCAGTAGGCACATGCATGCAATGCTTGCCTATTTTTTCAATAGCAGCTCAATTTCTGTTCAAGAGCTTCAAGATCAGCTATTATTGAGCGATGTAATACGAACAATATGTTTTGAAGCAAAATGCAAACTCCATCGTTTTATCGCTGTGAAGCACCCTGAAAATGTTCGCAGAGTATGGACATTCAATACAGTCTTGCACACTTTTCTCGCAGTAGGCATCCTAGAAAACAATGTTTTTTTCTTTTTTTCACATTGCACCGGCCGCCATTATCGTGACTGCATCCCAGGTTAGCATGTGAAAAAGCACGTGAACTGACGAAAGCGTGTTCAGACAAATTCTCGTGCCCGTGAATGGTGCCCGAGTATTACCCATGTAAGTGATGCCCGTTCCCAGGCACGGTGCTCAAATTTTTTCTCCAGCACCAACAATAAGCTATGTTCAGACTGGTGTCCGTTCCCGAGAACCAGGCACGGGCACCGTAGTCTGAGCGGAGCCTTACTGAGTCAGTTAGTCAGTCAGCAAGTCACTCAATCAATCAACTACAGTCGAGCCTCGATTATCCGGACATCGATTATCCGGACTTTTCGATTATCCGGACTTTTTCTCTGGTCCCGTTTTTTTATGAATATTAATGACCTTAGACTTTAGGAGGTAAAAAAAATTAGAAACTATGTTAAACTGAAGTCAGGAAAATTGCGTTTAAAACAGCGCATTACACGCTCCGCTTTCGAAAGATCGAGCGCTCGGAGACAAAGAGAGACAAGAAGCATCATGACCGTCAAGACCTCTCTTTTTTCATTCACTGCTGCGAACACTATACACCAACAAAACAAGGAAATGACAATAATTGATCATCGCAGTTATGTACATAACTTAAGCAGCTGTGAAATGAAAGCCTGAAAAAAAACTCAGGCCTGAACGGGATGGAGAAGAAAACATTAGAGATAGCGCACCCTTTAAACATGTACAGTGCTTACAAATAAACTTTTTTCATGAATAACACACCGCGAGATCAAAGATAAAAAAAAAATTACACGACATTGATACCAACAAGGAAGGAATATAACGTTTTCATTGGCGTTGCCACGCTTAATTATTCTTTCTTAGACTTACGTTGATTTGTCCTTTCGATTTCGCTGAACACGTTGTCTCTCCTTGTTCTATCACGTGGTTTCATTGAGTGAGCCAGATTAACAGCAATGATGCGATCCATTTCGGTTGCGTATTCTAGGATGAAGTCATCAATAACAAAAAAAGAAATTAAAATAGTTAAATAAAAGAATGTAATTAGTTTCATTTTGTATTATTAATCAAATGATTTCAAGTGCAATTTGGAATAAATGAGCTCAAGCAAAAATTCTTAAAAACTGAAAAAAATTGCAAGAGCCTTTAGACGGGTGCAATTTGTTTCGAGTTCTTATTTATAAAAAAATTGTTCTCAAAATTATTTGATTACTTGCTGATGATATACATGTAAAAATTTAACTTCAAATTTCTTGATTTCAACTTTTTGCAAAGTTTGGGATAAATTGACATGCTCTCAGCCAATCAGCACATTAAATCTTATTAACCGGCGAAAGTTATAAGCGAGTGGTTCAACAACCTTAACATAATTTTCAAGTCTCAGCCAACCACTTAGAAAATAAAACCAATTGTGACTGACTAGCTTGCTCGTGTATTCCAGTGCGTGGTGTTGACGACGTGCATATTTCTTTGACTTCTGATTGGTTCTTTGACGTGTGGGCGTATATCGTGATTGGCCAGGGAAATGACTTAAGTTTTAGTCTGAAAGCATTTAATTGAAACACGCTCCAAGATAAATAGGGAAATACGTTTGTACAGTTTTTGTTGCCCACTAATTAAATTTTGCCTTGAGACTAGTGTTCAGATACTCTCAAGTCTGTCACTCCTAAGATCTGAACAGCAATTCTCTTGAACAATGGCCATACACTTCCTTATTCACCAGTTGATAGAATTTGGTGTTAAATCAACTCATTAATCTCAGGTTGATCGTGTGTCCAATTTTCACCAACCATTTTCTTGGTATTGTATTGTTCTTGGTATTGTAATTGAAATGAGAAGTTGTCTATTGATCACATCTGGGAGTGAAAGGAGTGAACCTTCGATAAACAAAATGGTCTTTTGTACTCATTGTGATATAATGTGAATTTAAAACAGCTTGAATTAAATGCATGCCAAATGACAGCTAGCTGAAACCATTTTCCTCCTTGCAAACTGAATTCTAAATTTTCTATTACTCATTGATATTACTAATCAGGTCCTTTAGAAGGCGGGTTAAATGAGTGTTGAGAGTGTTGTTGATTAGAAATTTTTAACGATAACATGCTTTGCTGAATATACCATAAACAGCACGACATGATAAGATATAAAAAAAATGTAATAAATAAACATACAACAACAGGGCAGCATTTGGGAGGCCTGTGGCATTAGCCAATGATGAACAGGTTTGTTTGTTTAAAATTAGTAATAAAAATTCAAACTAAATAAAATAGCCTGCGGCAAAATTTCTTGTTTTTTTGTCGCTTATCTTTTATTTATTGATCTTTTTTTGAGAAAGAGACATTTGCCCCTTGGTCTATTACCGGCACGAATAAAAATTCGGATGCATATTGTTTTTTCCCACGTTTTGTTTAGTGCACGGTGATAGGGGAGGAGCGAGGCAATGTCCTTTTCTTGTGCTTTAGTACCTGTGTATATAATTGTTTTACACTGTTGGCACTCGTACCGCAGTGCTGTAAATTGCATACGTAATAAGGGGTGGCGAATACTCCTTCAAAAACTCTGGGTCTCGCAAAATTTTAGTCGAATTTCACGGGTCTCGCAGTCTCGTTTTTTAACGGTTATGTGCGTCTCGCACTCAAAACAATTGGAAGTCTCCGTCTCACAATCTAAAAAGTCAAAATGTCTCGGGCTCGCAAAAAAAAAGCTAGTCTCGCCGTCTCGCAAAGTCTCGCATTTACCATCCACCGCCCCTGTAATAAGAACAGAAGACTTTCAGAAAATATTTGTATTGGCCAATTAGTATTGATATAGTGATACAAAAAGGGCAGTAAAATTGTAATGCTGGAAGTATAGTACATGGGTAAAAGTCCTTTCGTTTACTTCTTGTCCCTCAACTTTGTCTTTACTGTTTCATTTGATATTTAACCTAGAGAATTGGACGATAAAAGGAGCATAGTAGTATGGAAAGGCACTTTCGTGCAACTTGTCTCGCAATTATGATGGTGTTGCGAGAGAAGTTCCACAAAACCGGCATTGCACAGTGTAACATACTTTGCAACGGCTAGAATCGTTGCGAGACAATTGCAAGTATGGAGATTTGAACAGTAAATTCAAATGTTACCTCTGTTGCCAATTTCCTCGATATCTGGGGTGCTTTCATTGCTTCTACCTGTCTCTTCCCAAGGAGCATCTTGAAGAAACGTGGAACAACAGAAAGTCTCAATGGCGTGATGACTTTTACGGCTAACGGTTAATATTTTGACTGCTTTACGGCTAACGTTTAATATTTTTGGCTTTTTTACGGCTAACGGATAATATTTCTTACGGCTAACGGCTAAAATTTTTCAATATTTACGCCTAAGGGCTAATTTTTATGCCCGTTTTACGGCTAACGGTTAACCCCATTGAGACCCTCACAACAGAATTGATTGTTTTCTACTGATCAATAGCAACCAGTCGTATGGACCTTGCAATTGACAACAAAATTAACTATCATGTTTAGGTTTTCCTTTTTTTTTTAGAAGCATGGCTCCCCTTTTTCTCACAAGTAACTGCAAGTTTAATACAATTCTGTCAATAGGACATTTCTTGACCCTTGCAGTATTATGCAATCTTAGTAATTGCGATTATGCTTGAAAAGCACACACACACACACACACACACACACAAAAAAAAAAAAAAAAAAAAAAAAAAAAATTCGAACCCGCGAACTTACGACTATAGATGCGCACTATATCAGCTAAGTTTAAACCAGCCGTCTACGCTAAGAGAAGGTCAATAGTGAGTTTATTTTTGGCAGTGTAACAGGTCATATATGCCCACTTAGAAGTTTGATAATTGCCATAACATTTTAATCATTCGTTATTGAGCGGAACTATTAAGGTTAGCGAGTTCCACTTTAACTCATAATCACATTTTCATCCATCATACGGAACGGGGTACGTGTTGGAGTATATCAGAAAACAAAAAAATCACGAACAAGAAATGCTATCTGGCCTACAGCTCCGAAAAATGCAATCGAATATTCAGAATTCCGCCCTGAAGTTTTGGGAACTGTCGGACACTACATCTGATAAGCCGTTTGTATTTTCCCCAAAACCGAAAACCAAAGCTTTAAAACTGCAGAAAAACTGCAATCCGAGACCGTCGGAAGAACTGACCAGAAAAAAAAATCTTAACGTTCGCCTCCGTAGGCTCAACTGTCATGGAGAAATTTGTTATGTTCTGTTATAAATGGCTTTTAGAAATATTTTTAGCGCATTAAAGAATTTGGCAATGCAACATGGAGGGTTACCTTTGTCTCTTGCGAGGGTGTAAGCTGCGGTGTAGGATACGAAACAGGAAAGAAAACAGAGAAGAAAAATCATTTTGAACTTCATGGTATTTGTTTCTTCGCGTCTTTTTTCCAATACACGAGCAACACTAATTTGTTGAAAACTTTGATATGTCACTCTTTTATAAGCTGTATACAATCTTTTTTACATAACACTGATAACGGTTTGTTATTCAAAACAGGAAATTTTTAAAGCAAACATTTTTGTAAAGGACAGTTCGAGAAATTTTCCATAACTGGAGTTTGATAGATAGCTCAATAGCTAACGCCGGTAAAAAAAACAGGGTCTGGTTCAGGGTTGTCAGTTAGGAAAAATAGATTCCTTGAAAAGGATGTAGAGACGTTCCGCTGTTAAGAACAAAAAAACAGAGACTAAAACGACAACCACCTGTATATAAAAACTGTTTGGAAGCCGGTTTCTCACACTACGTAAACATACATGAATGGTGTTATCAGCCCAAGGCATTCGAATCTTTACTGACAGTGTATCTTTTTGGAAAAACACATGTTATTTTCGCATGACGGAAGCTAAAAACATTTGCACTAATTAGCAGACGTAATAGGTTCTTTCATGGCAAAGCTGATGAGTTTCTTTATATAAAAAAACGATAGGAATAAACTTGAATTCAACTTTTTTAAAGTAAAAAGTAAACCAAAAGGCGCCTTGAGTTGATGAGGTCAGAAACTGAAACTTCAAATATTATGCGAAATTTGTCTTGAGCCAAAAAGAGCTATTTTGCAAATATGCAGATGTACTTTAAATGTGACAAGTTTTTGGCTTAATCCGCTTTCAAAGTCATAAAGCTTAAAAGGTTTGGATTCCTACGAGAAATAAAAAAACATGTTTTTATTTCTGCAGCTCCGGGAACGAGCATGACAGAAACCTTGGGTAGGTCGTCAGCAATTGTTTACTGCATGACTATTTGTTTGTATTTTTTCCACAATATCCTATCCTAGTAATTATAACCCTTTTGGTACTCGGAAAAGCCAGCAGCTGCAAAATGCATGAACGAACAGTAGAATAAGCAGGGAATTGAGATGAGAATCATTCATTACATTTTCCTAGGAATCCTTGCACGCTGAATATTTCTACTGAAAAAATTCAAACATCGAAGTGATTCGAATGATTGTGAGGTGCAAGTGATTTAAAAATTATTACAGTCAGGCAATTAAAATGCAAATGAATATTTCAGTAATCATTTCCGATTTTGTCGTCATTAATTGATCCCTTGGGTTCCTAGTGTAACAAGGGTCATCTACAAGAAATCCTAATTTTATCTGTCCCTTTTCCATTGCAGCGATAAATATTGCCACTCAGCTCCATATAATAAGAGCATCTATACAATCGGTTGCCATGGCATTAAGGCTGCAACTGTGGGTCACTGTATCACTGGGTGGCTCCATAAGAAGAACGATATAAGTTTTTTAAAGGACCTATCCTTCAACTGCCATAAAAGGGCAACTCTTATAACCACTTTCAAATCTCACAACCGCTTTCATATCTCACAACCACTTTTATATCTCTCACATCGCTTTTCTATAGCGACACGCCTTCAAGGAATAATCGTCTTTGTTCTGATTGTTTTTTGTTTATTTGTTTCCTAGGCAAACCAGTTTTCAAATACTCAAATTCATATTATATAGCTCTTAGGAGCCAGAATGAAAACCTTGCGGGTCCTTTAGCCTCTAGGCAAAAATTGAAATGCCTTTCCTTCAGCCATCTAAGTTAATTAGTAGTAAAGTATGTAACATAGGTTTTTGTTTATGCTGTTGTTGTCAAATATTTATTTTATGGCCTATGCATTGAAATAGTTTTAAAAATGTGATCCATTCTTGCATGCGCAAGAACCATTGACTCGTTGCGCATGCAGAAGACCGTGCCTCTGGATAAGCATACGAACCGTCCGTTATCACAGTATGCATTAAGCTACTCCATTCCTCCATTTATATTCCCAAGAAAGCTTCAAAAGTTACAAATCTGTCCCTTAGTTTCTGCATGTTGGTATTTTGAAGCTTTGCTTTTAGCTCTGGTGAAAATGACGAAAGGTCCCAGGCTAAAACAGTTTGCATTCAATGGTTATTAGAGGTGGCGAATGGTAAATGCGAGACGGCGAGATTAGCGTTTTTCTTTGCGAGCCCGAGACATTTTGACTTTTTATATTACGAGACCGAGACTTCAAAGTGTTTTGAGTGCGAAACTCTTTCGTGTAAAAATCGAGACTGCGAGACGCACATATATAACCGCTAAAAAACGAGACTGCGAGACCCGTGAAATTCGACTAAAATTTTGTGAGACCCAGAGTTTTTGAAGGACCATCCGCCACCCCTGTTATTGGATTACAAGTATCATTCACAAATCTTAGGAGCCATAAAAAAAAATAAATACATGACTAATGTAGATGCTTTTTAATTTGGCGTCCGGTGGGCTATTTCGGTTCAATTATAAATAGCTCAAAAAAAAAAGGCACTAAAGATCTTTTTGGATTTGCGGGTAATCCATAACACCTGAATTCAGAGCCGAACCCGCAAACGAGAGAAAGGACTGAATGCAATGGGGGACGGCCTGGAATTCGGCTCAACTCTGTCATTGGTGAAGTAAGGAATTCGAAGAAGTCATTAAATAAATTAGTGATGAAAATAGCGCCGAATCTTCTTGGTGGCTATTCGAGCAGCTTTTCCTATGCAATTTAGAGGAATTGGTTTTTATGGGGGGAGGGAAACAGAGAAGCCGGAAGAAACCCTCGGAGCTAGGAGAGAACCAGAACTAACAACAACTTAAACCCACAAGATAGATAGATAAATAGATAGATAGATTTGACCATAACACTAAGTGGGTACAGAGCCAGACACTCTCCTTCGCCATGTCACAAGGTCACGAGCAGCCAATGTTGCCTCGCTTCATGAGCCAAAACCCAATGCTGTTCGTTCTTTTTCTGCGGTTCTCCGCCAAGCTCTCTTTCGGTCTGCCACGACTTCTTCCCACAACCCAAAAGAGACGGCAGAAATAGACCCGGGTCACAGTGGAATCCGCCAGTCCTTATCAATACTTTCTGTTGCCATATCTGCAATCAAACATCATGAATTTGCTTCACCTCCCCTTCCCTTCCTTCCTCATCTCCGATCTCACCCAATAGAAGTGTGAAGCGCCTTTGAACATATTCATATGAAGAAGTGCGCTATATAAATTCATTAACATTATCATTATCTAACAGCCTTCGGTCATCGCTCTTTTTCCCATGCAGGAAAGATTTAACCACACATTCGCTTATTGATCTAATGTCTCAATATAACCAGGTACACATCGCTAGTCTGTGACGTTAGAAGGACTTTGCAAGCGAACCCTTTAATATAAGACCATCTCCATGACATGCAAGAGGTCAAAGGATGCTAACAAAGATAGATAGACAGATAGCTAGATTGAGGGATGGATGGATGGATAGATAGATACAGTCGAACCTCGCTATATCGAACTTTGTTATCTCGAATCCCCGCTATCTCGAACTGTTTTTCGATTTCCTTGAGAGTTACATAGCGAGGTTCGATTATACTTTATCTATATCGCGTCCAGAGCCTAACTAATGCATATACATATGGAAAGATAAAGTTGTATTATTAAACTAAAATGCATGTGATGGAAACGGTTAAAGACGAATAATAAGATATAGAAAGGTGGAGGCAGGATGATAAAGTTCTACGTTCAGTTGTGAAGTAGGGAGAAGAATTTACTCACGGTCGTTTTGACAAATAATTGATTATCGCATAAATTGGACTTGTAATTCATTTTTCGTATCAACTTGTCATCTCAATTCATTTGTTTTGGCATCGACGTTTGGTTGGAAGAGCAACAGTAGATCTGTTCCGATTCTCACAGAGATCATAGACGTTTTTCGTTGCTTCGTTAGTTCTTTTTTCCCCATACTAGGCCTCACACTCATGCAGGGGAAATTTGAAATGTGAGAAAAGTTAGTGTGTGATTCAGTGTCACTAAGTGTGATTTATAGCCTAGGCTTAAGTGTCCAACAAGCTGTTCTGTGACAGGTCTAAAATTATAGGGCCTTAAAACAAATTTAATAACTCGAGTTTGGAATTAAATTTGGGCTAGATGATCGCGGTAAGAAAGAGAGAATTAATTGTCGTTTACAATAAACTAATATTTAAACAAGTCTTAGTTCTGTTATATTTCTATGTAAGATGATTTTGTAACTTTTTTATCCTTTAGGCTATTCGTCAGTGAAATGTGAAAAGCTTACTGTATGTCCCAGTTTTAGTTTGCTCATCCCAATATGTGGCAATTAATCCACATATTGCTCGGATGTCGAATTTCTACGAGAGCAAAACGGGATAAAGACATTCTATTTACGATCCATATGCGAGCATAACTTTCAAATTAAATTTAAAACAAAACAGCTGCCTTCGTCACGTGACCACTCCCTCATCGTGCTTAGCCTGTCAGCATCGCTTTACTAGAACAAATAAGCATGGAATTATCTTAACACTTTTCTATAATTTTTTTTACTCAGCCTTTGAAAATATTACTGGTAAGCAAGGAAAAAAGATATTTGCATCTAAAAATGTATTATCAAAGACAAAAGCAAAGGTTTATTCCACATTCGCGTGGTAAGGGAAAATAAAAATTGTAAACAAAAAATATGAAAGTTAACTAAGATAAATTAAAGTTCGTTATTGCTATCTCTATCTTCTATTCTTTGGACAGATGTTTTAATATCAAAATGTGACCAATGATATGAATTAAACTTGTTTTCTGTTTTGGACTGGAACACGCTTTGATGAAACGTAATAATAGTAATAGTTACAAGTCGCAAAATAATGACTCTTTTAAAAAGCTCTTTTGAAGTTAAACAGTTTTGGTCTTATTCAGCCCAGCGTGTTCTAATCTTATGTTTACTTATCTTGTAAGCGGATCTATTGTTTTTCCTTTCTTTGCATGCAATATTGTATATTTAAATTGGGCTTTTTAACTTATATTACTTAAACCATCTGCGTCGGACTTATCTGAGAAATTGTCTCAACTGAGTAGATTGATTTTAAAGTTATAGCATCGGAGAAGGTATTGATCGATTTTAGAGTGATTACTTAAACAATGATAGAATTATGGATGGATCAGTTAATGCTTGTCCAATTATCTAGAACCCTTTTCAAAAATCTCTTTTTTTTTTGTCATCTTTTTTCTAGCAGCAGTGCTAGGAGCATGAAACTGGCCTTTGTCTTAACTATCATTGCCGTAGGGCACATCGCCACCCAGACTATGGGAAACGGTAGGTAAACTTTTCTAGTGATACCTTCTTAGATAATCAAGTAAATTGCTCATCCTTGCAAGGCATTTTTGACAAGTGAAACCGATTTAACAAAATGTCTTGATGAAACTTGAATAATTGGCTATTCAAGCCAGATCAAAAAACTCTGTAAAATCTTTGTTTTTCCTTTTTTATCTGTCTCACTCGTTAACGTTAGAACATTGATCAACATTTAAAATGTTGTTCAGAAACAATTTTTGTCCTTGCAAATAAAATTTTGATCACTCAGTAAAAGCAAACGGTTTTCATTAGAAAGCGGGCGTTAAAACCATTTCGAGTGTTAAAGACATGCTATTTTTCACCTTTTGCAAATACACATTTTTTCTTTGTTCATGAAAGTCCTGCTATATTGGCCGCATATATCGATTCGTACTGATGAAATTGTTTTAAAAGAAGAAGATATTCAAAATACCTTGAATATTGTTTGCCTTTTTTTATTAGTTCAGTCAAGCCCACTTGCTGTAATTATAGTCGCTTGTGAATATTTATAAATGAAAGGCTTTCAGCAGTTGGCGACCAAGTTGCAAGTATTGATCGAGTACCTGTTGGCTTGCCCTATAAACCATCAATAGATCTATTCCAAAAACTAGCTATAAAAAACACTTTGAGTTGAAAATGGACTATCCACGTTCATGCACGGCTCGAATGAAATTAAAAATTACAATTGCTTCGATTTTCCACCGATAAGCATTTTGAATAATGTTATGGCTACGTTGAATCAGTTTTGTTATCCGTTTACTAAATTTCCCCTGAAGCTTGAACGGATTGGTAGGCGATTTAATTAAACTGTTGTGCCGTTTAATAATAATAATAATAATAATAACTTTATTCAGTTTCTATAGCGCTCTTATCCTATGTTCAAGGCGCTTTACAGTCAAGTAAACAACATTATAAAAAATATTTACAAATTTACAACCATATCCTATTATATTTACAATGAATAAAAAAGGGAAAAATTAAAACTAATGGAATATATACAAATCTATAAAAACAATGATCTGTTATTACTGAATTTAGTAAACAAGTACGTCTTAAGTGGTCTTTTAAAACTCGAGATGGTGTTGGACTTGCGAATTTCATAGGGTATTAAGTTCCATTCTTTTGGTGCATGAACAGCAAATGCTCTATCTCCGTAGGTCTTGGTATACGATCTAGGTTGCATTAAAAGTTCATTACTAAGAGACCTCAATGATCTAGTATGAGCACGATAATATAGTTTCTGAGCTAAATAGCTAGGCTATGTCCCATTCAGTGATTTACACACGAGGAGCAGAATCTTGAAAATAATACGATATTGAATCAGTAGCCAGTGAAGCTCACACAAAACAGGTGTGATATGCTGAAACTTACTCACTTGCAACACAACTCTAGCCGCCGTGTTTTGTACATACTGCAATCTTTGTAACTCATACTTAGGAAAGCCGTATAGTAATGCATTACAGTAATCTAGTTTCGAAGTGACAAATGCATGAACAGCAACTTCTGCTGATTCTTTAGTAAAATACTTCCTAATTCTAGATAGGTTCCTGAGATGATGAAATGATGATCTACAGATGCTAGACACATGTGCATGAAAAGACATGTGCTCATCAAAAATAACACCAAGACTCCTGGCCGACTGAGAGGCAGCCACGCTCTCATCACCAACACATAAGGACTGAAAACATGGAGAGGAACGATACTGTGAGTGGATGAGCATAACCTCCGTCTTGTCGTGGCTTAGCTTCAATTCATTAAGATCCATCCAGCGACATATTGCAGAAATGCAGTTCTCGACCCTCGATTTAGCAGCGTCCACATCCACCGATTTGAATGCAAAGTATAAATGAGTATCGTCAGCGTATAGATGATAATCTAAACCATAAGATCTTATCACTTTAGCAAGTGGCGCAGTATAAAGAAGGTAGAGTACAGGTCTCAGAACTGAACCTTGGGGAACACCCACGGGAAGATCTCGTACCGTAGAATTCGCCTCATTGATGTTTACAAACTGAGTTCTTTTCAGTTGTCCGTAAAGGAGGAAAAATAACGTAAACGCGGACCACAAAATATCATGTCCAGCCGCATCACGCATCATTGAACCTCTGGATTAAATGGATAAACGATCCGTTTAAGATCATTCGCGTGCCGTTTAAGCGGATTGGCAATCCGTTTTGAATGATAAATTAGCCGTTTAAACGGCTTGAGAGCCGATTACAATCCGTTTAATATCCGTGGGTATATCAGTAGCTGTTTAAAGGAAAGTCGGAAGTACTCGTGTTCCGGTGCAGGGTGATATTTCTCATTACCTCATAAGAAGGCGAATTATACGAAGAAAAAAATTAATAACCTTGAACAAAGCTTTACATAAACAAGACATTTTGTTTTATTGGTATACAGTGTCTGGAAATTGTAAATGTTTAAGGACGAAGAATACGAAAACATGGAAACGAAACTCCTGCTGTTTGTTTTTTAAAGGTTTACCATAGGAAAAAGGAAAAAAAAATTAGGTTGATAGTGAAAGCTAGTTTTAGAAATTAATGTGAGAAGTATTATACACCAAAAAAAGATAAGTAGACTCTAATTCGCTCCCCGCTCAAACGAATATAAAATATTTACAATGTTAAGAACAACAATTTGTTGGGGTGTATCCACACGGGCCGCGTGCGCCATAGTTATTATGTCGCTACAATCATTCTTCATGAATATTGCAATAGAGCTGGTAAATACTTAATACAAAAGTGACTTTTCTACAAGAAACTTAAATACGTCGTTAAGTCTAAATTTATAAAACGTAGTTACAACCGATTGAAGGACATGGCATGAACGAAACTTCGAAACGTTACGCGGGATAAAGCTGGTTGTTTTTGCAAAGACTATTAGTTACAACGTAAGTAAAGATATATGCCCCTTCTTCATTGGGTCAGGTTTAATTTTGAGGGCGATTAGGCGGACGACGTATGGCGCAAATGAAGGTCAATGCTAAACTACGCATTAAATATGTTCACTTGCTCATGCTAATGAGCTGGTGTACATGTGAGACACGTGTATTACGAATAGCACCCTAAATGAACGACCGCATAACCCATGATAAATACATTTATCCTTATGGTTCGTTAAAAGGAGGAAGTAAAACACTAAAAAAGTTCTTTTTTCTTTGTTTTGATTTCTAAGGGGATGAGTAGGAAAGATTGTAAAGCGTAGATTAGTTACTCTAAATACAGGAAACAAAAGATCATGTAAAAAATCATTTAGTAACGAATTCAATTGAAAATTAATCTCTCTCGAGAATCGAATCTCGCTATTACGAAAAAGGCAGTAGAATATGAAGAGAAAAAATACATTTGACCTCAAATAAATTGTTTGATCGCAGTGGATTACATTAATATCTAAAGCGTAATACTTTCTTTGTATTTTTTTTTAGCGCAAGTAAGGCATGTTAACAAAACGGGGAAAACAATCGTTGAAGAAAAATGATTTTGAATTTGTTTTATTGTGGAAAACGCTATCGTGGATTCGTGTGTATCAGCCCAGATGTTGCTCACTGGGTTTCGAGTTGAAATGCTAATGGTGTCCAGCCAGTACACATCCAATGAACTGAATATGTTTTTATCCGTGTATTTAATATTTGTAGGCACCTAGCGGTTAGCCTGCATGGCTGGAGCTTAGAGGAGAGGTGTGGGGTAGAAGAGTTTATATCATAGATACTGAGATTTCCTCACGAAAAAAAGAGTACGTAAAAATGATACGTAAAATGCATTAGCCAATAGGAAACGCGAACGATGAAAATTCACTAGTGAAAAAACGTCGTTCGTCCAATCACAAACGCGAACGACGAAAACTCACTAGTGAACAACATCGCATCGCGATTTCGATTGTCGTCCATTTTCATATCGGCGACATGGCGGAGGCAGCTGCTTCAAGGTTTGTGTAAAAATGTTTATAAAAGTAGTGAAGGTATAAACTGACGTTTTATTTCTTGTGTTACTTCATTAAATATTTGATTTTGAAAGAGAAGCTGATGTTTTAGTTATTCTAGTTTTACACGCATACATTGCAGTTGAATGGGTTCCCTAAACACGCGCGTAAGATTGACAAAATTTGGCTTTTCAAAAATCTCAGTATCTATAAAATAAACAAATTACACCATGGAAAATGCTTTGTACGATTTTTTATTCACTCGTTGAGTTGTATCAGAAAACTCACTCGTTCGCTGCGCTCACTCGTTCGTTCTGATACTACTCAACTCGTGAATAAAAATCGTACGCGCGCATTTTCCATGGAGTAATCTCTATTTGACTAAAGAAGGTTTGATGTAGCTCACGGTTTGGAAAGCGATTGACGCTGATTATAGTACACGTAATCAGGAATGGGCTCCTGATTAAAAATAGTAATAATAATAATAATAGTAATAGTAATCATAATGATAATAATAGTAATACCTTTAATAATTTTATTGCGCCTTATACAGTGATATGAATATGATCTAATGTTTCAATACATTTTGCTTTTAGATTCTGAAGTTAAGAGAACCAGCTCTCCGTGTAGCTACGGTTCACCATGCAAAAACGGCGGACAGTGTTTTCCTGGCACCAAAGGCTGGTTTTCCTGCCAATGCCCGGAGGGATTTGAGGGAAAGACGTGCACAAGTACGGTACTAATTAGAACCACTAGCATTAGGTTTAAGATCATAGATAATGGGTTATAAACTGAAACTGATGTCTCGCACGCTATGATTGTTGAAACCGAGAGCATTATAATATCATGAAGCAAGTGGCCTGCGTCACCCGCGTGCATTATTTACGGGTTAGAGACTGAAATGAGTGGTTTGTTTACAAATACACGCACGCGCTGGCTGTAAAATGAACGAGAAACTGTCAATACTGCACGAAGCGAAGCTGAGTGCAGTATTGACAATTTCGACAATTTGACAATTTTAGTGTTCTGTGAGTAAAATCTATTAGTATTACCTGGTTCTGTTTTGCCATGTAATATTGATAGTAATAATAATATGATAATAGTAATAATCTTATAATAGTAATATGTGATATTGCTGGTGAGGACAATGAAGAAATGGTAAACGTGCAGCGTGCAAGCATCGGGTTATGGACGCACGCGGGAGGTTGTTAAGCACGAAAGAAGCGAAAGACATGCTCGAGGCGCAGCTTAGAGCATCTCTAGCTTCTTGAGTGATTAGCAAACTCCCATATGCGTCCATAACTCGATGGCTGCACAGCTGCTGCGTTTACCAATTCTTTTATAACATAAGACTTCCCAACTACACAATCTGACGTCCGCATGCAACCCTAGGGCAAATGGTCGCGCGTATTACCCAATCATAGCGCGTGCTTTCCGAAAGCTATGTTATTAAATAGATTTAGGCAAACCTAAAAGCGGAGCTCCTCACACAGTCCCTCCAAAAATGCTTGAAAACTTGTAGAAAGAACTCAGCTTTATGCTTATGTCCCTCCAAAACGCTTGAAAACTTGTAGGAAGAAAATTTTTCCTCCAAAACCGCTATGAATAATCCGTTTCTTCAGCAAAACATTGTAGACTGCTGTAGACTGGTTGCTGTAGGTTGTGTAGCCGCGGCAAGCCGCGAAAAGCGCGCGAAAAACAAAGCCTCGTTTCGGTTTGAGCCCTAAGGAAGAGTGCCATTTGCTGCCTTTGACAAATTTACGAGTCCTTATTTATAAAAAAAATTGCATTCCAGAGAATTTAATTACTTGTTAACAAGAGACGCTCTTATCATAAGGTCAAGCTTGTTTTTCTTTGTCTAAACTCTTTAGCCCCAAGTTATATTTTGGCATTTTTTACCAGATTTTCGAACATTCATAGCTATTCTACCAGGCAGAGCAGTAGGTTATTGTTACCTAGGGTGAAATCAAATTTTGGGAAAAACACGTTTCTTTTCAGCGGAGCGAAAATTTTTAATGAGTTGCCCACAGACATAACGAAAGCACAAGACACACAGACTTTCTGCCGCCGTGCAAAAGAGTTTTTATTATCGAAATAGTTCTTAGTGATTGTCTCTTAGTATTAAGTATTGTAAATAGATTTCGAACGTAGTTCTTAGTTTTTAAAGTGTACATGAATTTGTATTTTTAACTTAATGTTATCTATACAGGGCCCCCATGGATACCAGCCTTTGAGCTGAACGGGCTACCCTGTTTAAATATATGGGTTATTGACCAAGCGTGAGGTCAAGATGGCTGGATATTGGCTAAGTTCTTTTTTTTGCGTTTTTATGGACCGAGACGAAGTCGAGGTCTATAAACACGCAAAAAAAGAACGAGGCCAATATCCAGCCATCTTGACCGAACAAGCTTGGTCAATAAAGGACTTATTATATGGGATAAAAAACCAAAAAAATGAACCGTGTACGTGTTTTGTTTTCTTTGTTTCTTTCTCGTTGACGCATCCAGTTTTCTCGTTTTCCAGCTCCATCGATACACAAACCACAGGAAATCTTAACTGTCACGGAAAAGATTTTTCAGGGAAAAACTAAGAAAGAAAATTTTGGTAAACCGGCTTTCGCCTCGGATGAATTTTCCTTGCGGGACAAAGCCCTTATCCCGAGCCGGCAAGATAGCTCCATATTGCCCGCTCGGGTAGCCAATCACAGCGCGAGATTCGGTTCATCTTGCCCGCTCACGGAGCTAGTCATATAATAAAAAGTTTTACTTTACTTTAATATACATGCAAAATTTCATTTCAACTTTCTGCACTCGATTTTAACTTTCTGTACTGTTTGGGATTAAATGACGTGCCCTCAGCCAATCAGTGCGTTGAAAATTTGCATGCATATTATTAGTACTGGTAATAAAATGTTTTTGAGTGTAATTTCGAAAAAAAATTGTATAACCTCGTAGTATAACCTCGTACCCAAAAAAATTGATTACTTGTTATACATGCAAAAATATTCAGTCACGTGAACCTAAAGGCTCGGCATGATCTCAGAAGAACCCCTGTCAAAAATGTGTCCACAAGTCACCGGGACCAGATAACGTAGACGCAGAACTATTCAAGGCCAATCCCGAGTTAAACTTAGTTAATAGGTCGATTATGTAACTACTGGTTAGAAGTAACTAAATATTGAACTTGACGCATGTCTTTCTAAAATGAACTAATCAACAGCCGTTTCTGTTTAAGTCCTTAAAGTCTGCGATGACAAGGATCGAGCTTGCCGGGACTGGTCAAAAAGAAACCAGTGCATTGAAAATGAGGACTGGATGCTTGACCACTGCCTACGAAGCTGCCATGTTTGCGGTAAGTCCATGGCCTTCTGCACACATTAGCTGATTCCTCGCGAAGCGAGGCCGAAGGCCGAGCGTAGCGAGGTTACTAATCGTGTCGGTTCCGGTCAGACCACGTGGCTCGCAAGCCCGAGTAAATCGAGCCGAGAGTTTTTATATATGTATATATATATATATCTATATTTTAAAGGTGTCCGTTCGCAGGCCAGGTTACCTGGCAATACTAACGCACTTGAGAACTGCTGAATTTCCGCCATTATTCGGTGATGCCTTTTTGAAAGTAATGTAAATTTTGTGGAAACCGATTTCACTCGTCCTGGAAGTACATCCCAGCAAGGTGATCTCCGAGATATTCAAGAAATATTAGCACGAGATCGTCGTCGAATAAGTTCGAATACCGTGAAAATGAACACGAAGAAAGCACGACTCAAAGCAGGGATAGAGAAACGACAGCAGGGAGAATAACAACAGACATCGCAGCCAAGACAACAACTGCTCGCTCCAGAAAAAGGCAAACGAAACAGCAGGGAAAAGGACCAGGAATTCAATCAAGTTAGTTTTGAATTTGAATGTGTTATTGATAGAAATACAGGACATGAGTGAACGATTACATAACAAAATATATTGGCGTACCACATTTAGAAAAACGACTTAGAAGGGACACCGAGTAAGAACAACTTCAACGATTGGAGATGTCTCTGGAAAATAATTCTATTAGTTTAAAAACGGAATCGGAAGACGACCAACAGATTATAAGAGAATGTAAATAGGTTTTTATCATAATAAAACGATAGCGTTTCCAGTTTGAAGTAATTCCCAACACAGAGAGTTGCAGTTGTTATAGCAATCATTTATAACGATGTGATCTGATATCATTGCAACAGTGAAAATATTGTAAATTTTCTTGATGTAGCAATTATGTTAAACATTTTCAACAGAATATATACCCTGTGTCACTATAAAGTACTGGTTCTGCAATATTATCAGTGATCAATGCGATCATTTCAAAATAAAGCAAATGTCATTACTGAATTCTGAGTAGTATTTCTCTTTGCTATATATATATATATATATGTATTCTCTGATTGAAAAGTTTCAATAATATTGCGTTGATACAACAAGTTTCATAGCCTTTTCACAATGGGTCAGTTTTACCTAGGAGTGCAATGACCCCCTCTCCCCTGATAATATTGCTATCTAGAACCCCTGCCCTTTTTTCACAAATGAAATGTTAATTCAAGCCTTAATTTGCAAAGTTAGACATAACATATTAACTTTGTTACTTTCTGCTGTTTACTTTATTTTTATGATGTCAAATATCAATATTTCATAACAACCACAACATGCAATTAACCTTTTACATTGGAAAAACTTTATAAAGAAGAAAATAAATTTTGTAATGCCAAAATGTTTATGATCTCTCTCATATATTCATTGCAAGTGTGCTGTATGTAGTTACAAGTGTTTCAAGTTTCCTAAATGCCCTATGCTTTCAATAATGATTTTCCACACAAACTTTATAGACAAATGACTGCACTAGATTCTAAGCCTTTAAGAAGAAATGGTATTGTTTGGAGCTGTTTTGATTACTGCCTCCTCTGATGGAAAGCCTATTAAGAAGATTTTTGTATTGCTTTTAGTAGCAGAGTAACAATACCTTTACCAAGATTAGGACATGAATCCCACCCCATAAAAATATATTATGTTTAACATAAAAAATATAACAGTAATAATAATATCAATACCAGTAATAATAATAGTAATGATAATAATAATGATAATAATATAATGATAGTTCTTCTCGTTACTATATGTCATTGGTTACAGTTCAATACCTCTGGCTGCCATGACTTTTTCGATGAAATACCGTCCTTATAATTATTAAATCTTTCTTCTGCAGTTTTTATAATAGAAATTTTCATATATTCAAAATAATATACTATTCTATGGTTGGGTATGGATATTTTGCCTGTTTCTGTAACAGCACAATTAAACTTTCATGTGGTATATACTTTTGACTGATTGATGTTGATTTCACATTATTTTCTTACAGGAGTACGTAGTGCAGCAATCTTTTTGAACATATTAAGATTTCAATAACTCTTTCTTACATGTATTGTTTTTATGATATGACCTAAAAATAGCACAACCACATATTATACAGTTGGCACTCACTATTACCAAACCTTTATTCAAAGCAAGTATTGTGGGGATAGTTTCGCTCCGACGAAGGGCTAACGCTCGAAACGTCAGCACCTCCTTTTTACCTTACGGTGGTATAACTTACTTAATCAACTCGTTAGATTTACCCATTTTCTTTATTCAAAGCTTTTGTAGAATCCAATTGTTTTACCCCCAATTTTTTTTATGTAGTGACATTGTATCTCACACTTCTGTTGATATGGCATCTCTTTTGAGGGAAGAGGAATTTTTCTATCTACCACTGTGGGTACCATTGCAACTGAAAAGAGTACACAAATTAAAACATGCACTATTCATAATGCTCTCAATTGTGGTTACCCGGGAATGAAATAATGACTGCTGTAGACAATAAAATATCTAATCAGAAGATTCTTCTTACAATGAATCTCATGCAATTATAACCAAAAAACATAAACAAAAAATAATTGGAGCATTCAACTCATCCTCTGTGTAAGAACATATTGTGTTCAAAAGTGATGTACAACAAAGAAGACAAAGCAGTAGAGACTAAGACAATAAAACTAAAGAAAAAAAACACAGGTTTTTACACCGTGGTAAACACAAGCATTCATATCAACTCTTCAAGATTTCACTTGCAAAAGATTTTCAATCATTTTCAATTTGTGTTAAGTGAATATTATTGTGATACTTCATCGACTCTGTATTCCCTGTCAAGATAATAAATAATTTTACTTCTATTCCCTCTGGTGCAATCTCAGTGGCAGTGAAAGAGCTAAATGAAGGTCAATTTTTAAGCACTGTGTTGAGCGGTATACTGATCATGTAATTTGCACCAGGTGTCACTAATTGTGTACCAAACACAGCATAAGAAATAAAATAATGGGGAGTACGCTGATATAAAAAATAAATATAAAATATAAAAAGAAATAAAGAATAAAATATGAAAGCATTGTGACTTCTTCAAAAACTAGCTTCGCGAGGTTTTTGCGGGAGTCGTATTTCTAGTATATATATATATCTATATTTTAAAGGTGTCCGTTCGCAGGCCAGGTTACCTGGCAATAGTAGCGTGCTTGAGAACTGCTGAATTTCCGTCATTGGGAGTTCGGTGATGCCTTTTTGAAAGTAAATTTCATGTAAATTTTGTGGAAACCGATTTCACTCGTCTTGGATGTACATCCCAGCGAGGTGATCTCCGAGATATTCAAGAAAGATTAGCTCGAGATCGTCGCCGAGTAAGTTCGAATACCGTGAAAATCAACACAAGGAAAGCACGACTCAAAGCAGGGATAGAGAAACGACAGCAGGGAGAATAACAACAGACATCGCAGCCAAGACAGCAACTGCTCGCTCCAGAAAAAGGCAAACGAAACAGCAAGGAAAAGGACCAGGAATTCAATCAAGTTAGTTTTGAATTTGAATGTGTTATTGATAGAAATACAGGACATGAGTGAACGATTACATAACGAAATATATTGGCGTAGTATTTTTAGCAAAACGAATTAGAAGGGAAACCGAGAAAGAACGACTTCAACGATTGGAAATAGCTCTGGAAAATAATTCTATTAGTCTAAAAACGGAATCGGAAGACGACCAACAGATTACAAGAGAATGTAAATAGGTATTTTTCATAATAAAACGATGGCGTTTCCATTTTGAAGTAATTCCCAACACAGAGAGTTGCAGTTGTTATAGCAATCATTTATAACGATGTCATCTGATATCATTGCAACAGTGAAAATATTGTAAATTTTCTTGATCTAGCAGTTATGTTAAACATTTTCAACAGAATATATACCCAGTGTCACTATAAAGTGATGGTTCTGCAATATTATCAGTGATCAATGCGATCATTTGAAAATAAAGCAAATGTTATTACTGACTTCTGAGTAGTATTTCTCTTTGCTATATATATATATATATATATATGTATTCTCTGATTGAAAAGTTTCAATAATATTGCGTTGATACAACAAGTTTCATAGCCTTTTCACAATGGGTCAGTTTTACCTTTATAGTTCAATGACCCCCTGATAGTATTGCTATCTAAAACCCCTGCCCTTTCCCATAAATGAAATGTTAATACAAGCCCTAATTTGCAAAATTAGACATATTAACCTTGTTATTTTCTGCTGTTTACTTCATTTTCATGATGTCAAATATCAACATTTAATAACAACCGCAACATACAGTTGACCTTTTACAGTGGAAAGACCTTGTGAAGAAGAAAATAAATTTTGTAATGTCAAAATGTTTATGATCGTTCTCATATATTCATTGCAAGTGTGCTGTATGTAGTAACAAGTGTTTCAAGTTTCCTAAATGCCCTATACTTTCAATCATGATTTTCCACACTAACTTTATAGACAAATGACTGCACTACATTCTAAGCTTTAAAGAAGAAATGTATTGTGTAGAGCAGTTTTGATTACTACCACCTCTGATGGAAAGCCTATTAAGAAGATTTTTGTATTGTTTGTAGTAGTAGAGTAACAATACCTTTACCAAGATTAGGACATGCATCCCACCCCATAACAATATATTATGTTTAACATAAAAAATATAACAATAATAATAATACTAATATCAATACCAGTAATAATAATAATGATAATTATAATAATGATAATAATAATATAATAATAGTGCTTCTTAGCGGGGCTCCCGCGCGCGAAGCGCGCGCGGAGCAGAGCCCCATACTCATGGAATATGGTCAACCTCTTTTCGTTTGGTTGTCGCGTGACTGACCGAGCGTACGTACGTCCGTACGTCCGTACGTACGCGTCTACAGATTGTACGGGTAGGGTAGGGGAGACTATCAAAAGGAAGGGAGGGGTATCTCAGGCTTGTCTTGGCAAATCCACATCTTTTATATTGGACATTCACAATATGGTCAATTGACAGCTGTCAAAACGGGATAGCCACTGACCAGCATCACATGACCAAATTGTGGGCTCATGTGTCAACTCATCGAGGTGACGTGATTTATTTGGAAGCTGTTCTGGTTGCCCGCATATTTTTGGCGGGAAATTGCGTTGACGACTGAAAAAGAAATTTTCAGTTCATTGTCTTTTTGAGACACAATATTACTACTCTACACTGTTGAAGTTTTACTAAAGGATAAACGAAACAATTTCTATTGCTATGTCAACAAACAATAGCAGAGAAAATATAATTTGCAGAACACAGGGTTCAGGTGAAGAGCAACGGGAAAGAGAGCAAGAATTAACTGAGGAAGAATGAGCGAAGTACTGTAGATCGCCAAAGAAGGCGCGCTCGGGAAAGAGAAAGGAGACGAAATCATAGCGAAGAACGCCGGCAAGCAGAAAGAGTCCGGGCTCGAGAAAATAGACAAAATGTTAACGAAGAACGCCGAGAAGCGGAAAGATTCCGTGCTGTGGAAAACAGACAAAATTGTAGCGAAGAGTGCCGAGAAGCGGAAAGACTTCGTGCTGTGGAAAACAGACACAATTTTAGCGAAGAAAGCCGAGAAGTGGAAAGACTTCGTGCTGTGGAAAACAGACAAAATTGTAGCGAAGAGTGCCGAGAAGCGGAAAGACTTCGTGCTGTGGAAAACAGACAAAATTGTAGCGAAGAAAGCCGAGAAGTGGAAAGACTCCGTGCTATGGAGCCGGCAAATTTGCATAAGTTTTGTCTGCATAATATTTGCTCACTGATGCGTCACTCAGCACTCGCACTTTCCACTTTCCCTTAAACTTGACACTTGACTTGGAAAACCGACTTCTAAACAAACCTTCTTCAGAAAAATGATCTTCTGAATGCACTACTTTTGAATGAGAAGCAAACTGATGAAAGATTTCAAATTTTTATGTCCTTTAATCATATAAACATCTCCCCTGTCGACGGCTAAGAAATACTCCCGCGGGAATTTTCTCTTGGCGGCAAATTGCAGAATGTAGCGCTTTCACTGGCAGCTTTTCGCGTTGTCGACGTTGTCATTTAGTGTGTCGATTGATAACTTTGGTTTCAACGCCGTTGTTTTCGTAAAAAATGTTCTTCTAAATTGTAAAATGTCTCAAATGTATGTTAGTCATTCACGTGTTGCGTTGGACCAGGTCTACTTATAGTTCACACTTTTACGGTTATTTATTTCTTTTGTTTAAGTAACTACAGCTGATTGTAGTGAATAAATGAAGGCAGTAATTTTTTAAACTTACAATGTAATTAAGAAAAGAATAATTAATAATTATTTTTTCATTCTCGTGAAAAATGTTTTTCGGGCTGGTAGATGTTGGTTACAGCTTGCCCGAAGGGCAATCTGTAAAATTAATTTTCTTTGCACCCTGCTTGGAGTAAACTTTTATTTTACCGAGGTGTTCGTTTTAACACAAAAATGACAAGAGTTGTGTCCTGCATTTCCCAGTAGCGTGTACAAATCTTTTAAATACATTTAGAAAATAGAATGGTTAATTTCATCAGGAATAGAATACAGTACATTGATAATTTGTGTTTTTTGTAGAATATACTCCATGACTTTGTAGGTAGAAAGACCGTACTTATGGCAGACGAAAGTTTAGACAAAAATCATAGCAAGTCAACCGACCTCGATACTTAACTATAGTTAAAAACGTTTGTGAATTCCTTCGCAATATTTTAGAATGCTTTTACAGTTTAAAGTGAAATGAAAGTACTAACGGGAGCCCCGCTTTTAGGCTTGGCTAAATCTATATATTATTACTATATGTCATTGGTTACAGTTCAATACCTCTAGCTACCATGACTTTTTCGATGAAATACCAGCCTTATATTAAATATTTCTTCTGCAGTTCTTATAATCGAAATTTTCATATATTCAAAATCATATACTATTCTCTGGTTGGGTATGGATATTTTGCCTGTTTCTGTAACAGCACAATTAAACTTTCATGTGGTATATACTTTTGACTGATTGATGTTGTTTTCACATTAATTTTTACAGGCGTATCTAGTGCAGCCATCTTTTTCAACATATTAAGATTTCAATAACTCTTTCTTACATGTATTGTTTTTATGATATGACCTAAAAATAGCACAACCACATACTATACAATTGGCACTCACTATTACCAAACATTTGTTCAAAGTTTTTGTAGAATCCAATTGTTTTACCTCCAAATTTTTTAGGTTATGACATTGTATCTCAAAGTTCTGTTGATATGGCATCTCTTTTTGAGGGAAGAGGAATTTTTCTATCTACCACTGGGGGTACCATTGCAACTGAAAAGAGTACACAAATTAAAACATGCACTATTCATAATGCTCTCAATTGTGGTTACCCTGGAATGAAATAATGACTGCAGTAGACAATAAAATATCTAATCAGAAGATTCTTCTTACAATGAATCTCATGCAATTATAACCAAAAATCATAAACAAAAAATAATTGGAGCATTCAACTCATCCTCGGAGTAAGAACATATTGCGTTTAAAAGTGAAATACCTTTTTCCAGATTAGAACATACACCCCCACCCCATAACAGTATATTATGTTAAACATAAAAAATAACAATAATAATATCAATACCAGTAATAAGAATGATTATAATTAATACAATAATAATAATCATGATAATAATTACAAGAAATGAGAAAGTACAAAAAGTGAAAATGATAATAATAATAAGTAAATACATAAATTGAGGTTTTATCCCTCATAGGAAAAACTATTATGATTCCTTTAAACATTAGCTTCGCGAGGTTTTGCGGGAGTCGTATTTCTAGTTAGCTGAAGTAAGACAAACCATATTACAAAACTCAACACAATACTCCATAGCTTAGTGATATTCACTAGCTATCAAAATAATGGTCACACTGCATGGTCTGATCCACAGATGAAAAAGTTATAACCTCACTTTATAGCTAAATAACATCATAGCACACTACTGCTGAGTAACTTTCCAAAGAATGGTCACATTGCATGGTTTGATCCGCAAATGAAAAAGTTAGAACCACACTGTATAGTAAAACAAACAGTACCACAGAACAGTACTATTTAGTAGCTTTACAAAGAATGGTCACACTGCATGGTCTGATCCACAGATGAAAAAGTTATAACCTCACTTTATAGCTAAATAGCATCATAGCACACTACTGCTGAGTAACTTTCCAAAGAATGGTCACATTGCATGGTTTGATCCGCAAATGAAAAAGTTAGAACCACACTGTATAGTAAAACAAACAGTACCACAGAACAGTACTATTTAGTAGCTTTACAAAGAATGGTCACACTGCATGGTCTGATCTACAGATGAAAAAGTTATAACCTCACTTTATAGTAAAACAGTACCACAGTACAGTACTGTTTATTAGCTTTACAACGAATGGTCACACTGCATGTTTCGATCCACAGATGAAAAAGTTAGTACCACACTGTATGGTAAAACAAACAGTACCACAGTACAGTACTGTTCAGTAGCTTTACAAAGAATGGTCACACTGCATGGTTTTATCCACAGATGAAAAAGTTAGTACCACACTGTATAGTAAAACAAACAGTACCACAGTACAGTACTGTTCAGTAGCTTTACAAAGAATGGTCACACTACACGCATGCCTGCGGTTCCTTCGACAGCTTTGGAGAGTACCACAGTGAAGTGCGTTTGAGTTTATATTGAATATATGACAGTGTACTGCTTATTATAGTTGTTAATATTTATTGAAGATTATAGAGTCTGAGGCCTGGTCCGATCCTTCATTTTTCTTTCAGTTTGCGGAGATAATCACGAAAAGTGTGGACAATGGGCTAAACTCGGAGAATGCAACAAAAACGCGAACTTCATGTCAAAGCATTGTAGAAAAAGCTGCAAACAATGTTGAAGACGAAACTTTATTCACGTAACGTTTTTCCCTAATCAGAGCACGTAATCTTAGATTTGCATGCTGTTTCAATAAAAAAAAGGTTTGAAAAAACCTTGTTCAAGGGCACGCACTCCGGCTTCATATTGGTGTTGATTACATGCCATATCTCAAAGTTCTGCGTGCAAATAGAAATGCATTAGTTACCATCAGTGGGAAATTTGGTGATAAAATGCTGAAATTAAAAGCAAAGATTTATAGAAGACAGAGTAGATAGGTTCACCTACTTGTATGGGCAGGACTAAAATATTCAATAAAGTAACCGATGGCTAGTGTTGGGCTTCTTGTGTTTCTTTATTCATTTTTTGTTGTTGTTGTTGTTGTTGTTTTTGCTTTTGTGTTTGTTTCTAGTTTTGTCTATTGCTTGTTAAGTAATAGCATACATGCAAAAATTTCAAATCAGAAAGTTAAAATTGAGTCCAGAAATTTTGGGTTGATCTTTTCTTTGAATAGGTACATATCTTCATATATATATATAGTTGTTGCGGGAGAAAAACACACACAAACAAACTACAGGTTTATCCCTACAAGCCTGTTTCGTGGTTGCCCACTCGTCAGGGGATTTTACAGTACGATTTACACAGATTTAGTACTATCATGATGATTTCATACAGTGAGTCTGGAAAAATTACTACCTCCGCCAATCATTGAATTTACCTTACAAGGGAAGCTTCCGCTAACTTAACAGATGAAACATCTGTCCTGTTCCGTTTCCGGTGCGCTGCCTTAAGATGAAAACATCTGGGCAACTACAAGCTTCCACCTACTATGTAAGGAAAACTGAATTAAAGGTAAATATTTCACCATCACTTTTCTGTAGTTCCAAGCTCGCAAAGGAGGTCATTTGAAAAAAGAAACCCTGCTAGTATGACCAGAAACAGTGGTTTTGGCTTTCAGTTGAGCCTGAAGTAAATAACAATTCTCCTACAGAATGTGAAATCCTTACTTGTGCAGTAAAATATGTCATACAATAGTCAAATCCACCTTATAAATTTAAATTTATAGCCAGGTCATTTTAAAAACAGAAGAAAAATAACCTAAGATCGGACAGAGTGGACTTGGCTTTCAGTCAAGCTAAAGCAAAACTTCAGTAACTTATCAGTAATTTTATTAGAAAGCTATTTTTTTAAAATAAAGGTCTCAATATTAAAATCATTAAAACACTTTTACCCTTTAAGCCCCAATATTCAAAGACAAAATTTCCCTAATAATCTCCACGCATTAGTTGAGAGAATTAATTTGTTGAAAGATGAAACCCTTCTCCTTGTGGTGTTTATTTTGTTGTCATAATCTTTCCTTTAATGAAGTAATGATGTTGTGAGGGGAAAACTGTTTTGGGTGATTCTTGGGGCTTAAAGGGTTTGTAGCCCTGCCACAGTGTCCTTGACAGTGTGATATAAAGTTTTAGTTAGTGGTGGTATGACAACCAATAGAGAGAAGGAGTATGATGTCACTTTACCATGGTAGCAACATTTCTGGATCACAACAGTGGGAAGCTTAAGCAACAACCACAGCGATGGCAACGAACGGCAATTTTTTTGAAAAATAAACTAGTGAGCAGCACTCTGCGAACTGGTTTTGTAAAACTGATTTATTCTCCTACGCGTTTCGTCCGACTGTCGCGGACTTCTTCAGGGAGTTTTACAAATGAGAGTTACAAGCTTGTATTTATACATAGTGTGAGCCGCTAAAGTACTTTTACAGATTTGTAGCGGATTCACGTACAGGAAACAAGCTAAATTTTCACGCAGGGCGTGACTAAGGTGTAGCATACGTGTGACATATTTCTGTCATGACGTATGCGTGACATATTTATTTTTGGGGACCACAGATTTAGTACTAAATGATGATTTAGTACTAAAAACACAGATTTCAGTACCGAAACAACAAAACTGGAGAAGGAATACCGTAATTGGAAATAACAGTGAAGATGTCAATGAGCAACTGCTGACCGTGCAGGACAAGACTGCGGGAGGGAGTCACAGACCCTATGTGGGAATTCGTTTCCCGAAATTTGCCGGAGAAGTGGTCGCTTGAGAGAGTTTCTGAAACAGTGTTTGACTGGGAAGAAAAACATTTCTTCACAAGGTGGTAGCTTAATAGAAGTGGTCGCTAAGAGAATGTTGACTATAGTAACGAACAAGTGCCATAAATAATTAATTTGCGCTACGAATACTGTTAAGCACTTTGTGTTATAAACTTGTCGTCATTAGTATGCAGTAAGTAGGCCAAAAAGTCCATTTTTAATTAAGCCCGGGACACATCATCATTTTTCGCGAAGTCTCTATAATTGAAGGTAAACTTAAACCACGGCGACGAAAGAAACCTACATTTGATGATTTGTGATGCAACACCATTCTGAATTATATAGTATAACTTTTTGCTCAGTAGTCATTAGAAAGCTGCGCACTAGGCTCGATTAAGTTCCCACTACAGAGTAAATACTCCCTGACATCGAACTGAACTCACCGGAATGGTGCGATTTGGGAAATCTTTACACAAGGAGGATTCTAAAGAATAAATTTTCCCAGTGATGGAAAAATTTTTCTTCGATAATGTTCAATGTGCAGTGCCATAAATTTGTTATGATCTCTGATAGCAACACAGTTAAATTCGGCTCTTATTCGATTTAGAAAAGAGCGAATTAGCATACGGATATTCAGACTGCTCCTGCTACAGCCGCGGAAAGCGCTCCTTTACCTTCGTAACCTAAATGAGATGGCTTATGGCCACTGCCGCCACCAGATATGAAGGTCAATTTCCCGGCTCTTGTAAGGCTTTCTATATCATCGTGGATGATAACGGGAACTGGATTCCAATCCATGATTTTAGATACTGGTGCAACGCTCTAACCAACAGCTATCAAGCCAACTGGGAGCTGGTAATTTGTGACTTCGTACTGTACCCGTGGAAAATGAAGAAATGTATATATACATACATACATATATATAAATATATATAACATTTTCTGCGCACCTAAACACTGTCATATTACGCCGCTCCTTAAACAACTTCACTGGTTGCCTATCCGCCTACGCATCGAGTTTAAAATCCCTTTGATCACCTTTAAAGTACTCCAGGGCTTAGCTCCTAAATATCGCATTGATTTAATTTATGTTTTACCGCCATCCCGCTATGATTTACGGCGAAATAACAAGGAAATTCTTTTGAGCACCCCAAAGCGTTTTACAAAAGCTACCATGGGAGATCGATCCTTCATGACGGTAGCACCACGGGCTTTGGAACAGTCTTCCCATAAGCATTAGATCTGCTTGCACCACAAATGATTTTAAAAGGAAACTTAAGACATTTTTATTCAAGAAGGCATTTTGTTAATACAATTAGGTTATATTTAGATTTTTACATAGTTCTTCTGTAAATTATTTTTCTTATAGTTAATTGTAAACAGTGTAAGTTTCGTTTTTGATTTTATAGAAATTGTAAATAGGTTATTTATTGTAATGCGCATTTGATTATTTTATAGAAAATGCGCAATATAAATATTAAATATTATTATTATATTATTATTATTATTATTATATATATATATATATATGAAGATATGTTCAAAGAAAAGATCAACCCAAAATTTCTGGACTCAATTTTAACTTTCTGAGTTGAAATTTTTGCATGTATGCTATTACTTTACAAGCAATAGACAAAACTAGAAACAAACACACAAGAAAAAACAACAACAACAACAACAAAAAATGAATAAAGAAACACAAGAAGCCCAACACTAGCCACTGGTTGCTTTATTGAATATTTCAGTCCTGCCCATACAAGTAGGTGAACCTATCTACTCTGTCTTCTATAAATCTTTGCTTTTAATTTCAGCATTTTATCACCAAATTTCCCATCAATGATAACTAATGCATTTCTATTTGCACGCAGAACTTTGAGATATGGCATGTAATCAACACCAATATGAAGCCGGAGTGCGTGCCCTTGAACAAGGTTTTTTTCAAACCTTTTTTTTATTGAAACAGCATGCAAATCTAAGATTACGTGCTCTGATTAGGGAAAAACGTTACGTGAATAAAGTCTCGTCTTCAACATTGTTTGCAGCTTTTTCTACAATGCTTTGACATGAAGTTCGCGTTTTTGTTGCATTCTCCGAGTTTAGCCCATTGTCCACACTTTGCGTGATTATCTCCGCAAACTGAAAGAAAAATGAGGGATCGGACCAGGCCTCAGACTCTATAATCTTCAATAAACATTAACAACTATAATGAGCAGTACAGTGTCATATATTCAATATAAACTCAAAAGTACTTCACTGTGGTACAGGATCAGACCATGCAGTGTGACCATTCTTTGTTAAGCTACTAAATAGTACTGTTCTGTGGTACTGTTTGTTTTACTATACAGTGTGGTTCTAACTTTTTCATCTGTGGATGAAACCATGCAGTGTGACCATTCTTTGGATAGCTAGTGAACAGTACTAAGGCTATAGAGTAGTGTGTTGAGTTTTCTGCCATGGTTTGTCTCACTTTCTGAATCAGCTTATGTGTGCAGAAAGCCATGCACTTACCGCAAACATGGCAGCTTCGTAGGCAGTGGTCAAGCATCCAGTCCTCATTTTCAATGCACTGGTTGCTTTTTGACCAGTCCCGGCATGCTCGATCCTTGTCATCGCAGACTTTAAGGATTTAAACAGAAACAGCTGTTGATTAGTTCATTTTAGAAAGACATGCGTCAAGTTCAATATTTAGTTACTTCTAACCAGTAGTTACATAATCGACCTATTAACTAAGTTTAACTCGGGATTGGCCTTGAATAGTTCTGCGTCTACGTTATCTGGTCCCGGTGATTTGTGGACACATTTTTGACAAGGGGTCTTCTGAGATCATGCCGAGCCTTACGTTCACGTGACTGAATATTTAAGTAACTCAATACTTCCCAAAGCACCTTGCTGCCCTGGTAAAAATTCTCAATACCACAATTCGCGCCTTGATTCATTAAATCGGGATTGCTTCCTATACTAAAACGATAATATTCGATATGTTCTCTTTTGCATTTCCTATATTTTTTTTACAATAATCAACGCGGCGGCTACTTTTAAACCTACTCAGCTTTTGGGCACTGGGCCAATCAAAATTGTGTGCTTTTAAGCCACTTCTAATCCAAAGACAAACTTAAACTGAATACGTTTGTTAAGGGCCATACCACATGCTCCGCAGCTCAAAGCACAAGTCTTAAGCATAAATCCAGGATTTCTGCTGCATTCACCCATTCCCTTCCACCCAGGACACTGGCGCTCGTCCACATCCCGGCAAATTTGAGGTCTTTGTATGGCTGTACGAAAAACAGAATGTCAATGCGTCAACACTCAGCACTGCCAGCCCATCACGCATTGATAGCACCTGGTGCCTTAGCCCCGAGCATTTAATAGTACCCAACGGAGACCAATGGGAAGACAGTGTCTGTTGATAACCGTGGCAAAAATTAAGCACGATGCTTGGGCCTGAGTACATGCAATTTTCGTCACCAATAATATACCATGCAAAACTTCACCACATTGATTGGCTAAGATCATGTCAATTCAAACCCAAATAGTGCAGAGAGTTGAAATCGAGGAAAAAAAGTTGATATTGAGTGCAAAAATTCTGAATCAAATTTTGCATGTATAACAAGTAATCAATTTTTTTGGGTACGAGGTTATACGAGGTTATACTACGAGGTTATACAATTTTTTTTCGAAATTACACTCAAAAATATTTTATTACCAGTACTAATAATATGCATGCAAATTTTCAACGCACTGATTGGTTAAGGGCACGTCATTTAATCCCAAACAGTGCAGAAAGTTAAAATCGAGTGCAGAAAGTTGAAATGAAATTTTGCATGTATATTGTTAACAAGTAATTAAATTCTCTTGAATGCAATTTTTTTTTCATAAATAAGCACTCGTAAATTTGTAAATTTGTAAAGGCAGCAAATGGCACTCTTCCTTAGGGCTCATAAAAATTCTTTTCAGTCTTAGAAAAATTTACTTGTGCTCATATATTCCAAATTGCACTCGAAACCTTTTTATTAACTATATGGAAAGATAGATCTGACACGTAAAATCTTCACGCGCTTGTTACGCAGTTAACGGGTTTCCAGTTTTGATTCGACTCTTCCTATTATTTCTGATAGATTTCGAGGTAAAATAATCAAATCGGGTTTAGCCTTGAGAAGGGCATGACGCTATTTACGCTGTGTGTCATCAGGGTGACAAAAATAACAGCAAAAATGATACAGACAATACAAACGAAAATGTAAAACAATGGAAAAAAAACATAGACGCATAAAGGGGAATCTGCTACACATACCTACTTCTGCTACACCCTTAGGAGGGCCTGCAAATGAAAATCAAAATTGTATCAATTTTTTTCTTGATTAACATTTGGAGATCTCAAAAATGTGTTTTTTCTTTTAATATAAAAAGCCATACAATGCAGTTGTTCAAATGAATCCGGGACAAAATGGTAATTGGTATCTTGGATTTTCACAAGGAAATCTTTGCTTTCAGACAATATCAAAATTGATCTTAAATATAACTAAAAAAAAGATGCCTACGGCAAACTTTGCAGCTCAGCTTGCAATTTTTGCGCATGAAATCCGCGTTATTAGCGCAGCCGTTTGGTTGGGCAGCCCACGCTGGACAGTTAGGATCCTCGTCACTGCATTCTGTAGAAACAAAAAGAAAAATATAAGTAAGTTCGATTGATTTGGGGTCAGTCCTAAGGTTTGAGTTGCAATATACGTTATTTTGCCAATATGCAGCCATCTTCACCGGACAAGCTTGGTCAATAAAGGATTTATTATAATATTATGGCCATTTTGGTTTGTTTTGTATTGCGGGACAAAGCGGGCAATCCCGAGTGGGCAAGATACATGCAGGTTAATGTTGCCCGCTCGAGTAGCCAAGATTCACTTCCTGTTGCCCGCTCGCGGAACAGACCATATAATACGGACTTTAAGATCTACGACGGCATCATCAACGAGGACACAACCACACAATAGACTTTAATGAACAAAACAATAGCCCTGCACGTGCGTTTTGAACTTTGGTACATTTCTTTGCCGTTTTCTGCCAATCTACAGCGTCAAATCTCAATTTTTAAGGGAAACGCGAGCACACGACGGAGAATTTTGATTTTCTTTCTTAGTTTGAACACCGTTCCTCCTGGATAGTTTGGATAGTTCGTGGAAGTTGAATAAGACTGCAATAATCACGAAAAGCTTTGCAAAACGTAAACTAGCAATTTTAAATGACCTTTTCATGGACGTCGCCGTTGTAGATCTTAAAGTCCTTAATAAAAGATGTTGCGGCAGAATTGTAGTTCCTGTATCACCGCTAAATGTAATAAAAAACGCTAAATGTAATACCAACCGTAAATGTAATAAAAATTAACTCTAAATGTAATACCAACCGCAAATGTAATAAAAATCAACCCTAAATGTAATAACTTACCCAACCGTAAATGTAATACAATTTAACACTAAATGTAATAAGTCGATCAACGGTAAATGTAATACAAGTTAACCTCAAATGTAATAACAGTGTTAAAAGCTCCCTTACGGTTACCGGGCATCACTTGAAGTCTTGGTGATTTTTTATAAACATTGTCAAGGTTCTGCGTAGTTCCGATCTAAGCTTCAGTGCCGTAGCCAGGGGAGGGGCCGGGCGGGGCCGGGCCGTTTCAAGATACAGAGACAGTCGGTTTACTGTTGTAATTGACGTTGCAAGCGTTATACTCTCTTCAATGTGCACTGGTTTACTGAGACAGTGTAGGAAGTAAATAATTCGTGATATGCGTAAATCACAAATAGCTCTTAGGGAACGCTGGAAATAGCATTTCCCAGCCTCTAGATTTCAAAATTTTCTGGGGGGGGGGGGGCAATACCCGTATAGGTATTGTATGGGAGTAACGACCCGGGGGTAATCTGCTCCTAACGGTTTAGTTAGTAAAAGGGATTAACTGTGATTGGGTAATCCGATAATCTATTGAAGTAATATCATATCACTGATGATATTGATGCCATTTACGCACCTTTGTAACGTGTTATTACATTTGAGGTTAACTTGTATTACATTTACGGTTGATCGACTTATTACATTTAGTGTTAAATTGTATTACATTTACGGTTGGGTAAGTTATTACATTTAGGGGTGATTTTTATTACATTTGCAGTTAGTATTACATTTAGAGTTAATTTTTATTACATTTACGGTTGGTATTACATTTAGAGTTAATTTTTATTACATTTACGGTTGGTATTACATTTAGCGTTGTTATTACATTAAGCGGTGATACAGTTCCAACTGTTCCTCTGTTAACAAGTGAGTTAATGTGGTTACACTATATTGGCTCTGATAAACCATAGTAAAACCGCATTTGCTGTGGTGTATTAGTTCAGCTGCATGAGGGAGACGAAGCTGGTGTAGGCAACGGTAAGTAAGTAAGTAAGTAAGTAAGTACCGTAGGCGTATCTGCAGAAAAAAACGAATAGAAAAAAAGCAAACAAACTACAGAAACAAAAACAAACGTTACCACAGGTGTCGCAACTTCGCGCACAATGCTTGCTCATGAAGGCCTTCTTTTTATCGCATCCCTCAGTTGCCTTCCACTTTGCGCACGACACGTAATCATCCTGACAGTCTGCGAGTGAAAATGTAGCTAGGTTAAGACCCGACTTCCGCAGTATTTGCACAGTTTTAAGCAGATGTGCTCAGGCCTAAGAAGCACAGGCTGGAACGTGATTGGACCGGTGTTCGTGGGTGGCTGATTAGTTCAGCTGGCAAAGGATACCACTAGTTTTCACGAGGTCATAAGTCTAGAGTCCATTCCAACATGTGTATTTTATCGGACTGGAGCGTAGTTGCTTTAAATTGCTTTTACATGTAGACAGCGAACTACTGTTTTTAATCTGTTTGCAAAAGAATAGCAACCTCGAAACAAACATATTTAACATCTCGCATTCAAGATGAGACTTAGAGGAATACAAACTGAAGATTACTCCCATCAGGCTATGAAAATGTGGTCGTATTAATGGGGAGGTCGAACATTATTCGCAGGAATGGAGTAACCGAAACACAATACTTAGTTTTTACTTTTAAGTACCTGTATAAAGTTAAGAATGATTAAAAAGTGAAAACATAACTTACAAGACGCAATACTATGAGGAAATTGCATTACTGTTTGCTAAATTGTACTTTCTGTCACTTGAAGACTTAAACTGGTCCTGTTCATGTTGTAAAATTATAGAGTCCAAAAAATATACTTGGTGGTTATAATGCGTTGTTCGTGGTTCCACTACGTCGGCTGTGTTTACATGTAATAAGTGTATACCAACTCAGTAACCTTGGCATTTTAAGCAATCTAATTGGCTCTCCACCTCGGGACATTCAACACCATCCACCACCTCCTAGGAGGTGAACAATGCTGGGGCTTCTGGGTAATCCTTGCGCTAGTGAGTTTTGGTTCAAGATTAAACAAAGTGGCGTTGTAGCTAATTGAAAATGGAGGCCGTCTATTTTTGCTTTAGAGTTGTTTACGAGAGGTGTCACTAGGGGAATGAAGCAAAACACGACCACGATTAAACGTTCACTGACCAGGCTAGGACCAATCAATATCGCAAATGAATGACACAACGAAACTGACTTGTGCAAAATAAAGCTCGGTTAGTCTCTTTGTCGTAACAATTCAATTTTTTCATTTTTCACCTCGGCCGTCGCCGTCGTGTTTGCTTAAGCATCCCACTGAGGTTGCTTCATTGGTATATACCATCTACACTTAATGTATGGCCCCGAGGGAAACAGTCAATTTTGGGACTCGAGAGAAAACAAAACTAGTTTCCCGAGGGATCATATTTTAAGTGTTATCTTATATATTTAAACTTTGCCAACAATCATATAGTGAAAACAAACAAACAAAGACGGCACAACTGGCGCGCAGGCAATAACTGCGCAATTGTATCCCAGTTGGGATACATCTGAATTTGATCAGTTGCACGTGACCAAGAATCAACCAATCACAGTGCTCGTTTTGATGAGTGAAAGTCTAGGTATATAACAAAAACAATTATTCTCTTCAATCTTGGTGAATGGTGGCCTGAGAATTATTTACCTAGATTTCTCAGAATAATTGCTAATTAAAACAACATATAGTCCCGTTGCGTAGTTCAATGTAAGACTCGCTTCATAGAATCTAGTAACTAATGCTCACCACACAACCCAGGATCAATGTATACATCATCGATAGCAAAATCAGAGTAACCTGTCTGGCCAACTTGAGCGATGATTTTTATCTGAAAAGATTACATTTGTCATAATTATATATTATGACAAATATATAATTAAAATAAATAGAGCCAATAGTGATGAGCTTCTGCGCTGTTGGCAAAACCATGCGATATGATGATATAGGTAATCAAATGCTTTCGAGTGCAATTTTGAATAAATAAGCACAAGTGAACTTTTCAAGGACTGCAAGAACTGCAGGAGCCTGTAGGGAGAGTGCAGTTTGTTTTACGAGTGCTTATTTATACCAAATTAAACTCGTAATCATCTGTTTAGTTGTTAATAATATACATGCAAAAATTTCAGCATGCTCATTGGCTGAGAGCACGTCAATTAATCCCAAACAGTGCAGAAAATTGAAATTGAGTGCAAAAAGTCGAATTTGAGTGCAGAAAGTTGAAATTAAATTTTTGCATGTTTATTATTAACAAGTAATCACATGATTTGTCTCGTGCAATTTGGGATAAATCAGCACTCGGAAATTTTTCAAAGACTACGGGCTCGTGCAATTTGGTTAGCCTTTGAATTATCTCTGATTTATCCCAAATTGCACTCGAAATCATGTGATTACCTATACTAATTATATATACATACAAAAAAATCAATTTCAAATTTCTGCACTCAATTTCATCTTTCTGCACTGTTTGGGATTAACTGACATGCTCTAAGCCAATCAGGGCGTTAACATTTTTGCATGTATACTATTAAAGCAACGTCTATACGATTTATTTGCATTGCGGATGCATAAAAGAGTCACTTTAAAACCTAATAGTGTTGCTTTTCAGGCTCATTCGCCTTTGTTTAGTAATTTGTTAGTGCTATGCAGGTCAATCTTATAACAAAGGATTATACAGAACAGTTAAGTCCATGGTTCTTGTTTGTTTTTAATAATATGAAAACAAAAAGATTTTTGGCACTTTTTCTCTCATATCTATACCTTATTAGTATAAATCTACTAGCGTTCTATCACAAATGCCGCGCTCTGATTGGCTACGCTACCCACCATCTATTCTGTGATAGATAGTGAGTAGCGTAATGGCGGCCGCTTCTTCACGTTTTCGAAGTGTCCGTGAAGAAGATTTAGACAGTTTACTGGTCGAGGCTGTTCCAGAAAAGACAAAGTTTTGAACGACTAGTAGATTTATACTAAAACAATTAGATTATTCGCTCTCGATTTCTATGCGTGATAGTTGACTCGGGCTGCGCCCTCGTCAACTATCACGCGATAGAAATCTCGAGCTCATAATCTAATTGTTTAGTAGAAAATAGGGTACTATGGCTCAAAAGCTATTTGCCTTAAATCTATATAACAATGACTACGAGTTCGAGTTTTCTACGAGTACCAGTCGATATTTTAACTCGCAGAAAACGAGAAGTAGTAATCTAATTGGTTTAGTAGAGACCAACCTAGTCGATTTTATAAAAATATGTGCAGAGTTTTATGCTTATAGAATACAACGGCTTCTCGCTATCTATCACAGAATTGCAATCAGAATTGCAATCAGATAGAATGCGAGTTGGTTTCTTCCAAATCTCGACAGAACACACGGTGAAATACCTCAGAACATGTACCTGAAAACGCTGGCCCTGCGGGATATCAATACTGGCCTTGGCGCCAATCCAGTAGATTCCTTGGTCCCCTTGCTTCATAAATACAGTTATCGGATTCTTTCCTTTCTGTTGTAACGTGACCCACATCGTTCCCATAGTTTTTCCAAACATCAAATAGAAGAACTTCATGCACTGCCCTCCCGCTGGCGACGGTAACCAGGGGGTCTCCAAGATGGCCGATTGGCCATCCTGAACTCCAGATGATTCCACGTATAAATAATTACCTTCAAGTTCGAAGTAATTGCAAGACACCAAGAGTCAGTATTAATAATTTATGGCAATTTCGCAGTTTATATTTAAACGGTCTTGTTATTCATTTATTCATTTATTTATTTTTTACAATCATCAGTATATATTATAATTACCGGGGCCCAGCCGAAGGCTGACACCGGTCATAAAATGCAGACGGTTTCTGTCGTTTTTTCAACGTTACATTGTTAGGGATATATCGCTGACTGAGATATATCGCTGGCTCGTTACTTTTGCTTCGCTGCCTCATTGAAATCTTATCCGCCATTTTGAAAAGCACGAGGCATGGAGGAGAGTCAAGAGAAAGATTATAGCTTTTTGTTCTCCAACGTTTACGATGCACTAGTTTATGAGCGAAAATTTAAGAGTGAATATTTGGAGAGAGGAATTTACGAGCGATCACTTAAGAGTGAACCTTCCATCGCGAAACTTATCGAGAATAAGAGCGACTTATCAAAGCTAACTACATTGAGTGAACCTTCCATCGTGAGAGGTGCGAGAGGTTAACTACATCTATGCAATCCCGTGTCCCACTGGGCCCCGGTACGTTCCACGTAGTGGTTCTCGTTTTAGATATAATAATTAGCAGTTATATAGTTTATCTACATATTAATAGATATAAACAATAAATATATACAGAAAAGTTCAATGTCCAAAACAAGTTATATACACTGATGATAAGGCAGTCTAAATAGAAACCTCAAGGCTTATAATATTTAGACTAAGAATTTCCCTTATCAGGGTGTTCATTAGGTATCGGAGATCGGAGAGTTCTACGGCTACTACGAAGAATTCTCCGGTCAAATTTAGATGGCCTGAGCTAGTTTTAAATTTAGAAATGGAGCGCTTTCAGAATATTCTCCTCTTACTCTACTTAATTCTCCTGCTGCTACAATTCTTATTGAAAACCCTGCCTTATGTGCGACTGGAATGTAATTGAAAATGGAAAACAAAACAAAAAATATCAGGATTAAATTGATGTTTATGATAAGCACTTAATTAATCAGGAACCTAAAAAAATCATTTCAGTGGCAGTTAAGTAGGCTTTAACAAATTTATCAAATATTGTTTTAGATTTGCTTCAAAAGAACTCAAGGCAGGTCTAAGCTTTAATTCTTTTGAAAGAGAATTCCAGAACTGTGGACCTTGGAAAGAGGAATAAATTTTCTTACACTGGTTCTACATAGGTGTCTGGTTGAATATGGGTGGAAATGTGAATTTGTTTCAAACATACGTTGAAACAACTTATTATGAAATGAATACATAAATAGACCAACTTGTTGAGAATAAATATTTTCTAGATTTAGAAGATTGTTATCATATAAGATAGGAACAGTACGAGCATCTAATTTGGACCTAGTGGTGATTCTTACTGAACGTTTTTGAAGAATAATTAGTCTGTTAAAAGTAAACAAAAGAAAATGAGAACGTTTCTTCCATACTGTGTTTTCTTACTATGATAAGGGGAGAGAATCTATTTTTAGATCCGGAAACCATTTCAACTGACCAATGGTTGATGTCGTTCTCACCACGTGGTTGTAATTTTAATGCGCCATAGAACGAGATATAAATAGATTCCGCACTAAAAATAGATTCTGTCCCCTTATCATATCAGACGGTGTTATGTTCTCTTTCCTCATTTTCTCTTGAAGTAGATTGAAACGTGGATTCCCATACAATATCATCATAATATAGATATGGGTACACAAGTGAGAAGTAGAGTTGTAAAAGAGAAGCTTGTGACAGGAAGAGTTTAGATTATTTTGCATATTACACCTATAGATCTGGCTAATTTATCAGAAATAATGTTATTGTTTGCTTCCAATTCAGAATTTCATCAATAAAAAAATTGTGTGATGATTCTGACTATGTTCTGTTTTCACCACAAGAAAATCGAATCAATATCTTTAACCAGTGATTTACTTCTCTTTTTTGTTGAGAAGACAGACACATCATCGCTGACTATTGGCACACCTTTATCTCGCCATTGCAAAATTAAACGGGAAAGCCTACGCCATCACGTCCTCGATATTTTCACGTGTGAGGATATGGAAAATATGTCACTGAGTTCCCGGATGAAGTTTCATTAATATTACAAGGGATTTAATTTCTAGGCTGCACAATAATAGAAAATAAGTGTACCTTTGCCAGTTGTATGGTCGAAACTTGGCCCAGTGTTCATCGTTTTAGTAAAGGACGAATGGACTCTCCATCGAATTGGCCCAACGTTTCGCCACATGCCAAGTGGTTTGGCTGGGTTATCAAAATCAGTGTTTTCGTAGCCTAAACACAATGAAGCAAGTCCCAATGTAAAATGGTACAAAATGCCTCTACAAACAAGGTCATGTTTTACTTTGGCAATGGTTTACGGGAGTAAAGCACGCTCCATAGATCATTCTACTTTATTTCATGCAATTCCTTTGGCATTGTGCTTTATTACATCTTTGAATTTCGTTTGCATCGATTCTAAAAGTAACACAGCATTATCTTAATTTGAATACATGTATATGAAAATTTTACATATGTGAAGTTCGGAAGAAAGACCTAATAACTGAACGATCGTTGCAGTTATGCGAGAATCTTAATCAGTCGCAAAAGTAAGACCTGAAAAAAATTCAGACTTGAAAGGGGTACGATCCATGATCTTGATACCGGTGCAATGCTCTAACTAACTGTGCTATCAAGCAAACTGGGAACAATACAATATAATACGATACTTTTATTACAATACTTTATTTATACACGTGACACCAAGGAGCTCCTAAGTGCTCGTTGAAACGTGTACGCGTGAAAGCCAACTGTGAGGTAAACTCAAGCCTGCTTCTTGAAACATTGAAGTGGGATCAGCTATATTTAAGAAGAAGAAAGCATAAAGCTATAATGATGTTTAAGTCCCTCAACGGGTTAGCCCCAGTGTACTTACATGAAGTATCGAGTAAGCGACACACAGACTATGACTTGCGTGACTCTTTCCGTAAGTGAAACTTACCCAAGCCGCGTACTAACTATTTGAAACGTAGCTTTAGCTATAGCGGTGCCTTACTGTGGAATTCTCTTCCCGAAAGTATTAGGGCGATTAGATCAATTGGGCAGTTTAAAAAGGAAATTAACCGCGCACTTTAAACATTGGATTCCCACTCGGTAATCTTGTAAATCAGTTTTTTTTTTATAGTTATTTTAATTTTTACAGATGATTGTAATTAAAATGCTATTGTAATTACTGAAGATTTTCAACCGAGTTTAAATAAAGAACTACTACTACTACTATTTGAAACCAGAGGTAGAGATAGACCACCGTAACGGGAGCTACGTCCCCGTGCGCGGGTTTCTTTTTTTGGGTTAACTAGTAATTTGTGAATCAAACAATGCTCTCTATAGTGAATGGTTCGTTACTGTTTATCAAAGTCGATAGACCGTGTTTACATAGTGCTGCTGTTGACGTTGAAAGACGTTTCGAAAACCTAAGCGGAAGTCATCATTAGCGTAAACTGAGTTGCGTGTCGTCAGGTGCTGGTATCTATGTATCTGTCCAACGTTTTCATTGGTCGTTTAAGTCGCGATGTAACAGTGCCGTAGCAAGGGTAAAACAATTGGAGGCGGGAGGTCTGTTTTTACTTTTTGGGAAAAAACTGCGGGGGGTGGACACGGGCTCCCCTCCGGCCCCTCCCCTTGCTACGGCCTTTATTGGCCTTTTGTCAGTAAGGCCATACTGTTGAATAACCTATCGCGTAACCTCAGTAAGCTTAGGTTCTTACCCAAGTTGCATCTACGTCTTGTGCAAATGCCCTCCATTTCGGACTCGCCGACGCAATATTTACCACCGTGCTGAGGTTTAGGGTTGTTACATTTTCTGAATCGCGTTCGTATTCCGTCATCACAGTTGGCGTTACACTCAGACCAGTCGGCCCATCGACTCCAATGTCCATCTATTTTTTCTGTTGGCGAAAGGTAAAAGATTAAGGGACGGACCATTAGAAAAGTGATGGGGGTGGGGAAAAAACAAAAAAAAAATTCATGCAAGGGAAAATGCCAAAAAAAAAATTCATGCAAAGAAGAAGGTAAAAAAATAATTCATGCAGTGAGCGAAAAAAAAATTTCGTGCAAGCTGAAAATTCCCCATTCCCCCCCCCCCCCCCCCCATCACTTTTTTAATGGTCCGTCCCTAAATCAACAATGGGCAGCCCAAGCAAAGGGTCTCAATTGGGTAAACCGTTGGCCGTAAAACGGGCAAAAAAATTACCCGTTAAGCGTAAATATTGGAAAAAATTTTTAGCCGTTAGCCGTAAAAAATGTTAACCGTTAGCCGTAAAACAGCCAAAAATATCAACCGTTAGCCGTAAAACAGCCAAAAATATTAACCGTTCGCCGTAAAAGTCACCACCCCATTGAGACCCTCTAAGCAAAACCGACGACGATGACGCTACGGACTGCACCTGAGAAAAAAATAAATCAATTTGTTGTCCTCTTGCACCAGCTGCGGCAGGCTTGTTTCTTTTCGTTTCCACCTTTCTTTCAAAGTGTAGAATTTTCCAGTTGTTACCGATCGCGGAGACAAAGAAGTGTAGTGGTTAGCGTGTGAAATTTCCGAGCAGTTCGAGCCCTCAGTGCTGCTGGCTCTGTTCTTTCCTTGGACAAGGAACTTTACTCCATACTGTCTCTCTCCACCCAGTTGTATAAATCAGCACCAGCGATATAATGCTGGGAGTAACCCTGCGATGGACTAGCATCCCATCCAGGGGGGAGTAATAATACTCCCAGGTGCTTCATGCTATTGAAACCGGGATAAGTTATGACAGTGTGGGCCTCCTGTGGCTTCTTTGGGTGTCCTGTGGTATTCGTGATAATATATGCTGGGGGTGACCCTGTGTTGGCCTAGCATCCCATCCAGGGTGGAGTAACAATACTCCCAGGTACTTCATGGTAATAAAACCGGGATAAGTGATGACAGTGTGGGCCTCCTGTGGCTTCGTTGGGTGTCCTGTGGTACTCGTGATAATATATGCTGGGGATAACCCTGAGTTGGACTAGCATCCCATCCAGGGAGGAGTAATATACTCCCAGGTGCTTCATGCTACAGAAACCGGGATAAGCTCCTGCCGTGTGGGCCTCAAGGCTCATGTGCGCCTTTACCTTTCATCTTACCGATCGCATTTCTTTCCAAATTCCTCAAAGCAATATAATTTTGTCGTTGTACGCTCGCGTCTTTGTGAAAAATCAGGTTGTCGTTTCACGTTGTCGTTGGCTGTCTTTTTACACGTGCATTTTCATTGCGTTGTTCACTTAACACAATCATTTGGTGTCGTCATAGCCGATGTCATCGCCTTGTTTTGCCTATGCTCCCTAATAGCTCAGAATTAGGATGACCAGATTTTCTTGGCAGGCAGGAGAATTGAAAATCCTCTTCGTTTGAGTAGTATTAGAAGAGAATATGTTTCTGTTCGCTAATGTATTAGCTGTCTGTGAGTTGTGCAAGATATGTCAAGAAGTGCGAATTACAGGCATGCATTCACGAAGAGTGGAATTTTTTATACATGTGTAACTTGGAAACGTTCCTAACACTTGCGGCAAGATATACTAAATGTCAAATTTGCAATGTTTTTACCATTGTCAGATTGTAATCTTTTAACTATTTAAAAGTTTTATGATTTTAGACCTCGTAAGGAGTGTCGTCGGTGTTTCGTGGTTGGTTCCTATCCGGGTTTCCTGTTTTGTTTTGTTTTTTGTTCCGTTTTGTTGTTGTTGTTTTTTCACTGCTGTTGGGCGCGTTTTTTATGAAGTTTTTCCTGACCTTCCAAAACTCTGTTAGCCTCATGTTCTTGTATTTAGGCCATCAAAGCTATGAGTCTTAATGAAGGGTAACGGTCACCACGCCATAAGTAATCAGAAATGTTGCCTGGTTTTTGTTGTTATTTACTGTGGAGCCTTGCTGTTAAGAAACGGTTGTGACTGGAATGGATACTCGAAAATAAGGTGAGATATTTTGTGACACATATACAACAAAGGTTATCTCAAAATAGTGCGAGACATTGATCTGGCGTCACCATAATAATTTGTATGAAAGCTAACCATTTCGAGTCAGCACTAAAACCCCAATCTGTATAGATCAGTGTCTAACCCAGTGGTTATTCTCTCCGTAAACTGTTTTGTTTATCTGACAAAAGCTGGTCAACAGATATTGCCATGTAACATGACCAAAATATATGTCTCGCCTAATTATGTGATAAACTTTGTTGTATATGTATCACAAAATGTCTCACCTTATTTTGAAGTATCCATTCCAGTCACAACCGTTAAGAAACAGAAATCTGCTTCTCTTTATTTGGTCAGTGTTGAGAACCCCCGCCTCACCCCTGCGACGCAGAGTTTAATCTAGCGTTACATTTAAAATAACAACAATTAAAAATATATGTTGTAGTTCAATTTTTTCCTTGGTTTAAATTTTATTTTCCCTTATTTTTTTTTTTTTTTGCTATGATAATGTATGATAATGAGTTTGAAACAAAGGAAAATAAAATTTAAACCAAGGAAAAAATTGAACCACAATATAAACATGAAAAGAATAGTAATGGCTTCCCTTTTCTCGCAGTTACACGTGTGCATTTCCTTGAAACACAACGAAATTTATGATGATTATAAGATTATAAGGATGTCTGTAAAAAATTATCCTCACCAAGCAGGGTCCGAAATTGCGCTTTCCTGGTCGCCAATAAGACTAAACATTTTGCACTGGCGACCAGAATTTCACAACCGGTCGCCAGCGGGCGATTAACTATTTCATAGCGATGTGTCGATCGTCTTGACAGAACGCGAAAGGAAAGATCGTTTTGAACATAGAGCAAAGAACCAAACGGCAGTTTTTCAGTCGCGTACATTTCTTCTCCAAAACGTAGAGACAAGAGCAGGTATAAAGTTGACTTGAAACATTTGGCAGTCGCACGAAACTGCGTATATGGCCGGCATTTGATTCGTTCGTGGTGGTTTTTCAGTGGTAGATGTATAAATAATCAGCGTGTTTGTATTTAATCTTATTCGTTAGCGTAAAAGTCGCAATTGCGGCCCCAAACACGTTCTCTTCGTTCTGATTCTTAAAAGAAAAATTGGTGGCTAAAAATTGTGGCTTGTTTTTCGCTGCTAAGGAAAAATTCTATTGTCGCTTTTTGGCGACCACATTTTTTCATATGGCGACTGAAAAAAAATTCCAGTTGCCAGTTGGCGCCTGCCCAAAAAAGTTAATTTCGGACCCTGCCAAGTATTTCAAACGCTCCTTGTTTCAGCAAGATTCTCTACTAACGCCTTCTGCTATAAGTTAGGATGACAACTAAAGTGAGTATTTTACCTGGGCACTCGTGTCGTCCACACTTCACTCTCTGCAATTCAATGCCATACTCGTTTACTTTCCCGCCACAAGCTCTCGGGTTACCAGAATTGTAACAATAACGTTCCCGCTCTTTCATACATTTTTCATCGCAGGGTGTGAAACCAGACCACTGTGTCCAGCCGTAATTTGTTGCTGCAGTATCAGATAAAGAAACACATAGCTGAAATAAATCAATAATCATATCCCACTGGTTTCACTCGACATTGGGATGCAAAAGGTCGGAGGTAACCACTTTTGCACATATAGTTTCAATTTATTGGTAACATATTTTCTTACGAAGTTGAATATTAATTAAGTTATAAGAAAAACTAATCTATCAAAAGCTTTGTTCAAATCCACTAGTTTAATTGTAAACCATCCTCCACTGGTTCTGTTTAATCCTTAATCTTTAAGAAACAAATTTTCAGAGCGCGATTTTGACTGGAGCTAGAAATCGTGTTCAAAATGCTGCGGTAACTTTTTCTTTCAGGATAGAATCAATATTAATATGACTATTAATAACTACGAGTTCGAGTCTTCTACGAGTAGATGGTAAAACGAGGCGCGAAGAACTGGGTTAACCGGCTACTTAACCCTTTAAGCCCCAACATCAATATTTATTTTCTCCTAACTGTTCCCACATATTTTCTATGGTACAAGTGAGGAGAATTTATTTAAATATCATTACAACTATTTTTGGTGATCATTTTCGTTATGCTCATAACGTGGATGGTTGATGAACATGTACAGTGAATATTGTACTGTGAAATTGGATGCTGGTCATTACTGGGAGTTACAGGGTTAACTCGTAGAAAACGAGAACAAGCAGTCTAATTGTATCAGCAGAAACCAATTAAAATACCTGCTCGCTGTATATCAGAGAATAAATAGTACAATAACCAATCATACTGCGGGATTCGGAATTGCACCCGAGTTGGTTTCTACCAATTAACAATTAGATTATGAGCTCGAGATTTCTATGAGGTGATATTAACTATCACCTCACAGAAATCGAGAGGAAATAATCTAATTGTTTTAGTAAAAATTATAATAAACAAACCATGTGTCGGTGAAAAAAAAACACCAAAATAATCAATCTTCCTGCGAAACCTCGCTAAAGGCGCCCATACGTCGCCATTTTGAAAACGATCTTCAACCAAGTGCCGTCGAATGGCTGATAGTTTGCAGTAGCTCAGTCAATCAGATTGCTGCATTTGCATTAGTCTACAAGTAGATTTTTACTTAAGATAAATAGACGAGATAGAGAAAAATGTTTTTTGCAACCATCATCACTTACTTTTGCAGTCGTACAGGGCGTTGATCTCAACAATATCCTGTCTGCTCAAAGTCTTATCTTTCGTGCCAAAATTCTCAGTTGGCTTGTCAATGCGGACTATCGTATCCAATCCATTCTTTGTAAAAGCTTTCCTGTCGTAGTGCATGATGGACTTGAAATCATAATCCTTACCAATCTTGTCAATGGTCTTGTAAGAGTACTTGTCAAACTGCGATGAAAAACCTGATCGAATGAGACATGCACTGCTTTAAAAACGTGTAACAAACGACAGATATCTCACAAATTCTCTATGCTCAAAATAGAACTCCTTTATTATGTTCAAGCCAACCGCTTAACATTCAAATCCTAGGAGTATAAGCAGGATGTTAGTCACATGAACCTAGTTTAATGGCCTTGCTCCCACGAGTCTCCTATAGCTCAGTGGTAGAGAGTCCGAACTAGTAATCGGAAGGTCGTCGGTTCGACCCTGTTTCCACGAGTCTCCTATAGCTCAGTGGTAGAGCGTCCAAACTAGTAATCGGAAGGTCGTCGGTTCGAGCCTGTTCGCATGAGTCTCTTATAGCTCAGTGGTAGAGTGTCTGAACTAGTAATCGGAAGGTCGTAGGTGCGGCTCCTATTGAGAATTTTGTCGAACTATGATGGACAACCTGAGAAAATGGGTCATTTTTATCTGTTACTGACACAAGAACCCCTTGAAAAACGCTAAAAAAATCACAGATTTCCAAACACCCTTTACTGTCAACAGCTACTGTAAACCCTATAATAAGCCCCCGGGGGTTAATAAAATTTTGGGGCTGAGAGAAGGGGGGATTATTGGAGGAGGGGTTATTATGAAATCGAGGTTGTAGAGGGACGGGGGGTTTTCAGGGACTGCTTCGTTGTTAATTTGGATGATTTCTTCGCTTGTCACGGATGCAAACCGAGACGCCATATTTTTCAAAATTCACGAGTTTCTCGGAGGTAAATAGCAAAGGATACTAACAGTTTGACCAGCCAATCAGAGCGCACTTTCAATTGCAACGCTATCCACTGTTTTAGTATATACTAAGTACGGATATTTTTGACTTCAAGGGTTGCGAAGGTGACATGCTTGAGTCTATAGACGAATCCCTTATCCTGGGGAACTGCGTATTTTGATACAAATTTATTTGTCAAGGAAACGAAGGTGGGAGTAGACTGCCCATGCCCATAGAATGGGACGAACAGCTGTCCCTAGGGTCTCAAAGAGATGCAAACCAGCAGGAAGGAGGACTTGGGGGGCATCCTACAGAAGCATGAAGGCAACGAGAGAAAAAGGAAATGAAAGATGCCGGTAGGATATGGGGTCAGGGGCCTGTTTCCTCTAAAGGCCCGGTAACTTCTCGAGCCTGGAGAACCATTTTATAATAATTATCGCAATGTTTATAGAGGATATTACGCGATGGCCAGAAGATATGAATTTTATGTTCGAGTGGCAAGAACAATATCTTTATAAAATTCATGTATTCGAGCTAACGTGTAATTTTCTTTTTGTCATATACACACTAAGACGTTCGTTTGGCAGCTTTGTATACAAACTAAATCCTTCAAGGCGGGACCGGAAATGAAGTCGTCGATCGATATCCTCACTAGTGATGATATGGAAAATACGCCAGTACAGTCCCAAACGTAGCTTCGTAAGAATTTTACGAGTGGTAATTCCCAGTAAAACACTCGCGTCCATATAATAAATAGCGGGTATTTCAATTTTGTTGGTTTTCAAGGATAAGCAAAAGATTTGCAACTTAACTTGCACATTTAGCTGTTTCAGGGGCTAAAAATACGAAAAAAGTCGGTTGACACCGATCAAAAAATGGGTTGGTAAGGTTCATATCCAACAGATGGCTGCAGACAGAGAGAGATGGCGCTCGTAGGTTTGGCTTTGTGATTAATTACATGCATATAGCATCCAAGAAGTATCCAATTTGTTTTAAACTTGGGAAGATTCGCAAAAATTGATTATGCAACTAATTGTCGTGTAATGGCAAATACGCCTTGCTTAGTCCTCTCCGTGCTAGGCTAATCCTTTAGTTAACAGGACTAAATGCTTGTCCAATTTGGGAGAATTGAATGGAAAAATTCCTCTCACAGCTATGGCCTTGTCCGTTTTTGTAATTCCGCGGAATTTTTTGTATCCAATTATTTCCAAATTAAACAGCTTGTAGTCATATTGCATATGCTAATAGGCGAAGGGTTTTTGGAGGTACGCACACACATGTAGATATAAACTGAGTTTTGCCTACCGTCAAGGACATTTTCCCATTTGATTTCCACGAATCTATCTCTGTCATCACGTGCTTGCTCGTGGAAGAAGCCTAAAGGAAGGAACTGTATGATTAAATAAAAAAGCCCGGGGCTTATGCTTCTCAAAGTTTCAGGGAAGTAGATCATGTACGGCGGGGCTTTTATCCAGAAGTAATAAATCGATGACATCAGTGAAATCAATGAGGGATCAATAAGTAATCGATGGTTTGTCATTTGATTAACTAATAATTATATCCGCTAATCAATAAGTATTCGTTGAATAATCGACAAACCCCGACATCTTCAAACAAACATACCTTGCATATTTCATTCCTTTTTGTCCATTATCATCGTCATGAACCATTACGTAAATTTTTATCACAGGAAGTAAGTTATGATAAAGAAATTGAATCATAATAAATGTGTAATCAAAGACGAAACTATGAATAATCAATGGAAAATCGATAAGTAATCGAACGCATCACTTAGTCATCGATGTCCTCGATGAATATTAAAACCATATAATTCTTGGTCATCGATTAGTCATGGATTACCTATTGATTATCGCTAACGACCAATGGCTAATCATTTGGTTACTTAATAATTACATATCGATCACTCGTTGATGTCATTCATTATCGGTTTATTGAGTCTCGTTATAGACAAAGAAGCATAGACATTGCAGAAGTTCATTTCGCTTTAAGAAAGTAATCGCACTCTTAATGGAGGGGTATTTGTATCAAAAAATTCTTCAAATTTCAAACGGAAGCTATTGGCTGTAAATAGAAAACACGAGCACTACAACAGGGTCTTGTTGTTGTATAGCTACAGTGTGACTTCTCGATCCCAGGCAACCCTAACAAATTCTTATACAAATTTTGAACGTATGTTTTTGACGCTAAAGAACAGCTTTCTGGCGAGTTTCTACCGACCAAGATGATTCTTTTTCAATCTTGATATGTTTTGTACAGCTATACAGCAAATTGTATACAATTAATATAGAAATAAAAAACGCGCCCGAGTGCATTGTTGAGTTATATAAGCACGCGGGAATTTTTAAGAACACTCGAGAAGTGCATAGAGAAGCACGAGGCGCAGCCGAGTGCTTCTCGCACTTCTCGAGTGTTCTTAAAAATTCCCAAGTGCTTATATAACTCAACAATGCACGAAAGGCGGGTTTATTATTTCTTTTATAAAATGTAAACCACCACATTAACATAAAGACATATTAAACAAGAAAAGGATTGCGAATTTTAATTAATCAAAATAAGTATTCTCCTTACATGTACATGCTTTCTTTTTATTGGCTTAAATGCTGAATGAAAAGTAAAACCGTTCCTTTGTGGCAAGAAACAAACGTTTTCTTATTTCGTGACGTAGCTTGCGTGCATATGTTGAGTTATAATGCACGCGCGTGACGTAAGCAGAGTGCTTTATGGAGTTATAATGAACTCGAACTGACCAATCACAGCGCGCGCAATTACTCGAACATTTTATAAAGCGAGATACAAAACCTTTGAAAAGATTTTTGTTAAGGCAGAGATTCTTTTGTTTAGAACGTGATTGGATAATTTATTAGATACTCCATCGTGATTGGATAATTTGAAATGAAAATTTGTTTGGGTGGCCTTCGTTTGCGCAGCCGCACTGTAGCGATCTCACCTATGGCATGAAGTAACTCATGAGTAATAGTCCCGGCAAAGTCACATCCTTTCCCAATGGACACTTTCTGACCACCACGTTCGGCATATTTCTTTCCTACTTTAGAAGAACAGCTATAAAGAAAAAAAGTGGGATCAAAGGAAGTATCTGGGAAACTGTGCACCTACCCCTCCCCTAACCCAACAAGACATGATAAGTTAAAAGGTTAGTGTTAAAGTCGGGTTAGGGGAGGGGTAGGTGCACGGTTGCCGAGATACTTAGTACATTGATCCAAAAAGTGCAACCAGAGGGTAAAGCATTGTCTCAAACAATATAACCCTTTCACTCCCAAGAGTGACTTTATAGATTTTACTCTGTCTAACGCCAGACGATTTTACTTGAATTGGGAGTGAAAGGGTTAAACAACACATGACGGCATATAAGGCAATTTATTGCAAAGATACTGGGTTTTACGCGAGGAATTTACAATCACGAAAATTCGTCTGTCCAGCTGCTGACTAGACCAGCGCCATTTAGGGGAGTTCTGTAGGTCAGATTTCGCCTGAACGTTTTTATTTAAAACATAACTTCGTGATATAAACTAGTGTTTTACAGGGATTTCTGCCTCTAAGAAATATGGTATATAATTATAAAACACAAGTAAAAATACAATAATTCTACGTGTATCGATAAGGTAATTTTACCCAGTTTCGCAAGCCTCGAGTTGTGGACGGTGACAGTAGCCAGATTGATAACAGCTAAGAGCCAAACCTTAGTTAAATGCATTTTCAAATGCTTAAGAGTTGTATGTTAACGTTTCACATAGTAAATCACTGTTGTTGGCTTCGTAAAACAACTTCTTTTCATTTGAACATTCGAAGAGAAATTTCGTTCGTTCACGCGTCCATGTATTATTCTTAACATTACATTTTAAGCGCGGAATCCACTCTGGGAAAAATTCGAGCTTCTGACGAGATAAAAGATTATTGATGGAGTTTCATCGCTCGCATTTCGCCTAAACAGCTTTAGTAAAAACTTCAATTTGGAAGCATGATTATGCTGGTGCATAGATCTCAGGATCAAAATAATTCCAGTGTGAACTTATTGCCTTACGTACCGCTCTTATAGTCACTTGTGAATTTTATAAGTGTACACACTTATAAAATTCACAACAATGTATATACTACTCAGGTACCTATTTTCGCATTTGACAAATTTGCAATCAAACGTATTCGGGAATTTCCCCATGTTATAATTTCTATAGTAACTGTTTGCTAGGTTATAATGCATGTTTAGTTTTACTTATCAAAGCTGAGCGCCAGACTACATAACGGTGCACCGTAACCAGTGGACGCTATCGCCCGAAGAAGACCAGCAGTATCGGTCGAATCGTCGCGATCCACACCAAAGTGACTACGTCGTGAGACAAATGAAAATGTTTAGATATCAACAGCCCTTACCCTTTGTCGTTTGCAAAGTAGATGTAATTCCTCTGTCCATTGTAGGGCACAAATCGGATGCAAGTGCTTCGATGGAATCTCTGAATGGCTTCATGAAGGTTTCTCCTGATAGCACCTGGAAACGCAAGAGAAATCAGGTAAAATACGCACTTCATTGAGGAACAAAAATACATTTAGAGGACAACTTAGAATAAGTGCTTTGCTTGCTTAAGAGAAAGCAGTCTCTGCAGTTACAGACAGATCCCTTTTCTTGGCCTCAAACGAGCATGGTCCAAATTTGGAACCGTTTAGGTCCCAAATGGACCTAATTGCATGAAAACACTTGAACCGGATCCTTTCAGCGTTTGAAGCAAATCAGTACCACTTGATCATAGTTGACCATACTTCGTATAGCGTAAGCTGAGTAAATAGCTGAACGGCAAACGCATTACATTGTAGTTTGACGGTCCAGTGTTAACTAAGGGACGGACCATTAGAAAAGTGATGGGGGAAGGGGGGGGGGGGGGGGGGTTGGGGAAAAAACCAAAAAAAAAATTAATGCAAGGGAAAATGCCAAGAAGGTAAAAAAAAAAAAAAATTCATGCAGAAGGAAGGTCCAATTGTGACTTTTTCACACGTAGTAAAAAAAATTCGTGCAAGAGGGGATCACCTGAAAAAAAAAATTCCTGCACAAGCAGTGACCGAAAAAAAATTCGTGCAAGCTGAAAATTCCCCACCCCCCCCACCACTTTTCTTATGGTCCGTCCCTAAAGTGATCCGTTAAAGGGTCGCATCGGGTAGAATTGAGATCGGGACCGTGTGAGCCTCGCCGAAGTAAAAATCCGCCTCATGCACACCACTTTTCAAATGAAGATGCTTCTCTTTTGATACATACGAGGAAGTCTAATTCCGCTATATCAACAGGTTCCCAGGATGTGCCCAATTTTCCCCAACACCTATTTAAAACTGCGCGTGCATAAATACAGACAGACTCACTCATATAGGGTGGAACTCTGTAGGGAATAACCCTCGAGGTCCAAAGCCTCTTTTTGGACCTAAGAGCGTTTCTTTTCGTTCGAGTTTGGCCTTTTCTGCAACTTTTCCCTGGGTGAAGTTCCTCATAGAGATCGCAGTCCAAAATCATATCGCCTTGATCAAAGAAGAAGCCATTGTCTAGAAGAGAAAGAAGGCTTGTGACACATTATACTGTATAGATCAGTATATACCCTACTGGTACCTATTTTTGCGGGGGCTTAATTTCGAGAAAATGGAACGGCAATTTTTCGCGGGACTTAAATTTCGCGATCTGTCCAAAAAATGCATTGCATAAGTGCACTAAATTTCGTCAAAATACTGATCTGCATTAACAAACCAATAGTCTCACAACTGGTACACCTTACTTTAATTTTCCATAACAATAGTTTTCCACAACAATAAGATAGATCACATTTGTTAGTGAGTGCAACACAAGGAGCTAATTTTCTGTATTTTGGTATAGAAACACAAAATGTAGATCCAATAAAGTCAATAAAGGATTTCTCATATGGACATTTTCTTTTGTTTGCAGAGCGGGCAATCCTTAGCGGGCAAGACGGGCTCATCTTGTCCGCTTGGGTAGCCAATAAGAACCAAGGGTATGTGTCATCTGGCCCTCTCGCGGAACTACCCATGCAATAAATGTACGTATAACAGGGAATTTGTACGTGCAAAACCTTCATTGGCTGTCTCAATTGATTCCTGAACATTTCCTTCATATATTCTCTTGTTCAGAGCTTGTCTTTTGCTTTGATCTCGACGCTTCACCCAGTGGGCAAGATTGACATCAACAATGCGGCCCATAACGGTTTCATACTCTGCAGGGACAAGGAAAAAGATATAACTCTTACTAACCGAGTTCGAGGTCCGTACTGTAAGTTACGGACCGAGTTTTTTTCTTGCTAATTCTTAAATTAAAAAAATAGATAGGAAATTGGTACAGCGGGGCAAAAATCCGGCCAGTGGGCCGTATCGTAAAAAGCTGGACCGGTCACGCGATGAGCTAATCAAATTCGAGGATTTTGGATTCTAGCCCGCTCAAATACTTGAGGAAAAATGAAATAATATATGTTACTGGGGTTCATTATCGGTTTCAGAACCAATCACGCTCTTTATTCATAAAAATCACGCCTCAAATTATTGGAGAGAAAAATTTGGTGATATAGATCCTAACCTCGAGCCTCAATTTCTCTTATTTCTGGATCGTCATCCATATAATCGTCATATTTGGCTCTACCTAAAAGAAAAACAGATAGGAAATGGGATTATCAGCCATAAGCGTGATGTGATAACACGTACACAAGACGAAGAAAATGAGTTTTAAACTGCACGGCATTATTACAAATACTGAGAACTGTGTTGTTAATTTCGATATGATGGAATAAAATACTTAAAAGTGACATTAACAACAATTGAACTGAACACTGAACTGATTACTGTCAAGAGAAAATGAGCAAAGAGAACATAGCCCCGTCTGATATGATAAGGGGACAGAATCTATTTTTAGCGCGGAATCTATTTATATCTCGTTCCATGGCTGCGAGGTTTCCTCATGGCGCATTGAAATTACAACCACGTGTTGAGAAGGACATCAGCCATTGGTCAGTTAAAATAGTTTCCTGATCTAAAAACAGATTCTGTTTATCTCTATCATAGAAAGAGAACCAAGTATGGAAGATACGTTCTCTTACCTCATTTTCTCTTGGTACTGTTTGAAGAGGTGCTTTAAGAGACGCTATGCTTGTACCTCGTATAATGTACATGAAATTTTGGAACAATATGATAAAAGGCTTTTCAAAACAGTAAGTATACATTGACTCAGCTCACCCATTATACTCACATGTGCCACGTATTAAGAAATGATCGATTAGGTTGAAAAACGTTGTGCACAACGTCCAAAAATAAACACTGAACGTTTTAAAAACAGCTTTTTTTAATAGACATAGCTTTAGATATAAATTAGCAGTATAAACTTAATTTATTTTCTTAATTTATCTGAATATTTTCAATTTAGCAATTTGGTCAATTTTGTTGTAAGCGCTTATTATTCTAATTAATGTATTTGGTACTTATGATATGTATGTTTATCAAATGAATAAAGACATTATTATTATTATTATTATTATTATTATTATTATTATTATTATTGAACGTTTTTTACAGTAAATGAAAATTTTCATAGCAAAGTTAAATATATCATTGCTCTCAGTTCAAAAAAAAAAAAAGAAAACAAATAAGAAGAGTAAAAGTAAAAAAAAATCAAAACGATAATCGGTCTTTGAAAGTGTTCGATCTGCAAAGGCAGCGGGGTTTTCAATAAGAATCGTAGAAGCAGGAGAATTGTGTAAAGTAACAGAAGAATATTCTGAAAGCGCTCCATGTCTGAATTTAAAACTAGCTCAGGCCATCTAAATTTGACTGGAGAATTCTTCGTAGTAGCCGGAGAATTCCTTGTAGTAGCCAGAGAATTCTCTGATCTTCGATGCCTAATGAACACCGTGAGGCAGTAATGGCGAATCAGTCAGAAGTCGTTTGTGAACAATAAACTCCTATGCATGACGTTAACGATTCGCCGATGCAAGTTAACAGCGTACTCGTTTGAGGGCCGACACTAAAAAGCTTTCGTATTCCTTTAACGGACTCTTTTAATTTCTAGTAGAGTGCAATTGGATAGGCTTTTTCAAGGCAAGACTGGCCAGACTGTTTTTAACAGCATCTTAAACAAGGCCTTATTCGGTAGTTCTGGTATTCGCATGACAAGGAGGCAGGTGGATAGGCTGATACGAGAATTCCTTGAACGGACCTGTAAAACCATCACCTGCAAACTGTGTTATGTTGTGATAGAGACCCGACAAGCAAATGCGAGAGATGAATGAAGACAGGCTTCGATTGCTTGAGTAGGAGCTGTGAAGGTCGAAGGATCGAAAATGAGATTGTGATTAATATTATATCAACATGATCGACGATCAATAAAATCATTTGGCTTAGAGTTGATACACGGGTCAAGCGCGTTAAAGTTTACAGTTTTATGAATCTTTTCAGTGTTATTATAAGCAATTTATACACTTAAAAAACTATACCAAAACATAAACAAAATATTTTTGAAGCAAACCATAAGTGAAAATCAGGCAAAACTCTGAGGTGATCAAGATCCATGTTCCACGATAGACGAGAAAACTCCATATCTTTGGCGGTTTGTAGTGAATACCATGAAAATCTCAGGGTAAATAATTGATACCAAAGATCTAGCTTTTTTCTTTAGGGTGCATTCATTATTAACACAGGAAAGCTTTCCATCACTTGGATTTCTTGAAATGTTGAACGTTTCGTGAAAGCACGCTACGTTTGGTAATGTTTGGGGTCCGCGTCGTTGGTATGGCGATGGTGGTTGCCCTGGCTTTTATAGCAACAGTAAATGAATGTCAAAAGATAGAGCGATCGAGTACCCATCTCAGACGGAACACTTCGAAGACACGAAAGGAGCAGTACCTCCCCCGCCGCAAGTCTATGATTCAAAAGCTTCCGTATTCTAACAAAACTGAGAGCAATCCACGTCTCGAACAAGGACATCTTGAAACGGCGTTTCTAAAACGCCAAGCGGGATCTCCTGACGTGGAGGACATCGATGAACAATATTTGTACAATGTATATGATAATGTACCAACCGACAACTTTGATCTTAAAAACACAGAGGAATCACCGAGCGAAAGGCAAGTTATTATGGGTCCAAATGTCGTTGACACGATGAGAGTGCCACATCCTTACCCCTTCCAACCTCTCCACCTACGCTGGCCTCCCCAAATCCAATCTGTTGAGATTATTCCAAGTCCAATACCCGTCCATCATTTCAAACCTGTACCCATGGCCGTGCGTGTACCAAAATACGAACGTGTTCCGCAGCCGTATTATGTTCCGTACAAAGCCGAGCCGGATTACGACGTGACGCACGTTCACGTTTATCATCCAGGTTAGTATGAGGGTCATTGATGAGCATTATTGTACTTATGACGTAAAATGCTAGATTATTATTTCATTATTTTATCTTATGTCCCATAAAAAGCCGCTAGGTAAGAAAGAATACAAGAATACAGTATTTTTACTTGCACGTTTCACTTCACGGTTCAAGTATCAAACAAAAACTAACTTTAGGGGAAAACCCGTACTTTGGCTTAACAATATATCACTATAACCACAATTCAACGGCTGCAGTTAATCCTCTCAATAATTTACAGTAGGTCACAAAAGAAAGATTCAAGTCCTAGAGAGATCATTGATTTACTGAGCTTTCTTTGCACCCACTTTTAGCATGTCAAGTTAATGAACTTTACCTTAAGATGCATAAACGTATACGAGGGTCTGAATGGGGTTACCTCGATAACACTAAACACTTTATTTTTTGGCTTTGTAACATGAAACAGTAAAATTTTAGGCATTTTAACAATAACATTAAAAAATTCTATAAATCAGCTCAGCAATTTGTTTTTTTCCAGAAAGAAGCAAAAACAGCTCCAAAAAGGCCAATATTATTTTTCAATATTATCAAGGAGTTTTTGGCCATTTTACGATGATTCTGGATTATTCCAGAAGATTTCCGAAGGCTGCTGTACATTTCCGAAGACTGTCGAACATTTTCGAAGATTAACGAAGCGGTCCGACGATTGCCGAAGATGTCAGAAGAATCGTCCAAACACTTAACAATATTTTCTTAGGAAAAAGTAAACATTAAAAAATTGGTCAATTTAACAGCAAACACTAAACGTTATGCGAAAATAACACCAAACATTAAAGCCCATTCAGCTGACCCTCGTATACGTATGAGTACTGACTTCTTTTATGAAAAATCTTCAACTCAATATACCATAAAATAATTGCATGCGATCTCGTGGGAGTTGCACAGGGTGGCTGTTAGGATATTGGGCAAATACCCAGCAAACCGTTTCCAATAAATATCAAAAATTAACTGTTCTTTTAGAGAATCCATGCAGAAATGGAGGATTTCCGGTAGAAAGTCGCTTCGGTTATCATTGTCTCTGTTCTAAGGACTATCATGGACGATTTTGTGATGGTAAGTACAGTGCTTGGTTCTTATTAACCGAACGGGAGGTCTGTATGGGAGGATCTTGACCAAGGTCGTCAGTACAGACCGAACGCAGTACCGGCGACCAAGGTCAAGTTTCTCCAATACAGACCGACCTAGCTCGGTTAATAAGATGTTTATTATTTGGCCAAACACGAAATCAAAGGAAAAAATGTAAATTTCTCAATTTCGACTTCATCTTTGTTCGGAACTTCCTCGACAGGATTCAAATTTGACAGCGTTTCCTCGTTTTTTTTTTTTTTACTTGGTTCCTCGTGAAGGTATACTGATTCTTCCATTTAGTGTTATTAACAGGAACAGGCCAGTTTCCTTCACATTCTTTGTTTGTAACATTTTGGGGACAACTGTTAAAACAAAATCGGTTTAGATGCCGGTCTAGATGGGAAAACCTAGACCGCTGACAAGATAGATTTAAGCCAATCAAATTCGTGAATTTGGTCGTTCCCAGTCCTTGTGAGTGAGAGCCATATAATAACGTATAATAAATAATCATAGAATTTAGAGCATTTTTCATCAAAAGATGCATGGCATGGCAACCATTGATGGCACAGAAGCTCGCACTGCTTTCAACGAACATGAAAAATGTACATAAGTTGGCACTAAGGGACGGACCATTAGAAAAGTGATGGGGGGGGGTGGGTGGGGAATTTTCAGCTTGCACGAATTTTTTTTTTTCGCTCACTGCTTGTGCAGGAATTTTTTTTTTCAGGTGAACCCCTCTGCACGAATTTTTTTTACTACGTGTGAAAAAGTCACAATTGGACCTTCCTTCTGCATGAATTTTTTTTTTACCTTCTTCTTTGCAGGAATTTTTTTTTTTGGCATTTTCCCTTGCATGAATTTTTTTTGTTTCCCCCCCCCCCCCCATCAATTTTCTAATGGTCCGTCCCTAAGTCGAACCGTGTGGTACAAGGCAATTCTTTTGTTTTGCCATATAATTACTCAGGATCTTCTATTAGGTTCCTAAGAGTAGTGCAAATACATTTTTTTTTTTTACATTTTTTTTTACATTTTAAGAACCGTTTATTTTTTACGAGGGAGGAGGGGGGGCTGGGGGGATTTGGCTGGGGTCATGCAAGAAAAATTAAGGAAAAGTGGGCTAACGTGAAACACTTTAGCAATACGTTTATGTCATGTTTTAATTCGAAATTGACTTCTTTTTCTTTTGATTGGGTGGGGGGGCATGTGAAAAAGTTGGCAAGCTGAGGGGCCTCATGTGAAAAAAATTGGCAAGCTGAGTAGGGTCATGCAATTCTTAAATGGTGCTTACGGAATCACACCAACCTCTCCTCACCCGTAAGAAATGAACGGTCCCTAATATAGGGAACGATATCAACGATTTGACGCCTCGTTCTTAAAGTTCAATTCAAAAGAATATTTTAACTTGAACGAGCCATCAAGATCTAATTTAAATAAAAACAAAAGCACCATGATAGAAGGCGGCTATTCAGGAATAAGGCATATGGGCTCCCAACGTTTATCGCATACTTTCGATCAACTCTTCTTGGTTGCATGCTCGAAAGTTCGCGAAATAACTTAACACAAAACAGCGCGCGCATTCTAATAAAATAATATACAGTGTATTTCTATAAAACTGTTTACAGCCAAACTATACTGCACTTCAAGTCCTTGTCAAAACCAAGGTGTCTGCGAAGAAATTGAAAATAACTACAGGTGCCAATGTAAGCCTGGATATATGGGCTACAACTGTGAAGGTAGGTGACAATCCGGTGATTATACGAATTAGTAAAAATCTACTGGATTTAGTTTATACTAAGGCGAATCCCCCAATCTCATTGGCTGAGGTACAAATATTTGCCCTCGAAGCTTCGCTCCTCGGGCAAATCTGCTAGTTTTAAGAACATCCAATTTCCAAGGGGCAACTATTAGACTGATAGAAGAAACTGGATAAATCAAACGAGTTGATTAAGTAAGTTATACCACCGTAAGGTAAATGGGAGGTGCTGACGTTTCGAGCGTTAGCACCAGCACCTCCCATTTACCTTACGGTGGCATAACTTACTTATTGTAATCAACTCGTTTGATTTATCCAGTTTCTTGTGTTTTAATTTACCACCGACGCAGCACCAGTTTCTTTAGAAGCTATCCCCACAATATCAGACTGATAGTTCCCAGGCATAAACCCTCTATAGTCTTTATTGTTCACCACTAAATTTTCTTCCGCGCGCCAGTTGAAAAACAGTCAAAACCCAATAAATGCATAGCAATCAAATATTTATTCATGCATACAGCCTGTCACAAATGTCAATTTGCTAGTTACATCTTCGCTGACCTCGGCGATGCGATGAGCCATACTTATTAAAATTTTCACTTGGTACTATCCATCCGGGTATTTTCCTCGGAATTGGCACTATGGGCTGATAGTGTCTCTCCGCGGACGAACACTTTCGCGCCATGTGATCAATTCAAACCAATAAGAATCGGAGAAAATTTAGTGGTGAACTATAAAAGGTAACAGTTGGTAGGGCCGAAGGCCGAAGCAACTATCACCCTAGAGAAATCTCTAGCTCTAAATCTAATTGTTGAATAGAGCACGAGCATTAGTCATCACTTAGACGAATGGCTAACGCTCGAAACGTCAGCACCCCTTTAACCTGACGGTGGTAAAATTTACTTTATCAGCTCTTTAATAAACCATTTTTGTGTTTTACTTATATATTCACATTACGTTTAGTGCGCGCGTGTTGCTGTTTTGCAGAAAAAGACGCTTGCAAACCAAACCCTTGCAAAAATGATGGTGACTGTGTGGAAATATCAAGCGGCTTCAAATGTTACTGTAGACCCGGCTTCACTGGCAAAGTCTGTCAAGGTAGGTCTCAGCGGTTGAATTTCTGTAGAACTACAGCCACATACTTCATTATGGGTGTAACAGCTATAATGCCTAGGGGAATACACGTGCAAACACTTTGAAGAAAGTATCGAATGATATCAAGAGAATGATGTCAAGTCCCTTATGTTCTCTTGATGATATGGAAACCTGGCGAGTCCGAGTTTCATTTTTGCATGTGATTCTTACAAGGTTCAATAATTTCTAATGGATTTTCTATTCTTTTCTTTCTGTAAATAGATTTAGATTACTGCGACCCAAATCCGTGTCAAAATGGAGGCTCATGCGAACAAAGACACGGATATCACGACTGTATTTGCCAAGAGCAATTTACAGGAAAACTCTGTAACAGTACGTCGCTTCAATTTTTAACCCAAATTAGTTTTCTTATCTCCGCAGATATTTTATCGCGGCTTTTCTGTTTTCTTGCGAGTAATGAGAACCAGGAGATGCATTGTTCGACTTCTTTTAATTTCCAGTACAAAGCAGTGCAGAAGTTCACTTTTTTTGGCATTTTCTGGCAATAGTTACCACGAATCACTCCTACATCTCGACTGGGATGAATTACGATGGATTTTAGAAACAGCTACGCCGAAGTCTGTGCACCAAGCCCTCCCCCACCCCCCCCAAAACTGTGTATCGACACTTATATACTGTATTTATATGCATATTTAAAAACATCGCAGTTATTCGATAAGCTTTCTCAATGGATTACGTTCTTTTTAACAAAAGCTGAGTCTGAATTTACTGCTTGAGCCTTTAATTTGTAATTTGTTCCTGAAAACCTTGACGAAGTACAACACTTCATTGCTTATGTCTGGCGGAAACGTTTTGTTTGCAGAAAGAAGAATATGCTTTTCGAATCCGTGTAAAAATGGTGGAAAATGTGTAGAAGATGATCCTCGCTACCCCTGCATCTGCCCCCGAGGATACAGTCCCCCACACTGTAGAGGTGAGGAGACAACGTAATGATAATAAGCTAGTAAGAATTTGAACACGTTCACAAGCCATGACTGCCCAGAAGGCCGGAGCTTATCCCGGTTTCTGAAGTATGAAGAACCTGAGATTTGATTGTTTCTTCCCTTCCGCACTGGATGGGCTATTGTCCATTGTAGGGTTACCCCAAGCATTTAATATATCGTAGGTTCAGAGTAGCTGGAAAGTCTTAAGGTAAGTTTCGGGCCTAACCGAACAACGCGAAGTGCCATCAACGGCGTTCGAGGCACGGACCTGCTGATCCAGTCAAATATTAGACACAGCGGTTTATAGTGTATACGTAGTTGTTAGCTTGCAGAAGGCTTCAAATTGGCTTAAAAGTGGTGGCTTATTCTTATTTTCTGCTGGAGGTATGGGTCTGTGTAAAGATGACTTGGTTCTGTCGACCCAAGATTTTTCAGTTGTAGAGAGCTAAAGCTTCGATCAGTTGTCGGAACATTATAGGCTTGATTCAGTTTTAACTCGCCACTGGCGACCGTGCGACCGCCAATTTTTAGCCCTGTTTGATATAGCTGGTTAAAGTAAAGGCAGCCAGATGCTGATGTGGACTTGCTGTCTACAGTAAAATGGATAATCATAACTATAACAAAATTCTCAAATCTGATTGGCTATCAACTGCCCTGATTTTAGCCTTATAATAGGACAGTTAAATAGGACAGTACGCGTCATGCCTGAGTAATTGGACAGTACGCGCCATAACGCGCGGGCTTAAATGGCTTTTCTTTTTCACTGCTAGCAAAAAAACATCTTGGAATTTCATGTGTTTTGATTTAAAAATAGAAGTTTATATATCACAAATTTTGTATAAAGTTATGATTAATTGGTAATAAGACTTCGTGTCGTCCAATTCGGTCTGTAATCATACTCGTGATTAAACAAATCGGACTCCCGCTACGCGGTCGTCCGATTTTGTTAATCACTCGTATGATTACAGACCTAATAATATACATGAAAAATTTCTCCATTTTGATTGGCTAAGAGAAATGCAGTTTTCAGTTAACACAATGCAGAAAAGAGGTAATTCAGTGCAAAATGAGGTAATAAACCAAGCATTCTGATTGATCAATGATGAAAGAAACACACAGATAGCCAATCAAATGCAAGCCCTTTGTGGAGCAAAATTTGGATACACTGAAAATTTGCGAGTGAAACAATGGCCGGCGTTTTAAGAAGGTTTTCTTTCGCCACCGTAACAACAATACAAGAGCTGAAAAACAGCTCTAAAAACAAAAATACTGTGAAAAGCACTCCTTTTTGGTTGTCGGTGTGGAATAAGTGGTGTTTAGAGAAGAGAATTTCTGAGAAAATCGAAAATTACGAGCCGGCGGAGCTTAACACTTTGCTCGAGCGATTCTATGCGGAACTTAAAAACAAACACGGTGAGGATTACGAACTAGAAAGCCTGAAAGTAATGATTACATCACTTGATAGACACTTGAAGAACAAAGGGCATAGCCTGTCCATTGTTCGCGACAGAGAATTCAGTTCCTCCAAACAAGTGCTGGACAAGAAAGCGAAACAGCTTTGCTTGGCTGGCCGCGGCAAGCGCCCAAACAAAGCTCGACAGCTATCCGAAGAGGAGGAAGAAATTCTCTGGAAGTGCGAGAAACTCGGTGGTAAACCCCAGAATCCTTGATTCATACAGCGTGGTGGCTACTCACCCAACAATTTGGTCTCCGTGGAAGGCAGGAACATCACGGAATGAGACTGGAGGATTTCAGAATCCTGAAAGGTGACGACGGCCTTGAATTTGTCGAGTTTGCTGAAGGGCCAACGAAGGTTTGGTCGCAAGACCAAGACAGTTTCAACCAAAAATGTTCCAGACTGGCGGAGAGAGATGTCCAGTTGCGTTATTTCGCCAGTACATCAGCATTAGGCCTCCCAGTCTCAGGACGAGTGGTGCATTTTATCTCTCGATAAAACACAACAGAGGACCTGGCGATGAAATCTGGTACAAAGTCCAGCCCATGGGAGAAAATAAAATCAACTCCATGATGAAAAACATCATCTGTGAAACCACCCTTGAGTCATCTGAGAAGCGATTTTCAAATCACAGTGCCCGCAAAACACTCGTAAGCAAGATGAAGAAAGCAAATCTCGAGAGGTCGTCAATTGCAAAAGTCACTGGTCACAGAAATATCCAGTCTTAAGACGACTACGATGAAGCAGACCAAGACGAACAGCGACAGCCGTTTCTTGGGCCATCTCAAAAGGAAATAGCACAGCAAAACTCAGTAGTAGATCTGGTCATTCTACTTCAAACGCAGTAATTCCACACATGATGAGCTCACAAGCGCAGAATCTGATGAATTCCTTCACTAACTGCACTGTCACATTCAACCTCAACAGCAAGACCTCGCCTGTCATTAAACCTTGCAAACGACGATTCCATATTTCATCGAAAGTGATTCGGATAAGGACTGATACAGACAATTCTTTGAACTTCTCAGCTGTACTTTGAACTTTTTTTGAGTCAAACTGTCATTTTGATCGAAAAGCGGTTGACATTTGCATGGTTTGAATAAATTATTTTTGCACGTGATTAGCGCGCGTTGCTTCTGCATAATTATGATGACATCTCGGATTTTTTCATGTATATTAAGAAGTAATCACATGATTTTTCTCGCGCAATTTGGAATAAATAAGCACTTGTAAATTTTTTCAATGACCACAAATTGCACTCGCCCTTCGGGCTCGTGCAATTTTGTTTGTCTTTGAAAAAATTTACTCGTGTTTATTTATTCCAAATTGCACTCGAAATCATGTGAGTACCTATACGAATTGGACTCCACTCAGTCCTATTACCATTAACCGCTTACTAACCGAGCGCGAGGGCCAATATTCCCCAGTACGGCCCGAGCAAGCTCGGTTAGTAAGTTGTTTATTATATGGCACTCTATTTCTGATAGTAAATGTTCGTCCTCTTCATCCATCTTTGAAATTTCGGAAAAATTTCAGTCTTTTTAGCTTCTTCTGGTAGTTTCACTGTGAAGAATGACAATATTCAGTTTTTTTCGCTGTTGTGTTGCAAATTTTGAATTTGCCGGCTTCGCTCCAAAACAAAAATACACGGGTTGGACCGTACTGCAAAATCCTGACCGAGAAAGAACCAATCAGAGCACAGGGATTTGCCCAAGACTGGCTTTGCCATATAATAATACAAATTACTGAACATCTTATATAAAATTGGATAAAGATTTCTATGCTAAAATATTTAAAATCTTGATTCTTATGAGAGACCATGCATGCTTCTTTCAGAAAGCTAAGATTAGTAAAAAAGTTCATATTCTGAATAATTCCACTGAAAAATAACTTGATATTAAGTTTGTTCGCCAACCTCAACGCGAATCAAACGCGTTTAGGGGCGGAATGTAGGATTAAAACGTGTGACCTTTTCATTCCAGTCACGGTCAGGCGATAATTTCTATTTTTCATTTCACGCACTTTCTTTATATTACACCTACGTTCATTTCAAATTCAGTTTTCGTTAGTCAGCATTTTCATGTCTAGCTGGGAAAGGGAAGCATTTGTAAGTACTATTTTTGCTTATCTTTCTGCTATCGTTATCTCCTCATCCATATACCTGATTTATCTTCCAGTCGAACCAACTCATTTGGATAAACTCGTCTCGATCAATTCATCTCAAACAACTCATCCCAATCTGTTTAATCGCCTCATTTTGGCTCATTTCAACCCATCAGTTTCCAACAGTTCTCTACAAGTTGCGTTCGAAGGTTCCCAAAAACGTGTTAGTGATTTAATCAATGTTCAGTCTTGTCACTAACCAGGCGCACTCAACGATAACCTTCTTCAAATATGTGTTCGGGTGAATCAACCTGTTATAAGAATTTCAGTTCTACGTTGTGAAACAGCTATAGATTTCTGTACTAAAACATCACCTAAAAGATTCGCGACAATGAAAAAGTAGTCCCTTACGTTTTCGGAAAGGATATTTATGCAATTTGTGGCACTTAAAATGGTTACCTAGCAACTTCGGATAAGCAAATTGTTCGTTGGGAAATTTTTGGAAGGTAAAGTCCAGCTAGCAATTTCTTTAATGAAGATATCATTCCCTTCAATTTTCATCTATGAGATATCCGAACAGATCAAATTATTCTAGGTGATGAAAACGTCTCTTTGGCCAGTCTTTAAACAATAAAAGGAGCCTAGAAATGACTCTCGAAGGCTTTTGGCTCAATCTGCTCCTTGAGTGCTTGCCCTTGACTAAGAGCTATTTCTGTTGACATTTACTACGACAGTGTGATGAAATGCATGATAGTCCCACGAGTTACTAGTAAGAGGGTTTGGATTAGGTAACAGAAGGTCATCATAGGTTCAATTACTATTAGGGATGGACCATTTCATTTTTGACAGGGGGAGGGGGTGGCAATTACCAAACAAAAATCACCATACCGCAAAAATATAAAGAAAAAAAAAGCCAAGGTGCTAGAAAAAAAATTCTTGCACAGGGGAAAAAAAATTCTTAATAAGACAAAAATTGTCCATTACACCCCCCCCCCCCCCTCCCAGTAAAAATAAAATGGTCCATCGCTTAGGAGAATCTACTTTATTTTACAATCTTTCACAAATAAATATGAAATCCATTTAGGTAAGAGCTGTGTCGCAGGTTCGCTGTTGTGAATGTGAATATATGAAAAAATACTCATCTGTGAACTGCGAAAGAAAGATTTAATAAGACGGAAAGATCGTCCTAGTTACTAAGCAACTTAATCAGTTGCAAATTAAGACCTGAAAAAAATTAGTAGTTCCTCTGTCGTTGCTGAATCAACGTTACTATAGCGTGTGGAATTTGCGTAAAAAAAATAATATTAATGTAATTACGTATTTTGATTTCTTTCAGTGCATGTTTGTGCTTCCAATCCTTGCTTAAATGGTGGGAAGTGTGAACCAAGGAAGCAAGGCTACTTTTGGAGTTACCGGTGTATTTGCTCTTATCTGTATAAAGGAGACAAATGTGAAAGTAAGATGTTGCATGCTGTTTCATATGGGTCAGATACAGAATTTATGACATACGGATTTTCACTTCAATTGCGTGACATAGAACGTCGTGCGTGACGTGAGCCCTACTTAGATGGTAAACTATTTTGTTCACAGCTCCTAATCCTTGTGTCACGCAACCTTGCTTAAATGGAGGAACCTGTATCGACACATTCAGCCAATACAGCGGCTTTCCTAAGGACTGGGACATGGGTTACCTTCATTACTATTGTGTTTGTCCGTCAGGCTTTTCTGGCGAAAAGTGTGAAGGTATGGAACAACACACACTTTCATTAGATTCCATTAGATTCTGACATCGTTGTTCACGTGTCAGACTTTCAGTCTTAACCTTGTTAGGACTGTTGCTGGATCATTTAACATGTAACCAATAATATTGGAGGCTAATACGTCTGTGCCAATTATTGCACCACTTGCATGCATCAGATCCTTTTATTTGGTAAATAAATTTTCGTCCAATATAAGAAATATATTTTTTTCTTTGTTTTTCGTTTCTTCTAATTCGCCAATAGATAATCTATGCTTAAAGTGCGATGGAAATGCAAGCTGCATTCAAGGACGATGCGTTTGTAAGGAGGGATACCGAGGAAACGGGTTTAGGTGCGAAGGTAAGTGTATAATCAAAGCTAGGGCTGGTAAAGGATCCTGAACACATCATTTAGTACATACATCTCTTAGGGATGGACCACCTATTATTTCTAGAGGGGGGTGGTGGGCAATTACCAAAAAAAAGTCCTGCACGGCAAAAGTATAGAAAAAAAATCATGCACAGTGAGCCAAGGGAGAAAAAAAAAAGGGGTTAAAAACGCTAAGGTGCTAAAAAAAGAAAATTCTTGCACAGCCCGAAGGGAAAAAAAATTCATAACGAGACAAAATTGCCCAGGTCCTCACCCACGCCCCGTCAAAAATAAAATGGTTCATATTTTAACATTTCCAAATCAGCGGACGGGTATTTTCCAACGTTTTCATTGGTTTCCGCCATTTGAAATGATACAGATATTATCTTCTATATTCAACAGCCATTGAAAATCCTTGCACCCCAAACCCGTGTCTGAACAACGGAACATGTAGTAACGGACCTGATGGGAGCTTCGATTGCACGTGCCGCAAAGGATATTTTCCCCCTTTGTGCACAAGTAAGTGAGGCTACAGTTAAATATTAACTTTAGCTCGCCGTTTTTCTTTGATACTGTATGTTTTCCCCTATTTTTTGTTTGTCGATAGTTCTTTGATAAAGAATTTCTGTGCAGCCAGCTAAACGATTGAGCATCGTTCAGGCTACACCGTACCCGCCCTCAACAATTTAGATCCCTTCCCCCTACCCCATAGTTAAAACGGCCCTGGCGGTTCATGATTTGGCGGTGAATGACAGCTTAAAAAACTGGTCTACTTTTGCATCCCCAATGAAGAGGGCTAAAATCGCCATATGGTTCAAAACTGGACAGTGAGCTATAGCTTCAAAAGGTGCAGACACTTTTGGAACTGGTTCCCTTCTTGTATACGTATATTGCGGACCTTTGGTTTTCCCGCGAGAAAGCTCACCACATATGACGTCACAGGAGCCATTTCCGACAATTTTGCAAGTTAGCCCGAACGCTTCCGATTCTAAAGCGAAGTACGTATAAGGCAGTTTTCAAAGTCGAATATCTCGGCGACGCTCAGTCCAAATCGTCTCAAACTTCGGAAAATCTCTATTCAGAACATTTCCTGTCATTTCGAATTTAGACCAATTTTAGTCAAATTTCGTTGCATTTGATTTGCACTTAATTTGATGATTAAGTGATATTTTAAATTTGGTTAATGTAACTTGTTGTTATACAATACTGTCTCCTTCCTTTCTACTTTATTAGTTAATTTCCGTTTGTCGGCTATTAAGGCATGGCCCGCCTAGATTAGCTTTTGCTAGTTGCGGGCATGCCCTGTCTTGCAAATATGTTTAAAAATTAATAAAGTGTAAAATGTGTAAAGTGTGTTTGACCTTTTTAAAAATAGCAAACACCCGATGTGCCACAGGCAGCCTACAGTTTCAATTTATGCAAGAAATTACAACCAGCAGTTGTCTCAAACTTCGGAAAATCTCCATTCAGAACATCTCCTATCATTTTGAATTTAAACAATTTTAGTCAAATTTCGTTGCATTTGACCTTTAAGTGTTTTAACGAAGGGTAGGGTGGAGAACGTAGAGGACATCAAAGAAGGAATTATTGGTGGGGAAATTAGTGAGTTTGACTGTATCAATTCAAATGATTTTATTTCATCAAAAGCGTGCGAACGTCTGGCAACCATTTTGTTCGTCGAGGTGATTATCGGCTGATAATCCAAGATAGAGAACCAATCAGAGTGCGCGATTTTGTATAATCACCTGAGTGTTTATACTAACAACAGATAAGGAAAAAAAAAAGAGCATTTCCCCTCCCTTTTCCAACACGCCTTGGCACCCAATCCTGCTATTTTCGTTTGCTACCACATTTTGAGAGTGTGGAACAAAATAACAACTGCTCGATGATAAAACGTGTTACTATTTCGTTTTGGTTTTGCTCTGACCTTCAAATTCCTCGCGATCCTCGTCGTCTAGTTCATCCAGGAAGCTTTTGATGTTTTCACCTGTAATTGATACAAAAAAAAAAAACAGATAAAGGCGGGAAAGATGCGGAAAATATAGTGCGCCTGCATGTAGTAAAATCATTTTGCCCGTCTTTAAAATCATAAGAATTGAATTTATTTAGTTCGTCCAGATGTAAAATACGTCTCTTAACCGTCGTCCGGTTAGCTCAGTTGGTAGAGTGCCGGCCTGTCGAGCGGGAGGTCGTGAGTTCAAATCTTGGCCGGACCAACACTCAAGGTCTTAAAATAACTGAGGAGAATGTGCTGCCTTTGTTATGACATCTGCAAATGGTTAGACATTCTAGTCTTCTTGGATAAGGACGATAAACCGTAGGCTCCATCTCACAGCACTGCAGGACTCGAGACTAACGGTAACAAACCAGCCCTAGGCTAGTAAAATTTCAGTTTTGGCTAGCGGATTTTACTCTTTCACTAGCCATTTGGGCTCTTAAAAATTGTGAAGCATTCTAGTAGTGAACGGAAAAAGTGGGTGGAGTTATGGCGGTTTTACGCTTTGGACAGAAGTAAAAATTACCCAATTGATTGACATTCTTAGCGCTGTTTTCTCGACAATAGGGTGACAATGGAAGGGGACACTTTAAAGAGCGAAAACTCAAAAAGTATTTGCCTTCAAATTTTTACAGTGGCTAGTTTAGCATATAAACAACAAAAAAAGTGTCTGCCAATTTTTTATTTCGAAATAATTTTTCTCCGAGAGCGATCACTTCACATTTTTTAAATACGATTTCGAAAATGTTTTCACTGTGAATGAGTATGACAAAACGCAGACACTTTTTTTTTAGCGCTTCGGGTCCGGAAACTGAGTAGCAAATAAAACTAGCGAAAGACAAAATTTTCTTTGTTTTGTAGCTTTGAATATGTGACTCGGACGCTCGCAATTAGAGGTCGTGAAAAATTCGACAATTCATTTTATTTCAAAATTCTTGGTATAGTATTATGGTCAGCTTTATAAACTTTATTTTGATATAGGGGTGTAGGTATTTACAGTTTAAACTGGACACGCTGTTCACGACTTCTACGCGAGACACCCCTGAAGGTATACAGTAAGCGCTTTTGTTGAACTGCCAGCGGTCCGAGTCAACAAAGTAGCTTTTGACATGAAAATTATCGATTCATTGCTCCAAAGTTTCTAGTTCCCGCTTTTCCCCAAACCTGAAATTAATAACCTTCACTTTCTCACCTCGAAAACTTTCCCTTTCAAAAATAAGGTATACTTTACCCCATTTCTCTTGAATTGAAATTTAGAATTAAACAAGAAAAAAAGGAATAAAAAAAGGAATAAAAACTAAAAAACAAATTAACTGTTCCCTTCTGAGGGTCTCCCAGGGGGGGTCCTTGTTCCCTTGTTCCTTTCCAAAATTGCCCTATGTTCCCATGTTCCCACACATTTTCGTAAATTGTTCCCCTTTTATCAAATCCGCTTACCAGTTACTCCCCCCTCAATTTTCTCCCATGAAAAAAATTTGGTTCCCCTGTTCCTAAAAATTGGCTAATGTTCCCTTGTTCCCTTCTATATTTTGCCAATGTTCCCTTGTTCCCCAAAACCCCTGGGAGACCCTCCCTTCTGGTTTGGTGCTTTACCTTGTGTTTCCGTGCTTTGGTCTGCACTGAGAATACCTATTTCTGAACAAATTAAAAAACAAAATACGTTACCAGCTACATCTTGCTAATAGTGAGGGCGATGGACAAAACACTGACCCCAGTCCATGGACTACCCAATGCACTAATTAAATTTGTTGTTCCAGTATAATTATTCAATATGGCGGTTGAAGGCCGGGTGGAACGACGCGCGCCATTTTTAATTAATTATTCTGGAACAATGATTTTGGATAGTCCCTAGTAGTAGGGGTCAGTGTTTTGTCCACCACCAATAGGCCCTTTGCAGGATCTAGTCACGTGCCTGGATACCACTTAGCAACGCCATGCTGGGACGCAAGCGTTCCAGCGCCATTTGTAAAACAAAGGCTGAACACTGAGGTTGTTGCGTGCGATCAAGCGAGACAAGTACCTTTCGAAAAGATTCCCGTTACTACGATAGCGGATAATTTTTCTCTTACACAAGTTGGCTTTAACCTCTTGTGCTTTTTAACTGGATTCACCGGCAAATAAGCGACAATTTTTCTTCGATTCCTGCAGCAAGTCGGCGAGTGAACACGTAGCGACATGGCGAACTCTGGAGGTAGGGAATAACCTATAACTTTTTGTTATGCATTCTTACTCTCCTCTTTTCGCCATGTAACTTTCTTAGTGTCTTTTGAGGCCTTCTAGAAAATGTTATTTTAGCGTCGTTGAAAGTATTTGGTGGCCGCATCTGGTGGCAAAAATGACATGTTCTGTGAGACTTTAATCCATATTTATCGTACAGATGGTAACTCCGCGTCAGACTCAAGAGAAGCAACGACCCAGGATCTGAGTTTATTCCCCAGTCTATCTTTCAGTGAGGTTGAGGAATATGCAAAAAAGTCCTCTGGCTGTGAAAATACTGCAAAGGCCTACAAATTCTTTGCAGAACCAGGTTATCTCCATGATATCAAAGGTAAGCTTACGCAAGTGGTGTATTTCCCAGATACCGAGTATTCGCTGATTTTGTTGTATGCTGCTCCTTTTAGTTACATATTTTCCGGATAAAGCTAAAGTCAAAGGCAAGTGCTTCAGATCAATGAAGAAAAGTGAAGCCCCACACTCTTTGGAAGTGTCTGTGCCACTACAGGCAAACGAGGACCCCAAAATAACCAATGCCAAGTGTTCCTGTGTTGCTGGTATGAGTGGCTACTGCCATCATATAATAGCCTTACTCTTCTACCTGGCCCACTGTAAATTGTATGGTCTCAAGGCTTTGCCAGATGATTTAACATGCACCAGTTTGCCACAGCGGTGGAGTGTTCCCAGGGGTAAAACTATTCAGCAAAAAGAAATCCAGGATTTGTTGGTCAAGAAACCACAGATGGGAGCAGACTACTCTAGGTACATTAAAAGCACTCTATATTCCCCATCCAATGTGTATGGCATACTTAGCAAGAGTCATTTTAACAACCTCTCACCCAAGCCATTGATGGCCTCTATTGTTCCATCTGTACAAGAGCTCCCTGGATTACCTTCTGTTGTAACTAAATTTGGACATGCTGTTAGAGGCAGTGTCCTCTCATACCAGCAGAAATTATCAGAAGAATACGTAATTAATGACTTATTCTGCGAGGCATACCCTGAGTTACCACTGCCTGATGCTGGTGACCGGTTTGAAAATAGGGTTTCAATTTGTTTGAGCCCTGAAAAGCAAGCATCATTGGACTCTCTATTTGTTACAAGGGAAGTTGCCATTGATCTGCAAAGTAAAACTGTCACGCAGAGTGAAAACAATTTGTGGCACCTTCTTCGCAAGAAACGTATCACAGCAAGCAAATTTGGCTTGTGTGCAAAGAGGGTTTCGAACTTTGAGAGTCTTGTTGCACAGCTTAATCCCAGCCGTCACGTCACCACTCCTGCCATGAAGAGAGGTATTCAGCTGGAGGCCAGAGCTTCAATGGTCTATGCTAATGTAGCAAAGGGGGGGATGGTTAACCTCTATCCATCAGGACTGGTCATCAATCCAAAATGTCCTTGGCCTGGTTGTAGTCCAGACCGAAAGGTTTATGATATAACTTTAGCAAACCAAGGCCGTAACCCATTCGGTTTGTTAGAAGTTAAGGTTGTCAAAGAGGGGGAGACCAGTTTCAATAATGTAAAATATTTAGGAGTGGATCCTTTTACCCAGGAGAGGAAATTGAAGGAAAATCATGAATACTACTCACAGGTTCAATGTCAGCTTGGTCTGACTGGTCTTGATTGGTGTGATTTTTTTTCCTACATGACTGATACAGATTTTTTTTGCCAAAGAATTTACTTTGATAAAGACTTCTTTCAAGCTAGTAAGGATAAGGTGGACACATTTTTCTTCAATTATTTCTTAAACTAATTGTCAACAGTAATCTTAGTAATTATTTTTTAAGTAAGTAAAGGAGAAAATTATACTTAATATCATTTTGTTCTACTCCCCTCTTCCCACCAGTGAGAGTTGTTATGTTTTAAGTTGCCCACATGTAACTAGTAGGTTCAATCACTGTTTTGTGTAAGATAATTATAATGTTTTATTATACATATCATCTGTGAACACTTCTTCGATATTATGATCCTCTTACATAATCGTGGTAAGCCATTGCTGTAGACTAATAAATAAATATTACTTGTTTTTTAGAACTAATCATTGTCAATAGAACCGCCACCCTTCAGAATCAGGGGTCCCTGAAAATTTGTTAGTAAACAGACAACAGTGTATATTTGGTTGACAGTGCCAACCATCGACAGGGGCACTGGTGAATCAAAAATGTGGAACTCTTTTATCCTTCTAATTGCTCTTTCTACATGGATCCTAAGCTCGGCAATAGTTTTAGTTTCATGCACTTGTTTAGCCGTAAACTGGTCCCTGCTTTGCAAAAAAGGAGGGAGATTAAGTCCCACCCCCCTTTCCCTTAACATCCCTTAAATGTCAAAACCCTTGTCTGCCATAACTGAGTCAATAGGTTCTAAGAGATCTATTATACCAGAACATCTAGTTATTTCTTTATCTGATATGGCACCTGTAAATAAAGAAGAAATGAATGTAATTGCACCATGTGGTGCAATTCCTATTAAACCTTTAAGGGTGGTTTTGCTTTTATAAGACGAGTACAGCTGAGACTGTAAGAGAAGAGATGATGGTGTTTCCACAAAAATCTCAGTGCAGTCTAGAATAACTCTTGTTGTTGGATAGAGTTCCTTGAACTCCTCAGGCATGTTTGCATTTACGTCATCCCTAGAAGGCCAAATAGACTGAGAACCCAAAAGAAAATACATATAATTGGCCCAAGTAGTAATTTTCCTGCTCACTGATGAAATATGGATATGGAAACGTTGTGCAAGATCTTGCTCAAAGAGGCCTAATTTCACTCTAACCAAGAACATAAATAATTCATCTATCAATAACATTACCCGGGAATTAGAGCGACTATCTAAGACACCAGAAGCATAACAGTATGTCATTTTTTCAGCAGTAGGCTTGGCAAAATTGTAAAACATAGTTAGGTGTTTGTAGGAACAAAATCCTGTATAAAACTTAATGAGATCATCATTGGTGGAGAACCTCTCTAGTCCAAATCTGCTCAGTGCAAGCTCCTGTGCAGCAAGCTCCTTTTGTCTCTTGAGTTCTTGCTGAGCCTGAAGAATGGTTGAATCAGCTTCCCTGGCAGCAGTGGTAGATATCCTTCTCAGTTCCTCCAGTTCTGCTTGAACAACCAAGAGCTGAGATCTGGTTGCCTCAAGTTCTGACAGTTCTGGTTCTATAATAGCTGTTCTGCACTCACCAGGAATTCCATCTCCTTCATCAGTCTCACTCTCATCGGTTTGAGTGCCACTACATGTACAAGGACCAAAAAGAAAAGGATTATGTTTTTTTAGAGAGAGGTGACTGTCATGTGTTGAATTGAGAATGTAATCTTACATTGAAATTCATTGTTATGAAATGTCTTATGATGCCCAGGGTATATGAGAGGTAAGTAAGCAACATACCTGTCAACAACACGAACAAGTTTTCTTCTTGACTTTGGTGGTAGTGTCCAGTCAAAAATTGTTGGAACAGTGCCTTCCTTTAATAGGCGGCATCCAGAATTGTCAGATGGCTTATAGTCTTCAGGAAGGAAGTGTTTAGAGCACACTCTGGTCTTGTTAGTAATCTGTAACCCAGAAATATGGAAATAAAGTAAGAAAAAAAAGTTGGAGCATATACTTTGGGCCATGTATTGCAATGCGCTTTAATAATGTATAATGACTTTACTGCTAACGCGAAAAAAATGTACAAAGACAGCCAGCAAACATCTAAACGGTTGGCTTCGGATGAAAAGCTCATTCACATTAAAATAGAAGGCCATGTCAGCAATAAACAAGAACCACAGCAACATGAGGTAAACATATATATTGGTTATAGTTGTACCTTGAAAAATGGTCCAATGTCTCTCCTAATTTTGACCAGCCACAATTTTCTTAAAGTGTCATCACTGGGTCTGCTCGGTATTCGATGAAACGATAAAGAGCTGTCATACCGTGAGTCTCCAGTACAATTTGGCACACAGCAATGATAACTTCCCCCTTTCGATTTCTTCTTGGGAACTGGAGACTGAGAGCCATCACACGGATCCAACAGAATATTCGATGTTCCTTCACCAGCTGTACATGTGCAAGGAACAGTTATTATTTTCGAATCTTCACAAAGAAATCCTTATCGAGGGATGTGTTGTTTTACTTGAAAGTGTCAAGTATGAAACAGAAATCACTGTTACTGTAATCAATTTTTGCCACCAGATGCGGCCACCAAATACTTTCAACGACGCTACAATAACCTTTTCTGGAAGGCCTCCAAAGACAGTAAGAAAGTTAAGTGGCGAAAAGAGGAAAGTAAAAATTCATAACAAAAAGTTATAGGTTATTCCCTACCTTCAGAGTTCGCCATGTCGACACGTGTTCACTCGCCGACTTGCTGCAGGAATCGAAGAAAAATTGTCGCTTATTTGCCGGTGAATCCAGTTAAAAAGCACAAGAGGTCAAAGCCAACTTGTGTAAGAGAAAAATTATTCGCTATCGTAGTAATGGGAATCTTTTCGAAAGGTACTTGTCTCGCTTGATCGCACGCAACAACCTCAGTGTTCAGCCTTTGTTTTACAAATGGCGCTGGAACGCTTGCGTCCCAGCATGGCGTTGCTAAGTGGTATCCAGGCACGTGACTAGATCCTGCAAAGGGCCTATAGTGAGAGACACAGTATACACTCTATTTGGGCGATCATAATGACTTTGTATTGATTACATTCTTATTCCTCACTTCGTGTGAAAACAATAATAATTCGCATTGTCGTACTTTCTTTATGCTTCAATCCTTCGGTAATTTTTCCTAATTGTGTTTAATGAACCCAACCAGCAAAAACAAACACAAAACGAAACTTGAAGTACCTTGTTAGACTAAGGACACATTGTCATCGAAACTGTTTCTATTACCACGCTGCATTGTTGGCAAAAGAACCTAAGGACACGCCTGACTGTTTTACCCTATTGTAATGTGAGAACCAACATATCGAATTCTAAATACTTGAATTTCGAATTTGCGCGCATTTTTAAATGTAACATGTTTAAAAATGGCGCGCAGCAAATGTTTCATAGTTTCGGCAGGCAAATACGTTCCGTCACGATCAGAACAGCATAGCCTTACTTAATGACTTCATTACTAGCAAAAAGATCAATTCACTCACAAAACTCCAAGTTGTGCGGGTTCAATATAGAAAAAGCGAACCTCAATAGATTACTTCTTGAGAGTTAATTTTCTCCACTACCCAGTCAACGGTCTTGTGCTGCATTTCATAACGAGCAACAGACAGTTTAAACAAAATCACGTGGCATAGGATTGACAGTTGCTAGATAAAACCTTCGTTTTTCTGATCAATGAGATTTTAAAAGTTGAAGTTTTACGGCCAACTAAGCATGTAATATCCGAGTTGTGACAGAGCCGTTGAGGTGAATAGCGCGGGTAATGGTTTCTGTAAGGAGTCGATGTTCGTTGGAGAAACCACTGCTCGCATCGTAAGCGTCAAGTTTAACCGATGAAAACTTTAAAAATCTCCCTACCTTTGTAAAGGTCATCGATCTCGTTGGCAATGTTTCCCGGCCTTGCCTTGATACAGTTCAAAGTGGCAGCGAGAACTAACAAGACGCGAAATCCGTCCATTTTTACCCGATGCGTTTCTGGTTGTGTGTTGCTCGGTAAACAACCCGTCATCTGACAGATTTGAACTGGAAAAAGCGTCTCTAACCAAATCTTTCAGTTACTAATAGTATTTATATATACCCGACTGTGTCGTTTGCCTGCAGGGAACTTGACCTGATTGATTGAAACTTCAGTCCATTGGACCGTAACTAGCAAGGTCTTATAATTATAACTTAGCACTGTATTGAAACACGCGTTGCTTTGGTGCTTTCAAAATTATGCACGAAACAATACAATTATGCGTTTTAAGCCGACTGACTTTTTGTTCTCGTGGGCGTCACTGCTAACGCTTTTGCAAGTGTTTTCAGTCAATGTTGTCTTTTTCTTTACCCGATGCATTGTCAAATAGTACAAATGAAAATAAAGCAGGGGTTGTTTACTAGGAGAATCATCGACGCGGAAAAAATTCAACCGTCTGCATAAATTATGCGACCAACTGAACAGTTTGGAACGGTCAACAACAGATATGAACTGGCGACATGGTTTCGAAATTAGACAATTGATAACCGTTATTAAACTGACCCGCCTGACTGAGCAAACTAAACATTCAAGTACGGGAAGGAAACAAACAATTTTTAGGGGAGGAGTGGGTAGGTTTTGAAAAGAAATATTTTCACTGAAAGATTTTTGAAAAATATAAGACAAGAAATGTTTGTCCA
>OX453276.1:7439876-7517376 GCA_949710005.1 Ricordea florida | reverse complement strand
TAATAGCCTTGCTCCAGAATCCTACACTCCAAAGTTACAAGCCGATCTATGACTACAGTTCTTACACATGGCAACCACTACTTGTCCGTCGACGTCGACCCCATGCATATCTCTTGTAAGCACCATAACATTATTGCCATGGGACGCCAACTTAAAGTAGTTTTCATTGTGCGTAAAATGTAAACAGCGTAACAGCGTAACGAAATTTTATTTTATGTTCCCGATGAGCCGCGCTGCATGCGCAAAGCAGCGTATGGATCTTCATCAGTCCTTGGATATGTTGAGCAACCGTATCCCAGACTAGTTTCCTTAGCTTGCAGCCTTTTTCTGTCTGGTCAGTTTTTGGTGAGAATGCTATGCAACTCCCAGATAAAGTTGCTTGAAAAACTCGGCTGAAAACCTTACACTTTAAAATCGCAATCCATCTATCGTACAACTCCTGCCCCACTCTCTCCCCCCTCAGTTTATTAGGGACGGACCATTAGAAAAGTCATGGGGGGGGGGGAAACAAAAAAAACTCATGCAAGGGAAAATGCCAAGAAAAAAGATTCATGCAAGGAAGAAGGTAAAAAAAAATTCATGCAGAAGGAAGGTCCAATTGTGACTTTTTCACACGTAGTAAAAAAAATTCGTGCAGAGGGGTTCACATGAAAAAAAAAAATTCCCGCACAAGCAGTGAGCGAAAAAAAAAAAAAAATCGTGCAAGCTGAAAATTCCCCACCCCCCCCCCCCCATCACTTTTCTAATGGTCCGTTCCTTATTAGTCAGAAATTGAGGATTTAATTTTTTTTATTTTTTCAGAGCCGCCTAACCCATGCATTTCAAATCCATGTTTGAATAATGGAATCTGTGTCAGTGACAATCCTTACAGCTACCGCTGCATCTGCCCCGCAGGTTTCCTGCCACCAGACTGCCGCAATAGTAAGTACAAAAAGGCGGGACAAAAGTATAATATACACTTAATGTATGGCACCGAGGAAAACCGTTATTTTTATTTTCCCGAGAGTCCTGATGTTTCCCTCGACGTGGTCTCGGGAAAACAAATAATCTAGTTTCCCGAGGGACCATACACGCCATTTTTAATTTAGTCATGGACTGCTCACGTGCTGTTGTATTCGGCGCGCGGCAACAACCGCGTAATCTATTGTATCCCGGTCGGAATACATTTGAATTTAACCAGGGGCACGTGACCAAGAATCAGCCAATCACAATACTCTACCCGTTTTGATGAGTGGAAGACTAGGTATATAACAATGCATGCACTCATTGATGTAAGTCATATATAGTACCAGCCACCGAAAGCCTAATTGGGAAGCGGATAACCTGGCTGGGTTTGCGGTAGACCTTGTGGGAGACATGGTGTTTTATTGTCTGATATGCCTAGTGGAAGGTCCGTGCAGGGAGTGTCTTGTACTGAACAGACTCTGATAAATAGAATATAATGAATTAATTTTTTGAATTGCTGTTAATAGAAACTGTGGATCCCTGTGTTCCCAATCCTTGTGAGAATGGCGCAAGCTGTAAACCAACCGAGGACCGGAAAAGTTTTGTATGCAACTGCAAGGGACGTTTCAAGCCTCCACTTTGTAGTAAGCACTGTTGCGTACTGAGGTGTGCAAAAAAATATGCAAATGGCTTCACGAACGAGTTGATAGTGACAGTTTTACACCAGCGTAAGATTTGAGCGGAGCATACGTTTCGAGCATTAGCCCTACGACTAACCTCAACGTCACCTCCCCTTAAATTTTACAACAGTTAACAATTACGGGATGATGCTGAGTATGAACAAGAGAAAATAAGGTAAAAGAACGTATCTTCCATACTGGGTTTTCTTACAATGATAAGGGGACAGAATCTATTTTTAGATCCGAAAACTATTCTAACTGACCTATGGCTGATGTCCTTATCATCACGTGGTTGTAATCTCAATGCGCCATGTGGAAACCGCGCAGCCATGGAACGAGATATAAATAGGTTCCGCGCTAAAAATAGATTCTGTCCCTTTATCATATCAGACGGGGTTATGTTCTCTTTCCTCATTTTCTCTTGCTCTCAGTCAGTCTCAGTCATATGATATTATCTTTAATTTAAGAGTGATTTTGTATAGTATCAGCTCCCTGTTCTAATTTCACAATTATTTGCTGAAGGCGAAGTGTATTTTGACAAATAATTAATCAGGGGAGACGAATTCGAAAGAGTCTTTCGCGTAATATTCAGTGATCCTTTAATAGTCTAACAGTTCTAAGTTAGCTACAGCTTTGTTGCAGTTGTTTGTAGAAAACAAAACACAGCCTCTTTATCTTGGTGTCAACACTAAATGTATGACAGTGGTCTAATGCTCCAAGCGTTCCCTAAAATACATATCCGTCAAGGAGATTCATTATGAAAGGATAATTTCCATGTCCAACGTCTTTTTCATGTGCGTGAACTGTATCTTGCATATAGCCACATACGATGTATCCACTCAAGTTCGTTCTATTTTATACCCATATAGCATGTGACTGTCCCAAAGGAGATCCTTTTTGGAGACCTCCAATTCTGCCTCAAAAATGCAAAGAAAACGGTGCTTGCTACTGTCCAAGTTACAATGGGATGACGTATACTATGATTGCGAATGGATGCGAAGAAGCAAGTACGTTATCATGTGTACCACAAGTTTAAACATTTTACTATTGAGCCAAGTTCTTTGTTTTCAACCTTCTCAAATCACAAGACCCCGGGAAGTATGAGTTACAACAGGAAAGAAAATATTGCAATGCTATTTAATTTAAATCGTTAAATATGCTTAAAAGTGAGTTGTAATTTCTACATCAAAGGATCAATTAGTCAAAGTATTAAAAACAATAATAATAATAATAATAATAATAATAATACTATTATTATTTATAATAATGACAACGACAATAGCAATGACAATGACGACGATAATGATGATGACAATGACCATGATAATGATAATGATAATAATTATAATAATGATAATAGTTATGTTTCGACTATGGTATTGGAAATGGTGTGGACAGCATGATATTAAAAATATCTAAGCAGCTCACGTCTGTGAAACACAAGCACTCAAAGAACCCATGAACAGGTATCTAGACCAATAGGCGCATATGTAGACCCATGAGCACGTATGTAGACCCATCAACACATGTTAATGACAGAATCGCAAGTTCGTTGACAAAAATCATAACCAGTTTTTCTATCTCCTCCTAGGACAGGAGCCATGTGCCAGCAATCCATGTCAAAATGGCGGCAAGTGCGTCGCCAGCGCAGACAAGACTTCTTTCTTCTGTCAATGTCCTGAGGAATGCACCGGCAGACTTTGTGAAAACTGCAACCGTAAGTAAAACATTGATCAGGGAAAATTCAACAAAGAAGACGTTCAAATAAGTCCTTCAGTATGAGATATGATATTTAACAATTATTTGGACGTGCCTCAACTAAGATGTTGCGGACTTGCCATGTTAAGTGTACTATTGACATTTGCAGTTTGACGTTTTTCTTATTTTTGCGTGTTGCGGCGGGGGAACAAATCAAAGTATCGTGCCGCGCACGTACTAGGTCCAGTTATTTTAAACCTGGCGTTGCTGGCATCAGAATGTCGTGGGTATGGCGCGTACCGATTGGGAGGCAGCTTTAGATTTCTTTGTTTTAGTACAACAACAACAACAACAGTTTATTTCTACTACTGTAAACTAAAAGAATTTACAAGATTGTATTTATAAATATATAAATTAAACAGTACAGTACATACAGTAGTGGGACACCCAAAATAACTAAAAAGCTAAACTAGTCACGTCAAAGAGCAGTTTTCGGTAAGCTCGTTAATTTTGCATGCGGTTTTGACTCCTGGGTTTTGAAGAGTCATGTTAGAAAGCCAAGAGGTTGTTATTACACAAGAAGCTCAGTCAATGTCTCCACTCCCAGAACTGGCTGGGCCATCGTGGAATTTCCCCTTGCAGTAACAATACACTGTAAAGCAAACTCATTCTGAGAATTGACAAAGGTATCGTATTAGATTTAAATTCTCCATAATGACCTATAACAAAATCTATGACTTTCATCCAGGAGAATTGCTACTCAAACCACGGGAATAATAAAGGTCGAATGCACTATCGATATAGTGCTGTAAATATAGCCCCAGTGGAGCCTGGATTGTCTTTTTAGACTTAACTAAGTCTTAAACAATCCAGTAAATGTCATCATTGTCTGGTAGGTACGTGGTGTAAGCATCATATAGTGGTTCCCCGTTAGTGAATATATGGCATACATTGCTCTCCATACTTGCTTACACCACGTACCTACCCATTGTCTTGTTACTTTGCGGCTACGCTCATCCTTTATGATTATTTTTTCAGCTGATCTTATCTGCAAGCCCGGATATTGCAAGAATGGTGGAACGTGCATAGTAGTCGGCACAAAACCTTACTGTAAATGCCAGTCAGGCTATTTGCCACCTACCTGCACGAAGGGTAAGTTAGAGTCATAGCGAGCGGCAGTATGAATTTGAGTGATTCTTTTTGGAAAGAATTCGCCAAACGCACTTTGATTTATTTGAATCTCTTAAAACACAGTAGATGGGTTTTATTCCCTGAACATTGTAAGCTCTTATTTGTCTATCGTTATTTTGTTGCTCAGCTCCAGGAAAACGCCGCAATCCTTGCCATCCAAATCCTTGTCAGAATGATGGAATTTGTAAAGTGACAGGACTGGCGTTATACGAATGCACGTGCCGAAAACAATTTGATGGACAACATTGCGAAAGTAAGCTTTATTTAACTAAAGGACTTTGAGATTTAGATCAATAATACAAAAAAAAAAACAATCAAATATCGGTAAACTGTTGGTGAGAACCTTATAGAAAATTCTTTTTCTGTGATCATGATGGTAAACAAAGGCCATAGATAGCTTTTTCTGAATTCAGAAAAGAAGTAAAAAGAAGCAAAACAAATTATAGTAATTAGTAAAAATCTTCTTGTAGACTAATACAAATGCCGCAATCTGATTGGCTGAGCTCTTGCAGACTATCAGCCATTAGAGTGTAGCACTTGGTTGAAGATCGTTTTCAAAATGGCGACGTATGGGTGCTTTTAGCGAAGTTTCGTAGGAAGATTGAGTATTTTGGTGTTTTTTGCTCATGACCATCTACGGGCATATTACGAACTCGCAAAATGACTAGCTCTCAATTGGCTTGATAGCTCAGTTGGTAGAGCACTGCTCCGGTATCGCAGACGTCATTGGTTCAAATCCCATTCAGGCCTGTTTTTTTTTTCAGGCTTTAATTTCACAGCTGCTTAAGTTGTGTACATAACTGCGATGATCAATTAATATCATTACATATTACTCCGCAGTTCAAATATATGGTCTTTCATATATTCATTTGAATCATTCTTCTCCATCTACGGGTATATTACGAACTCGCAAAATGACCATTTGTCAATTGGCTTGATAGCTCAGTTGGTAGAGCACTGCTCCGGTATCGCAGAGGTCATGGGTTCGAATCCCGTTCAGGTCTGAGTTTTTTTTTTATTTTTCAGGCTTTAATTTCACAGCTGCTTAAGTTGTGTACATAACTGCGATGATCAATTAATATCATTACATATTACTCCGCATTTCAAATATATGGCCTTTTATATATTCATTTGAATCATTAAGATTTATATAAATCACAGCCTTATAGTATGCATTTGGATTACTATTTTTGCTCCGATCTGGTTTAACTCGTTTAATTTCATGGCTTTTGTTTTAGGAGACAAATGCATAGACTGTGATGTACATGGAATATGCTACGATGGAGACTGCAAGTGTATGACGGGATATCAAGGCAGTGGCCTCAAGGGAGACTGCAAGGAAAGTAAGTAAAAACTAAGGGATGGACCATTAGAAAAGTGATGGGGGGGGGGGAGTGGGAAAAAAAAAACAAAAAAAAATTCATGCAAGGGAAAATACCAAGAAAAAAAATTCATGCAAAGAAGAAAGTAAAAAAAAAATTCATGCAGAAGGAGGTCCAATTGTGACTTTTTCACACATAGTAAAGAAAATTCGTGCAGAGGGGTTCACCTGAAAAAAAAATTCCTGCACAAGCAGTGAGCGAAAAAAAAATTCGTGCAAGCTGAAAATTCCCCACCCCCCCCTTCCATCACTTTTCTAATGGTCCGTCCCTAACCTAAGGAAGTCTCAAGTCACTCTTGTCTAAGTATTTCATCTTTGAATAAGAACGCATCATGGTAGTTTTCCTTTATGCATCCACACTTCGACCAGTATGCTTCGTATGCTTTTCTATTTAATACCCCTTTTGTTATTTTGGTAAGTTAATTCATATATGTTAATAATGTTATTTACCGGGCCAGATGTCCGTATGGGAAAAAAAACTGTGCCCGAGGTCTTGAGCCGTAATCGCTACAGCGCGGAAAATATCCGGACCGGTCACGTGCGCATGATTGCGCTAATCAAATTCGAGCATTTAGGATTTCGGTCCGTTCAAATGTTTTGAGAAAAAAATTAAAGTGTTTATTCGTTTCAGAATCAGTGTGTAAATCCTGTCCGCTGTATGCAGTCTGTGTAGACGGTGAATGCACCTGTATCAAAGGGTTTTACTTTATCAATCACACGTGTAAAAAAATAGGTAAGTCCTAATGAATTGCTGTCAATGTTCAGTCTTTTCTGATACTACAATCGTTTCCAAAAATGTTTGAACGACAGGCGCTTTTTCTCGTTCAGAACAAATGACAATCACTACATATAACTTCTCCCCAACCCACCCCCCATGAGTGTTGGGTAATCTATTAATCGCGATGTCATCTGTTATCACCAAGGTATTACGTTTGATAATGCAATACCAACATTGCTTGAGGGGGAGGAGGGGGTGGGGCGTAGGATTTCGTATAATCCCCGACATCTGTAAGAAAACAAGGAATTCGGACAATCGGTCCAAGGCATTTTGGCAAGGATTGTAGCTTTAAGACCAATACCTAGTGTTCAGCATCCAATTTCTCAAAGGAACATTCACCAATTATTCTCTGGAATCGTGCTGAATTGTGTCTGAACGCTTCTAGTCACTATTATCCGAGATCAGAGAATAATTGTTTTAGTGTATACCAATGTAGCAACCCAAGTCAGATATCTCGAACACAGCTGCAAAGTCGCGAAAATTGATCCCAGCCATTTGTTTTGTTTTCGATGAAAACATGCTTCCAGATGCCTTATTCCAAAATGGCCGCCTTTTAAATATTCTTTTGTGTTTATTTAAATTAGACCTTGATGCCTCGTTCAAGGTAAAATATTCTTTTGAATTTTAGCTTAAGAACGAGGCATCAAGGTATAATTTGAATAAAAACAAAAGATTATTTAAATGACGGCCATTTTGGAATAAGGTGTATACTATTCACTTTGTGGGGGGGGGGGGGGGGGGGAGAAAAGAGAACATAACCCCGTCTGATATGATAAAGGAAAATGAGGAAAGAGAACATAACCCCGCCTGATATGATAAGAGAAAATGAGGAAAGAGAACATAACCCCGTCTGATATGATAAGGGGACAGAATCTATTTCTAGCGGGGAATCTATTTATGTCTCGTTCCATGGCTGAGCGGTTTCCCATTACAACCACGTGATGAGAAGGACATCGCCCATTGGTCAGTTAAAATAGTTTCCGAATCGAGAAATAGATTCTGTCCCCTTATCAAGGTAAGAAAACCTGGTGTGGAAGATGCGTTCTCTTAAGTCATTTTCTCTTGAGTTAAACATTCCAAGATAGTGAGCCAATCAGATTGCTGAAAATGCTGAGGTTGCTGGATTGTTATATACTAAAAATATATAGCCGTAAGAACATTTAATGAAAATATAAAGAAATCATCACCAACAATGAGCTTTTTTGATGTTCGAACACATTACTCTTTATTTGCTAGTGCTGTATGAGCTGTATGAAGAGAATTTTGATCTTATCTTGAAGCTCAAAGTTCGCTAAAATGCTTTAAAAGGACTACTGCATTCTCGCTTCCCAAAACTTTCGCTTTCTAACTTTCATGGTGTTTCTTTTTTCGCAGTATATCTTTCGTCTTTGCTAACAGTTATATTTAAGTATACGGATCAATATCAGTTTCTGGGCAACCGTGAACCTACCCCTCCCCTAAACCAACATTAACGCTAACTCATTATAACTTGTTGGATTAGGGGAGGGGTAGGTACACAGTTGCCCAGAAACTGATATTGATCCAAGTATACTTGGACTTGGTTTGATGCTACGCTGGTTTGGAATAACGAACGTAACTTAAACAGTTACAATTCAACGACCCGACATTTAGACACTCTTGTCTAGTGTCTTCTTCAGGGTTGATTGGGCAAGGCTGTGAAGCTCCTTTTGTACCCGTAATGAATGCTGTTTCTTAATTGCAAGGTGTAGATAAGCGTCGGGTTATAACCCACCATTGTCAAGGTCCAATGAATCCTGAGGGCTATCATATTTAGATCTTAGGCTTCTAAGGAACATCTTTGATGGTGTATATACTTTCTTCCACAGTTGGACCCTGAGCAAACAAAGACTCAGCATGGAAAAGATGTAATTTGAATCATACAGCAGTCTTCTACCCCTTTAAGATCAAAAGAAGCAACTACAGGGCATAGGTATTAAGTTTACGTTAGACTGTCCAATTGGGACGGCACTGTGAGTAATGAGAGCCATATTTTGAAAATTGTACATTGCTTTTGGTTTATTTGATCATAATAAAAACGACTTTTAGTCTTTGCTTTAGGACCGAGACTATAATTCTAACCTGATACTGAGACTGTGTAGTATAGTCCAAAATTTGGAAAAGACGTTTTAGTAAACTTATAACTTTGTTTAAACTTGACCATGTAAAACTTTCCATACAACACCATCATTCAACTATTAATGAGCACTCATTTTCGATTCAAATTCAGGTTCATTGAGATGGCAAAGTTCCATTCGCGAACTCTAAGCTGAAAAGCATGCATATTATAATTTAAGAAAAAGTTGAATATAGTTCTTTTGTTTGCAATGGCTAACAGCTCTATTCCATATATATATTTTTTCTTCTCATCTGACCATACTGAGAAATTACAAGTTGTAGCATGTTATTTATAGATTTGTTTTGCAAGCTTTGTAAAATGATATACAAAATGGCTAAATAAATAAAATTCGTTTGTTTCAACAAGTATTTATTGATTGTGTGCAATGTTTAAGAGTGGTTGAAGGTTTGCTGCTTGCAGCATAAGGGCACTGATTTTAGTATAATCATATATTTTCAGTGAAGTTGAATAAGTAATAGAAGATTTGAGCATTGCAGTATCGATGCAATTTTGGCAATTTCGTGGTAGTGATAGAAGGAGCAACAGGGCTGATGAAACATTTCCTCCCTCAAGTAAATTCTCCGGTCGATTTTCATCTTTGGATTTCTTCTTATTTCTCTCCTGAAAATGAGGACAATTTAAATGATAAGGGCGTTTGTTATTTTAAGCAACGTCTAGTCTATATTGGATACCGCTTTTGCCGGCACAAAACGTATATCGAATAGGTCTTTTGCTCAGAAAAGAGCACTGACTAGCTTTGAATTGATTTTTGTTTCGGCGCGTCGGTCTTGTTCCAGTTCTGAGCCGTTTTCGTTCACACTAGTCCGGTACATTTTTCATGTCGACACGAAAAGCTATCCAGGGTAGTGTAGAAATACCTCCGGCAGGAGTACCGAAAATCTTGTCACAAAGATTCTTAAGCGACCTGGGCCCAAATATGTAACAAACCACAGACATCAAGCTAACCAAGCAGGCTGCCATATTTGGTCATGTGGTACACGTGGCTTGAGGGGGTTCCACACTTTTTAAAAAATTTTAATTTGCACCTAGTCCCGTACGGCAGACTAATTGTTGAATAGATAACGGTAATAGGGCTGAGTGGAGTCCAATTCGCTCTGTAATCATACGAGTGATAACAAAATTGGACGACCGCGCAGCTGGAGTTCGATTTGTTTATCACGAGTATAATTACATACCAAATTGGATAATACGGAGTCCTATTACCAATTAATCATAAAAATTACAATTTCTGATAAAAAAAAGAAGAGCCAATTGCAGGTCATGAAAAGAATTATTGTCATCGTTCAAGGGAAAAAATTCTCCATTTTGAAGAAGGCCCCAATTTAGGAGTCTGTGAGCTGTTTCTATGGTGATTTAAACCAAGGTTGTTATTGGTGGATTTAAACTACAGCTTTGAATGTGATTGGCTCATTGAAATGTCCGATAACAAACTGTATGATAACAACTTGACAACATTAGTGGAAAATAGCAGTTTTTTAAACCAATAACAATAATTGAGGAGATTGTCATTTTTATGATTAAAGCAATAACAAACGAACTGTCATTGCTTCGTTATGCATGGATTAGATCCAAGGCTCTTTTGGCTTAGCAAAATAAAACTAAAAATGAAAGCTTACCTAGCAAACAAAGCCGGGCAAGCAAATGCACACGCCTTGAAAACAGCGGTGGTGCACTGGGCAAATGACTTTTTCGCACTCCTTCTCCGCTGCAGTCAAAATAAAGACAGGCAACTAAAAATATACACCTCTTTCTTAGTGTCATAGTTAAAGATAAAGGCGCACACGAGCCTTTAAGGCCCACAAGGCCGGATCTTATGCATGAAGCACCTGGGAGTATTATTACTCCCCCCTGGATGGGATGCTAGTCCATCGCAGGGTCACCCCCAGCATTTTATCGCTGGTACCCATTTATACACCTGGGTGGAGAGAGACACTGTGGAGTAGAGTTTCTTGTCTAAGACTCTCCTGTCTAATGTTTTCTTCAGGGGTGATTGGGCAAGGCTATGAAGCTCCTTTTATACCCCCAATGAATGGTGTTGCTTAATTACAAGCGTCTGGTAATAACCCGTCATCGCAGTTCAATGGAACGTGCGCGCTATTAATATAAGATGCCAAGCTTTAGAAACGTCTTTGGCGATAAGTGTTTTTATTATATCTCTTAGTTAGTACGCGCGCTGTGACTGGTCAATTTAGCGGGCCCTACTTCACTGTGCGGCCCGCTAAATCCAAAATTTTGTTTTGAGATATAAAAAATATCTTACAAACCTCGTTACAAACCAGTGCGGACCGAGCACTCGGTTAGTAAGAGGTACACAATTTAATGTGCACTTTTCTTTTCACTAATAGAATTAATAGTGTTACTCCAGTGTTTCCAGTAACTTGTTAACATAGACAATGTTCACATTCATGGCTATGACAAAAACGACGGGAATGGCGGGGGGGGGGAGGGATGTTTTGGTGGGGATAATTAATGTTAGTATGTACCAACTCGGCAACCCTGGGTATTTTGAGCAATCTGATTGGCCTTCCACCTCGGGATATTCAACACCATCCACCACCTCCTAGGAGGTGAATAATGCATGGGCCTCTGGGTAATCCTTGCGCTAGTGAGTTTTGGTTCATGGTTTAAACAAAAGGGCGTTGTAACGAAATGAAAATGGCGGCGTCGATTCTCGCTTGCTGTTTACGAGAGGTGTACTAGGGAAATGAGGAAAATTTATTGAGTAATAAATGCGCCACAAGTGATGATTTTTTCTCACCTTTTTCACAGACATAACCAGTTCCTATGTATCCTTTTATGCAGCGGCACCTTCCAGATACGCAATCAGCATTCACGTCACAATCTCTGCACTTATCAACTAAAAGAAATATGAAACGAGTAGCCTTATCAACCAAGAACAACAACAACAACGACAACAACAACAACAACAACAACAACAAGCCTTATTACCAAATAACAAAAAAGTTAAACTTTAAAATATAATATATTAATACAAAAAAGAGGTAATGTTTACTCATGATAACTAAAAACCTAATCGAGGTGAGTAAAACTAAGTAAGGTCTAAGTACAGGAGGGTAGGTTGGCACTAAAGCTTGAAAAAAGCAATTAATTAGTCAATAAAAAAAAGACGAAAAGAAGAAATAAAAAAAGTAAGTAAATAAATAAAGAAAGAAAGAAAATAAATAAACAAATATCAGTTGAAAACTCATGAACAGTAAGAAATTAACCAAGGAAAGTGAGATGGCGCACTCTACAGCAGCAGGTCTTATGAGGCACGCATTTATACCTTGGCTCCTCGCTACTTGCAAAGATCGATTAAAAAATAAAACAGCTATGACTAACTGGCCAAAGACCGATGAAACCGAATGACAGGAAACGGAACGATATGAAATTTACTCCTACACCAAGACAAAATTTCCAAAGGCGTTCAATTTTTATACTTTCACTGGATCCTTGATTACTTCTCAGGTTAATGAGACTGGGAACTAGAGAAACCTTCGAATAAAGCTGACAGTGTCAAATACCTCTGCGCATAGTTAATCTAGGGACTGGTTATGAAACCCTGGAAATTTCAAAAACAAGAACAGTGCAGTTGCAATAGATGATGAATCGACCGTGACCTTTTGTTTTTGGTTCGCATGTTACTTTGCGAATGAATTAGTCGAAACTTTTGATTGGTTATCCTACCGAAAAAAAGTGTGTTTTTGCGCAGGTTCAACGCCAAAAAGGCGAACAAACACATGAAACAAAGAAACTTGTCGAGTTTCATAACCATCTACATATATAAACCATGCTCTGCACCCGGGGGGGGGGGGTACTTTAGGAATTTCTGGGTGGGGATGTGCCGCTGGAACCCTGAAACCCTTAGCCTATACCAGAGCTGGTTCAGCTGAATTTTGCTACCCTATACTAGAGTAAACCCCCCAAATCACTCCTATTCTAGATTAGCTGTTTTCCACTAGCACAGTCTAGCCAAAACAAAACCTTATACCACAATCGTTTCTCTCTCCAAAAATGATTTTATTTATACCAGTTCAGTTTTTTTTTTTGATTCTCAACCAACTGGTCAGTTTCGTGAAAAATGATACCCTATTCTAGACCCAAACGCTCTGTTTTATATACCCTATGCTAGAGTAAACTGCTTGAAAACCATACCCTTCACAGCGGCACATACCTATATAGCCCATATATGGCAGTACCCCCCCGGGGCTCTGCACCAGCTTTGACTATCACACTGTCCTTGATAATGAGAGGACGTTATGCAACGTATGAAAAATTTATTTGACGTCTTACGTCGCTCATACCTCCACAATGAGGACCAGTAAATTGCTGGGTACATAAACAGTCATATCCAACACGTCTTGCAACACATGTTCCATCGTTAAGGCAGGGATTTGATAGACAAGGGGATGGCCTGACTGTTGGGACTACCGCTGTGGATCAAACCAATCGCTTTAGCGTGTTAGTTAAATTTGAATTACAAACCTGAAGAAATTTGTTCTTTTTTGTTGTGCAGCAAATAGTTTTATGCTCGACCATTTTTTGCAAGTTTCTTCTCAAATTAAACGGTAGCCGTGTGATATTTCAAAATAACAACAACACTGAACTTTATTAATTAATTAAAAAGAAACTACAAACTTTCACAAATGCCTACAATTAGCAGAGCTAGTTGTGGTAGGCAGTGTGAGGACGCTACATTATACATTACTGAAAATAGTCATTGAAATAGATATAACGTTAATAAGAATACTCAACTCACCTCTCCATAATCAAGCCTCGTAGGTCGATTATTGACCCGTGCAAAACACGAAAACTCGAAATCAACATGTAATTGTTAAATAAAATGGTTTGGTTTCTCTTTTAAGACAAACGATAAAATTAATAATGTCAAGACTGGTCACCTGACTGTTGTATTGCTGTATACAGTTTTGTTTTATTTTGTTTCTTTTGCTGTGTTTTGTTTTAGTTTGTTTCTTTTGTTGTGTGTTTTGTTGTACTTTGTTTCTTTTGTTTTATGTGGTGTTTTGTTTCGTTTTATTTTGATTCTTCTGTTGTGTGTGTGTCTGTTTTTGTTTTTGCCACTGGAAATGTCACCGAGTGAGTTGTCTATTACCATTTATTGTCTTATTTAGCAGCATTTCGGTGGACATCTTTAGCCATTTCCGTATGTGCTAAATGCGCTGCTTAAAATCTCTGTTTACACGAATCTGATCGTCTCCAAGAATTGTTTCCCACTTTGAACCTTGCTCCGACTGGCTGACAAGTTGCAGAAACTTCGAAGGTTTAAATGCCGCAAAACTAGTACTCTGACCCCAACTGGGAGAAAACGTCGCATGATGCTGTGTTAATCGTACATGAGCAGTTGGGTGACCCCGCCAAGGTGAGGACCTCAACTTCCCGTATCCTCAACTGCGCTTAAACAGGCCCGTAAACAAGACAATCGTCTTACAAAGCAACTAGTATTACAGGCATTAGAGAGAAATGTTCTCACACACATTATGTACTATAACAAAGCAAAAATATAGAGGAAGCAACAACCTTCACAGTTAGCTCCAGTGAATCCAGCGGGGCAGGTGCATTTATAGATGTTAGTGGAAATATCTTCGCAAATGCCATTGTTCAAGCAAGGGAAGTTGCACGTACATTCCGAACCTATAGGTGGAGAGCACGGGCAGTTGATAATGAACATCTTTTTACATTGGATCCTTGTGTAAATTCATCATGACTTAGTTTTATGCAATATCTTAACTTATGATAGGAAACGTTGACTCGATTATTCAATATTTGACTTTGTTTTTCACTTTACACTAAACCATGGGCCTGTTACTAATAACTGGTCCACGAAAAGAGAACGCGTGTTGGCCAATAATGTATCATATCGATTGTCGATCGTCTGTCGCAGTCCTAAAAGGCATGGTATCAAATTAAGCCAAAACGCAAGATAATAGAATATTTAGAAGCTCCCAAGTGGCGGGAGTAATCAATCTTAAGTGATCTAAACATTTGCTTTGCGCAGCCAGAAGAAAATTAGTTAAAGCTTTTATATGAGAATTATTCTGGAGCATTGTTAAAGGTTCGACCTAGTGTTGGATCAACCACTACTGACATATATTCGCAATGTGTTTTCATAGAAGTTTTCAAAAATAGAACAAGATAGCCACATTTCATTACGAATAAAATTCGATTTATCGTAATTTGTATATCTAGATAATCTTAAAGGTTCGAACTTATTTAATATTAATTAACAATTATTCGCCGAAGGTGAAGTGATTCTCGGTGAATATTCACCGGGAATCACTGAGCCTGAGGCGAATAATTGTTTTAGCATAATTACACAGGTGATTATTTCAAAAAAGAAAAGAAAAGCATTTTACAACACGAAAAAGTTTTATTTCATCAAAAGCGCGCGAACGACTGGCAGCCATTTTGTTCATCGAGGTGATTATAGCCTGATAATCCGAGATAGCGAACCAATCAGAGCGCGCGATTTTGTATAATCACCTGAGTATTTATACTAATATTACATAGTACGTACATTCACAGTTTATTCCATAGTACTTCTTCGGACATAAACAAACATAGCCAAACTTCTGAAGAGTGCCAACTTGTTTGCACTCTGCACCATTTTGGCAAGGATTGGAATCACATGGCCTTCCCCCTGAAACAGATTAAATATAATCAAAGGCTCCTTCGAGCTACCTCATGGTATGTGGTAATTATTCCATGAAGTGCTGTCCTTTCCCCAGACCATAAAGCGTTCATTCTGAATAGTTCGTTTTGTACACTCTTGCTTCGACTGATCGATTACTCGTTGTCCAAATTGGAGACATCGTCACTTTTAGGACTTTAAAACCCATTTCTTTGCCCTCGAGCATTCTTGAACACATTTCGTGTTCGCTCGCGAGAACTTCAAAAGTGTAGTTTGATCAAAGATGGAGCGAAAGGAACGAAAACCCGCCTTGACTATCTATGCGTCGGCCTCAACACAACAGACGACATTTTGTAAACATGTGCTGTCGCTTGGTCTCACCCCCTCCCCCCACATATGTGAACATAAAACAATTGCACGACTTTGTGAACGAAACCAAACCTAGCAGGGGAGATAGGGGAGAACCTGTTTAATTTCCATTTAATGCTGATTTAATGCATAAATTAATTGTCTAACGGGAATGGAGTGACAAATCCAACCATTACTTTACCTCATGGTAAGACATACATACCATGAGGTAAAAAGGAAGTTAGTTTAAGATCATCAGGCGGGGTTTTTCTTTGTAGTCTATTTAAAATGATTTTGTTAATAATCAAATATCATTCAAGATAAACGAGCAAATCACAAGGCTGAGCTATGAAGCCACCAAAGTAGCAGTTTGTATTTTTTCATTTCGTTTTCTACATTTTTTGCTGTAATTGATTTTTTATTCACGTGTCACCTCTCAGTATAAGCCTTGTGGTTTCTTTAGAGGTCTCCTTGCCACTTCATGTACGTTTTCAGGTTTATATACTTTCATATTGTGGAAAATAAAACATTGATTGATTGATTGATTGATGCACTCCTGACTATACAAAATGCCTCGAAGAGCAAGTAGTCGGGGGAGAAGAACTATTCGTGTAACTCAAAATTGCGAAATAAAACTATTAATATTGAAATATTAAGGTTCCAAGCGGGGATTTCACACTATGCAACGGGTAAGAACGTTTGTTAAAATCGTTACAATAGTTTCTGCAACATGATTTGGCAACGTTTTCGGTCGTTGGAAGGCGTATTACATGCACTGTGCAATGTCTTGTGCAATTTCTCTGTTTGGTTCTCGTTGTTGGGAAGCTCCTTAGTGGGTTTAACCAGGCCAGACAGGTTAAGAGAAATTGCGCAAGATATTGCACAGTGCATGTAATACGTCTTGTAACGAGCGAAAACGTTGCAAATCAAGTTGCGGAATCCATTGTTATGATTTTAACAAACGTTCTTATCCGTTCCATAGTGTGAAATCCCCGCTTGAAACCTTAATATTTCAATATAGTTTTATTTTACCCCTTAATGAGCCTGTCATATGGTTGAAGTATATCAGACTTGTTAAGGAATGGGTTGCTGTTCATTATGGAAAATGTGTTGATAATATAAATTCTTCTTTCGTCACACGATTTAGTCACTGGATGTTGATCGCGCCGTTTCGACTGCTTACTGCTAGTCGTCTTCAGGCGATGGGGTCGAGTGATTCCGGCTCACCACTTTAAGAAACTTGATAAATCGCATTCGTTTAACTCGGTTTATTTTTTTTCGGATCTACTCAAAATTCCAAAACTCCTAAGATCAGAACATCAATTAATCTATGTACAACGATCGAGTTACAATTCACGTGATCAGGAAACCTCATCTGACTGGTTCTGTACAAACAAAACGGCTAGAATAATACAGCTTTATCTTAATGACAAAAACACAGTACTAGGGAGGCAGAGAAAGTCTTTAACAACTATTATGTAGCTGTGTGGTCTGCTCTGATTGGTGCGTTTCGATCCTGCTATTGGTCCTCCAACTTATAGCTTTTCGCTGTCAATACTGATACACACAACTCCAAAAGTACAAAGTGTCGTTTTACAAGGCACCCAGGTCTCTTTTCGATTTTAAATTTTTTCTTTTGCGCGCTATGTCAAAAAAACGTTTACCACAGCTTCTTCATATCATACCGTATCAAAATGAAGAAGTGTAATATTAAATCTCTATGCATCATAGGAGGAATTAGGGAAGTAACGAACTGAATATGCAATCATGCATCGGATTTAACTGTAAATAGTTTGAATCCAGGAGTTTCAGTCACGGTTGTTTGTGGAGTTCTATCGTCTGGGTGAAGGTAGGTATGTTGTGGTTAAATTTTATTCTTGGTTCAAATTTGGTTTTCTTTTGTTTTGGTTATTTAATTTAACGATAATGAGTGAAACAAAAAAAAAATGCAAATTCGAACCAAGGAGAAAATGGAACCACTACAGGTATACTTGACTCTGATGATGACTTCCACTCAGGTTGTAGAAACGTCAGTCAACGTCATCAACAACAGTTCCTTTCAGAACTACTTACACCCGGAAGGGTCGAACTCCACACACACACAAAAGAAAAACAATGTCTTTCTTCCATTCATCATCATCATCATCAACTTTATTTAACGAGGGTAACACGGGACAGTACTTCAACTGAATAACTGGTGGCCCTCAAACTAAATTATAAAACAAAACTAGAAATACGACTCCCGCAAAAACCTCGCGAAGCTAGTTTTTGAAGAAGTCACAATGCTTTTATATTTTATTTTTTATTTGATATTTTTCATGTTAGGGTAATCCCCATTATTTTATTTGTTACGCTGTGTTTGGTACACAATTAGTGACACCTGGTGCAAATTACATGATCAGTATACTGCACAACAGAGTGCTTAAAAATTGACCTTTATTTAGCTCTTTCACTGCCACTGAGAGTGCACCAGAGGGAATAGAAGTAAAATGATTATTGATTCTCTTGACAGGGAATACAGAGTCGATGAGGTATCACAATAATATTCACTTAACACAAATTGAAAATGATTGTAAATCTTTTGCAGGTGAAATTTTGAAGAGTTGATATGAATGCTTGTGTTTACCACGGTGTAAGAACCTGTGTTTTTTTTTTAGTTTTATTTTCTTAGTCTGAGTCTACTGCTTGGTCTTCTTTGTTGTACATCACTTTTAAACACAATATGTTCTTACACCGAGGATGAGTTGAATGCTCCAATTATTTTTTATTTATGTTTTTTGTTATTATATCAACAGAAGTGTGAGATACAATGTCATTACATAAAATAGAAATTGTGGGTAAAACAATTGGATTCTACAAAAACTTTAAATAAAGGTTTGGTAATAGTGAGTGCCGACTGTATAGTATGTGGTCGTGGTCATCTCATAAAAACAATACATGTAAGAAAGAGTTATTGAAATCTTAATATGTTGATAACGATTGCTGCACTACATAGTCCTGTAAAAAATAATGTTAAATCAACATCAATCAGTCAAAAGTGTATACCACATGAAAGTTTAATTGTGCTGTTACAGAAACAGGCAAAATATCCATAACCAACCAGAGAATAGTATATTATTTTGAATACATGAAAATTTCTATAATAAAAACTGCAGAAGAAAGATTTAATATACGCATGGTATTTCATCAAAAAAGTCATGGCAGGCAAAGGTATTGAACTTGTAACCAATGACATATAGTAACGAGAAGCACTATCATTATATGATTATCATTATTATTATCATTACTATTATTATTACTGGTATTGATATTATTATTATTGTTATATTTTTTACGTTAACATAATATATTTTTATGGGGTGGGATGCATGTCCTAATCTTAGTAAAGGTATTGTTACTCTACTACTACAAGCAATACAAAAATCTTCTTAATAGGCTTTCCATCAGAGGTGGTAGTAATCAAAACAGCTCCAAAGAATACCATTTCTTCTTTAAGGCTTAGAATCTAGTGCAGTCATTTGTCTATAAATTTTGTGTGGAAAATCATTGAAAGCATAGGGCATTTAGGAAACTTGAAACACTTAATTGTTACTACATACAGCACACTTGCAATGAATATATGAGAAAGATCATAAACATTTTGGCATTACAAAATTTATTTTCTTCTTTATAAAGTTTTTCCAGTGTAAAAGGTTAACTGTATGTTGTGGTTGTTATGAAATATTGATATTTGACATGATGATCATAAAAATAAAGTAAACAGCAGAAAGTAACAAAGTTAATATGTTATGTCTAACTTTTCAAATTAAGGCTTGAATGAACATTTCATTTGTGAAAAAAGGGCAGAGGTTCTAGATAGCAATATTATCAGGGGAGGGGGGGGTCATTGCACTCTAAGGTAAAACTGACCCATTGTGAAAAGGCTATGAAACTTGTTGTCTCTACACAATATTATTGAAACCTTTCAATCAGAGAATACATACATATATATATAGCAAAGAGAAATACTACTCAGAATTCAGTAATCACCTTTGCTTTATTTTGAAATGATCGCATTGATCACTGATAATATTGCAGAACCAGTACTTTATAGTGACACAGGGTATATATTCTGTTGAAAATGTTTAACAGAACTGCTAGATCAAGAAAATTTACAATATTTTGACTGTTGCAATGATATCAGATGACCTCGTTATAAATGATTGCTATAACAACTGCAACTCTCTGTGTTGGGAATTACTTCAAACTGGAAACGCTATCGTTTTATTATGAAAAATACCTATTTACATTCTCTTGTAATCTGTTGGTCGTCTTCCGATTCCGTTTTTAGACTAATAGAATTATTTTCCAGAGATATCTCCAATCGTTGCAGTCGTTCCGGCTTACTCGGTGTCCCTTCGAAGTCGTTTTGCTAAATGTACTACGCCAATATATTTCGTTATGTAATCGTTCACTCATGTCCTGTATTTCCATCAATAACACATTCAAATTCAAAACTAACTTGATTGAATTCCTAGTCCTTTTCCCTGCTGTTTCGTTTGCCTTTTTCTGGAGCGAGCAGTTGTTGTCTTGGCTGTTGTTATTCTCCCTGCTGTCGTTTCTCTATCCCGGCTTTGAGTCGTGCTTTCCCCGTGTTGATTTTCACGGTATTCGAACTTACTCGGCGACGATCTCGTGCTAATATTTCTTGAATATCTCGGAGATCATCTTGCTGGGATGTACTTCCAGGACGAGTGAAATCGATTTCCACAAAATTTACATTACTTTCCAAAAGGCATCACCGAATAATGGCGGAAATTCAGCAGTTCTCAAGTGCGTTACTATTGCCAGGTAACCTGGCCTGCGAACGGACACCTTTAAAATATAGATATATATATATATATATATACATATATAAAAACTCTCGGCTCGATTTACTCGGGCTTGCGAGCCACGTGGTCTGAACCGGAACCGACACGATTAGTAACCTCGCTACGCTCGGCCTTCGGCCTCGCTTCGCGAGGAATTAAGTAACAAAATACACATCATTAAAGAAAAGAACTATAAATATATATATATATGAATAAGATTAAAAAGAGTAAAAACTATATTACAATTAAATATCCTTACAATGAATATCTACAAACTAGAATTACAATAAGAATACAGCTAAGATGGCTCAAGCGAGAGGAAGGTTGTGAAATGCCGGGTTAGCATAAAACTAAGAAATAAAATTAAGTTTCACTTAAGCTAAAATGATCAACGTTATTGTATCTCGTTAGAAAATGACTATACATAGCCTTTCTAAATGAGGTTACACATTGTGATTGGCTGGGCCTTCCTAAACCATTGAATGCCTCAGTTACCTGTTGGAATACACCCTTCACCAGGTATGTAATTAGTCTCTTTTCCTTTATATGTAGGGCAATAACATTTGCCACTCGGGTCACACTTTTGATCGATGGCAATCAATCCAGAGGCGAGGGGCTTTGCCTTGGGGCAATCACAAACTGAAGATCAAAGTTTAAGGACACACAGTTAAGGCCCAACAGCCATCATCCTATTCAGGCTTTCTACTTTTTAGCTGTGGAATGTTGTTTGTCAAGGGATTACATTCTCGGATACCTCTGAATTTTAGTGGATCAGAGGTATTTGATAAACTTAATACAAACGCTTAATACAGTAGCGTAGAAAACCTTGCATGCAACATACTGCATCGCACAATTGCAAGAGCCAAAGCCATTAAAACAATGAACCGTAATAGAGGTTGGCAGGTTCTGAATACGGTATATAGATAAAACCAGGTTAACGTACTTACTCCAATGCAATAGAAACACAAACCGAACCATCCCTTTAGAATTTACACGATGGAATTGTTGACATACCTGTTTGCATGTCAGCGGTATTGTGCGCGTGCGCGTGCGTGTGTGTGGTTGTACAAAAAAAGCATCGCGAACTGAGAGTATTAAAGAGAGTTCGTTGCGTTGCTATTGCGTTAGTTCGTGTTCTACCGAACCGGTCAACAGAACTACCTTCACAATTTTTCCCTGTAAATTTTCCTCGGCAGATGCAGCGATAATCATTCTTCTCGAGTATACGTTCGCAGGTTCCTCTATTAAGACAGGGATTGGGTTCGCATGGATTGGGTAAGGGACCTGTAAAGAAACATTAATTAAATAGAACTACTGACAATAACAAAATTAACAGAAAGAGCAAAAATTAGTATATACTAAAACAGTGGATAGCGTTGAAGGTGCGCTCTGATTGGCTAGTCAAACTCCGAATATCCTGTGCTATTTACCTCCGAGCAACTTGCGAATTTTTCGCTCCGCCGCGCGAATATGGCGGCCCGGTGTGTATGCACAACAAGCGAAGAAATCATCCAAATTAACAACGAAGCAGTCCCTGAAAACTCCAAGAAAGCGGCTAAATTTGGCTTGGCCGTGTTCAGAGGTAATGGCTTATGTTTTTAACCCGGAGTTTAGCGGTAAAAAGCAACGAGAAAGGTTTTGTTTACAAATGCAAATTAATCTTGCATAACCAAATTTGATGTCGCTTGTTTACTTGAGAACCAAAGTTGAATTATATTTTTTACAGAATGGTTTCAAATACAGAAAGGGTTTGCAACTCCATTTGATGAAATGTCGCCAGTAGAACTAAACAAAATTTTTTCTTTCAGCGGGAAAACGAGACGTACGGCAGTAATTACAACAAAAAATCCCTAATGGCGATCGGCGCTGCGTTGGATTGTCATTTGAGAAGTCCTTCATTTACCAAGCCCTTTTCTTTTTTTGTGTACACTTATCTCACTGTTTTAGTATATACTAAAACAACTATTCACCTCAATGTCGGTGGCTAGTGGTGGATATTTACCTCGCCGCTTCGCGGCTCGGTAAATATCCACCACTAGCCACCTCCACTTCGATGAATAGTTGTTAATTATCCTCAACTGTCGTATTTAAATCAGAAGGTGTTAAACCAATAAGATTATTAGTTCATTGCTTCACGAACATTGAATTTCAAATTTTAATCTATACTTACTTTCGCACTGTGACCCAGTGAAGCCTGGAGGACAGCTGCAGATATATGCATTGCCAACCATTCTGCAAGTCCCGTTATTCTTACAAGGGCTTGACAAACAGGGATTGCAAACAGCTGAAAGTCAGGCAAACAGCACGTTAGACACTGTAGAAAATTTTTTCTACATAAATGTGTAGACACTGTTTAATTTATAATTATCTCAATTTTGTAATACTGTTTGTAACAAATTTCTAACGATGACTCTGTTATCATAAATCACCTCCCTCTTAACAAGAAAATATCAAATGCATAAACATTTGCCGAGTAGCGTACAATATTTTCTGTAGAGGACCGAACCAGATTTCTAGAAAAAAGTAATTTAAGTATTTCATAGCGGAGCTCCACAGCGGCTCGAAGAGCCGCAGAGCGGAGCCCCATAACTACCGTGCGAGGATAGAAATTGAGAAAACCATGCGTTTGAGTTTTTATGGTCATCGTGGCTAGCGGCATGGCTCGCGGGCGCGTGCGCCTAGCGACGACGACGACGACGACGTTGCCCCAACATGGCGGCCATAGTCATCCGGGATATTTAGAAGGTCTTAAACCGAAACGAGGCTTTGTTTTTCGCGCGCTTTTCGCGGCTTGCCGCGGCTACACAACCTACAGCCAGCAGTCTACAGCGATCTACAATGTTTTGCTGAAGAAACGGATTATTCATAGCGGTTTTGGAGGAAACATTTTCTTCCTACAAGTTTTCAAGCGTTTTTGGAGGGACATAAGCATAAAGCTGAGTTCTTCCTACAAGTTTTCAAGCATTTTCGGAGGGACATAAGCATAAAGCTGAGTGTCTATTTTTCATTTGTTAAAGAGCTGCCAAGCTGCTTTTGGTGTTGCTTTAAAACTATTATAATTTTGCTGACCAGGTAATGGTTTTTCCGTTGAGTCGCGAGCTAGATGTATTTTGTTTTGACGATTTATTTCACCTATCGAATCTTCATTAAGTAGTTGCGTACACCAGGCGTATTTAATAACTTTAGTGACAGCATTTTCAATGTGTGAGGGTCTGTGTGAGGAGCTCCGCTTTTAGGCTTGCCTAAATCTATTTAATATTTTAAGAATTCAGGATTCATGTTAAGAGTTGGGAATTTAGATTTCAAGAAAATTAGAGTAAATTGTCTTACTTTTAAGACTATAAAGATTAACTCGTAACTTAGTGCTTAGGGATACTGTCGATAGCGGGTTGCTCTTAAGCATTTGAAAGGACTGCCCTGAACTCAATAATTAAATTTACGTGTCTGTCTGTCTGTTTGTCAATGTTAGCTTATATAATATCATGGAGGACAAATTACTTCTTAACTTTGGCCCGAAATTTTAACGTTGATTTATAATTTCAAATGGGAAATTACAATGCTACTATGGCAACTTCTCCTACGGTGCCAAATGGCTTCTGAGTGAATGTTATTTGTCACGCATTATATTAATAGGTAATCAAATGGTATAATCGTGAAATAAAGACTCTGGAATCCATTAGAATTTGGACAAAACGCGCGTGAAATTATTCCCTATTTCACACGTCACCATTTGATCAGACATACTAATAAATCATATTCTTACATTCGCAATGAGGTCCACAATATCCCCAGGCACAATTGCATGAATAGGAAATGTCGGGTCCTAAGACGCACGTTCCTTTGTTCTTACATGGGTTTGGCTTGCAAGGGTCATCAATCTCTGAAACATGATATCTGGGTTTAAAGGTTTGGAGACAATCTTTTTCTTTTTGAAATCAAAACATCATACTGCATCGATCGTGTCCAAGTTATAACAATCTTGGTGAAACATTATATTGCTGAAAGGTACCTCAGTTAAACTGACTTGTTACGTCCACATGTTATCAATGTTACTTTAAGAAAGAGTATTAAAATGTGAAATGATGTGAATATCATTTTCATACGTGTCCCAGTGGCAATGATTTTCTAATTTTCTACCTACTATAGTGACCAAAGATAACCTCTCATAAAACGCGCTTTGAACACAAGTCATGCAAGCACGCACTGAGCGCGTGCTCGACGCGCGGTTTTTTGGTGCCTACTGTTATGCAGTGGTATTGTGCACGAGGGCGTTTCTATGGACAAACTCGCCTGACTCTGAATAAACGTGCTCGAATGGTTGCATGCGAAGAGCTCTTTTTTAAGGACTCATTCATTTATGTCTTTGGTTCGCTGTCAGGTTATTGTAGAGCTACCAAACTCGTGAAAGTCCTATCAGTTTGTCAATCAGCCAGTATAGTCGTGTAGCTTCTTAAAAAGAGACACTTCAGATTCCAAACACAGATACTGTATGTACCTAAAAGGCTAATTAATTAGCAATTAGATTATTCGCTCTCGAATTGTACGAAGTGATAGTTGATGAGGGCTATCAACTATTACTTCATAGAAATCTAATTGTTTTAGTAAAAATCATAACAAACGAATCATGTGTCGATAAAAAAAATTGCCAAAATACTAAATCTTCCTGTGAAACGTCTCGAAGGCGCGATAATTTTGAAAACGATCTTCAACCAAGTGCTGTAATCAGCAATGGTTGATAGTGTGCAATACCTCAGCCAATCAGATTGCCGGATTTACTTTAGTGTCCATGTAGATTTTTACTAATTAAGAAATAGAAAACATTTTCCGTGTTTCTATCCAGTCTTAAGTGTAAATCTACAAGCGTTCTATCACAAATGCAGCTACAAGGCACATTACGCTAATCGATAATTAAAGGCACAGGGAATTAAATCAATTGCCAAACATCGCATATAGAAAACCACTCCACGTAAAGAGTTATATCTAGTGTACGTAGCGTTGCTCTGACAACTGAGACCTACCGTGCTATCAAAGGTTAATTAAACATCGCCCAGGGGACAAATCGTAGGAGACTGTACAAGCTGCAGTAAATTATTACTGGACAATGTTTTAAATATGAGACTTGTAAACATTAAGAAACTACACTAAAAAAATGATCTCTTACCTTTGCAATAAAAGCCATTCCCAGTGAAGTTCTTTTTACAGACGCAGAGGTTGTTGATGCACACTGCATTTTTATCACACAGATCGCAAATTTTTGCTGGAAAATCAATGACGATTTACTATGGTATTAAATCTTACTAAATTTAATATCCCGGGGGGTAACTCCGTACAAATGCGTGTTACAAATTCCGGCTTGTTACAAATTCCTTTCCATCCCTAAGACGTACCAATTCAAAATCAACAAAACAGTTATATAAATTGGTCCGTAAGTTTTAGTAGTGACAAAGATAACTTTGGAACACTTTCTTTTCAGCGAAGTTTTGAACGTATTTGGCAATGCGTTTACTGCAGGCCCCTAAAAGATGCCGAAGTAACTTTGGCAGCAGTCATTTTAGGTTTTAGCACCCTAAGCGATACCAATCCACAAATTTAAACCCTAAAAGATACGACAAGTACCCGCGTCATTTTTATAGCTGATTACCCCCCCCACCACCACCCTTAGATTTAATATCTCTGATCTATAAAGTCCTCTAAAAGTGGTTTTTGGCTTCAGGGAGTCGAAGCGAAACATCGAAACATGATCCCCGTATCAACTCGGTGAAGTTACAAGTCCCAATACATTCATCTGTGATAACTAAGGCTCAGGCTTGAAATGTTATTTGCTATCAAATGAATTACGGAACCAAAGGACACGTGCAATTTGGTCAGAATTGTAAAAATAAAAACACATTTCTTCTCTATGTTTGCTTAAACCTTGACACAATTGTTTCGTGAGTACCTCTTAAAACGGAAAAAATTTTGTTGAAGACATATTAATATAATAGTTCTAAGAAGTGAAACGTAAAACAGAAAAAACGTTTTTAGAGGCAGAACTATCAAGTCGACCGTGATTTCCAAAAAATGTATAGTGGTGAGGTTATGCGTTCTACTTACTTTCGCATTTCTTCCCAGTAAATCCAACCAGACATTGACAGTAAAAGTCCAAAATAACTGGAGAAACCGCCAGACTGTTACTTCCATATTCGCTGGTATGTGCATCGATACATGTTCCTCCGTTGAGACAGACATTCACAGCGCAAGGATGCGGGACTAGGGAAGAAAAAACATGCCAAAATCAACTAAAACAGAATACTTGGTACTCCTGTCACCTGGAAAAGAGTAATCCATCGATGTTTGCTGTTTGTTTTTCATGCACTGATTACATTGTGTGCGAAATACCGTGCCCTTTCCGGTTACAACATCCTAACCAAGAGAAAATGTGGTAAGAGAACGTATCTTCCATACTGGGTTCTCTTACTATGATAAGGGGACAGAATCTATTTTAGATCCGAAAACAATTTCAACTGACCAATGGCTGATGTCGTTCTCATCACGTGGTTGTTATTTCAATGCGCCATGTGGAAACCGCGCAGCCATGGAACGAGATATAAATAGATTCGTCGCTAAAAGTAGATTCTGTCCCCTTATCATGTCAGACGGGGTTATGCTCTCTTTCCTCATTTTCTCTTGATCCTAATTGACACCAGATTACATGATAACTGTTCGAAATAGGAAGCCACTCACGAGTCTTTATACCCCTTTTTCGATTCTTGATCGCTAACATTTTCACCCATGAGATCTCGTTATTTGTCAATTTTCAATGCTTGCGACGCAAATTTCAAATAATAAAGTGTTAGATATTAGAAAAAAAAACTGCTTTTCTCAGAAACTCGATGTATCATCTATGTTATAGGGAAATTTACGCGTATAGTACGAAAATCAAATAACATCTCATGAAGGTGAAGTAGAAGAAATTCAAAGACAAACCCCGTTTATTGCTAGAATCCCATTTGTCTTAATTATGCTAGGAAAAATAATTATACTTTATGAAAAAAATGAATTGCCATATCGGCAAAGCATGAGAACAAGGAGTGATTTGTTATTGACTAGCATCATTCTTACTATGGCACAGTTCTCCAGTGAATCCGGGGGGACACACGCATTTGTGCTTTCCCTGGTTCTCTATAACTCTGCAAGTTCCACCGTTGGCGCATGGGTTCGGATAACACACATGTTCTGAACGAAAGAACACAATAAGTTAACGTATTTTCTTTGAGTACTGATGGGTTTATCGGACTTATTGATCGAATAACAAGATGTGTTTAGTGAAAGCAGGTTTAAAATAACAGTGGTGTCATAACTTTGGTTCTCGTTTGGCAGCCGTCAGTTCAAAAACCTGCCTCTGTTAAGTTATTATACACTATACCAAAATGATCATGACCTTTATACCATATATACCAGCTTAACTGGCGTAAGTAAATTCCAAACTCATGTTAAAATAAGTAAACATTTTCCTTCTTTTAAGCGTCAAGCTTTCACTTTCTTTAGTATAAAACGTTGCTGCGCTCTCCTACGTTGCTGCGCTCTCCTTTTCCAAAAAGCTGCTAAATATAAAGGGAGCTTCAGAGTATGCGCAAACGGTGCTTGGACCTATAGCAACCTTCCGAGAAACATTGCACAATAGGAGACGCTCGATCTTAAACAGTATCGCCTATGGCACATGTTGCCTTTATGACTTAATTGACTGTCTAGTTTTAGTGTTTTAATAATAGACATGACAAATTAATCGATTCTGATTGGCTGAGAGCAATGCAGTTCAAGTGTAACACCAGTGCAAATTACACATCGAAAATCTTGATTATGATTGGCTGAAAGATAATAGGAAATTTTCTAAGACAATGATATCACGTAAAATAATGACGAAACTTTTCTGCCGAAACTTTGAAAAAGTTTTCTCAGAAAAAATGGTTACGTTAAATCAAAAAGGTTTACTCTGGCCAATACTTTTTTTCATGTTTATATTATTAACAAGTCATCATACGGTTTTTCTCGTTCAATTTGGAATTAATTTGCACTTATGTGAGTGAGCGAGTTTTTCAAAAAGCTCACTCTTGCAAATTAATTCCAAATTGACCTCGAAACCGTATGACTACCATAACTAGTGTCCTTGTTTTGTGTTGTCTCAGGGCTCCACTTAAACTAGCCCTACTGAATTGGATGCCCCTGGATAAATAATCAATAAATAAAAATAACAGAAACAGAAAGTGGAAAAGCATTCAGTTCTTGTTACCTTCACAGTACGTCCCGATATATCCTCTTTTACATGTACAGGGAGCCTTCGGATTCTCCACGCATAAGGCCCCATTGTGGCATGGATTGCGAAAACAGATCAAAATGTCTAGAGGAAAAAAAAAACAATATAAATCCCTTTCGTAGCAGAAAAGGATGATTTTGAAGAGGGGTTAAAATAGAATCGGACGTTTTTATATTCTTGCTCGCAAAAAAATAGGCAAGCATTGCATGCATGTGGCTACTGCATTTATTAAGTATGTTCGGACCTTTTGCCACAACTATCGCGTTTCCTCGATTTTATTACTTTTACATACCCACAATTCTTCGCGGTGCGCGAATGGTATTGTGCATTGTGATTGGCTAAATACTAGACACGCGCTGATTGGCTCCTTCACTCACTCAATCACTCGTGTTTCCTTTGGCACATTGGCTCCTGTGTTACTTCATATGCAGTAGCCAAAAAAAATTAAAGCAAATGGAAAGCATGAAATAAGAACTACTGTAAATGAATCAAAATACTTCAATCTTAATTTCAGGAAGAGGGAGTAAAGTAATAAAAGGATGCTTTTAAAGATGGGTGCACAGTTCAGATCGAATTAAAACATTTTTTGTTGATTGATGCTGACGAAACAAAACAAAAGCTTGCGGAAAAAAAATCCTTTCCACTAAAATGCTAGGTGTGGCGACAAATGAATCTATCTGCTAGTAGTTATCGTGTTTTATATCTATAATCTTAGCATTTGATATTTCATATTTGTTTTGGCGTACTATTAAATGTATGACAGAAACGAAACAATATAGTGACACGTTAATTTTTCTTAAGAAATTGTGCGAAATTGTTCTTAAAAAGGCAGATATATGATGTGTTGTGGTTTAAAATGAATTCCAGGTCAAAATGGCTCCAAACTAGTTTGATTTGTGTGTTTTTTTTTTCCTTTGCTTCAGATAAATGTCCATAAATTAAATCCTCCAATAATCTGAAACAAAGGAAACAATAAATCAAACTGGTTTGGAACCATTTTGACCTGAAATTCATTTAAACCTACAGCGCATGCGAAACGCCCGGCGCATAGTCCAATCGCCGCCTGGTTAGCTCAGTTGGTAGAGCGCTGGCCTGTCGAGCGGGAGGTCGTGAGTTCAAATCTCGGCCGGACCAACACTCAAGGTCTTAAAAATAACTGAGGAGAATGTGCTGCCTTTGTTATGACATCTACACATGGTGAGACATTCTAGTCTTCTCGGATAAGGACGAAAACCCGTAGGCCCCATCTCATAGCACTGTTCTTGTGGTACGTTAAAGACCCCACAACAATGCTTGAAAAGAGTCGGAAGCGTAGAACCCGGTGCTGTGGTCGACCTTTTGTCAAGTCTCATTATAATCAATTAATTAATAGAAGAATTGATGCAAGGCATCTTTGAACATATCCATATGAAAAAGAGCGCTACACAAATTCATTATCATTATCATAATCATTTGATTACCTTACAAACATACCTGTACAAAACATTCCCTTATAAGGAGGTTTGCATTCGCAGTTGGCAACGCCTTTGATGTCTCTACAAACCCCATTGTTTTTACAAGGACTTGGGAAGCATGGATCCACTTCTACAGCCAAAAACGAACGGGAAGAAAAAAACACCTTTTTCTGAGTATTTGCAAAAAAAGAGTTCTTTTAACAGAGATAACTGACAAAATAACTAGTAATTGACACAATGCAGTTATTACTTATAAACTAACCAATGTATACATGAACGCACTGTCTTTAATTTCTAAAATGTTTGGGCAATATGCATGATGATACGTTACTGTTATAACAAGTTGTCCGCTAGAAAACCTAAATTGTCTATTAACAGTGAAATTATTATTTTGATTGCTCGTACTGCAAAAGGAAGAATTTGAAAGACATGTTTAATGTTAGAATATCATTACAGGCCTATGAGAAAAGCCCTTCGACCCGAGCTGAATTCCAAAATTAACATCAATATATCAAACACAAAGTAAAGTGTTTCATCAAATATAACGCACTGAGAAGAGAATTTAAGACATGACGCAGTGGAGTACTTACGCAAATTCGAGGTGTGTAGAGATAAGGCGAAAACTTGAAATTTCTAGCGTGCTTAATCATGTTAATCTGATGAACTCAATAATGAATTAATGAACTTTATTTCAGTGGCAATTGTATCTAGCACTGACCTACTAATTGGGGACACTGTAAAGCACAAATCAAATCAAATCAAATCAAATGTTGGTTTGGAATGGGGAAAACCGGAGTACCCGTAGAAAAACCACATGTAACGCCGGGGCCGTGAATCGAACTCCGCTAAGTGTACTATTTTCTCTTTTCTGTGTTTGATACTATACTTCAAAAACTCAAATTCATAAGGAAAATGTAAAGGAAATTAATGTTTAATGAGTGTCTTAATATCCGATATAGACACAGCTAACATTTGGGTTCAATTTTGTTGGTCAAAACACACCAAAATACAAAGTTTAATTGGTATGTGTAATCAAATGGTGACGAGTGAAGTTAGGGAATAATTTCACGCGCGTTTTGTCCAAATCCTAATAATTTTCCGAGGGAAATTATTAGGATTAATAAATTATTCACTAATTTCACGAGTTCACCATTTGATTACCTATTAATATCATGGGTGACGAATTACGTTAGCAATCGTGGATTTTTGACATGTTTATCCTGGATCGTATCGATCGAGAACTCTACTCTCTCAAATGTTTAGACCTTAAATTTGGCTTATAAAGTTCAGAATTTTTCAGACTTTTTCGGCAAAATACCTGTTAGAATCCTTCTTGATGTTCTCTTGTGTGTTCAGGTTTTCTAAAACGTCTTTTTGTGCCCTAAAAACTTCATTTACGGCATTTTAAAACTTCGTCGCCATCTTGACACTGAGACGTACGGAAGGGTTTCACATGTGAAATTACAAATTAACGCTGAAATTTCGCGCCAAAATTAAGGAGTAATTCGTCACCTATGATATTAGTCTAATAATAAATAGGTCTACATAAAACTTTTTTGAGACCGTTCAATAACTCGCATTTTTTGCCTCGTGTTTTATACATGATAAAGCACTCCTGCTCGTTTATTAAACTACACTTAACAAAAGAAAATAATTTACGTAGGTATAGGGCGTCTTACCGTTGCAGTATTTTCCCTGATATCCCTCCTCACAAATACACTTGAATCTGTCCTTTGTTTCCACGCACTTAGCATGCAGAGGACAAGGATTCGGTTGACAATGATTCCGTTCTGCCGAAGAAAAATTATCTATGAAAGTAAATACCAATTCACCTCGATTTAATCGAATAATTGTTAACTGTTTAAATCAATGTTTATATACAAAAAATTCATATATGTGTAGAAAGAGTTTGATAAATGAAAGATCCTCTCAGTTATGCAAGCAATAGAGTCAGTTGCTAAGATAGGACCTGAAATATTAAATTGTCATATATATATACATTCATTTCTTCATCCTCTACGGGTACAGTATGAAGTCAACTCACAAATGACCAACTCCAAGTTGGCTTGATAGCTCAGTTGGTTAGAGCGTTGCACCGGTATAGCAAGGTTATTGGTTCGAATCCCCCGTTCAAGCCTGATACGTACAAACCTCGTTAAATCTTTAATCTTTAATTGTCATAGTTGCCATTAGTACACTAATCTGGCAATGGTTGGTCAACGGCTAGCTAGACAACTACAATATACATTGAACTAAATATACTGTTAACTAGATTAGCAAATTACACCAGCAGCTAATGAGAACAGAAAGGTATAATAAAGTAACATTAATTAAATACAATACTAGCTTTAAAATCACCGCCACATGACGCATGTATCACCGAAATGGAAGACCGTTCCAGACCGGAATTGTTCTAGGGAAAAACGAATGTTTATATGCATTTACTGAAGATGACAAGGGTATGAACTTATAATCGTGCAACCTCCTAGTCCCCTGAAAACCTAAACCTAAACCAGCTAAAAGACCAAAGGTAATTTTGGTAGAGCTAACTGTTTTGCTTCACACTGACGTTGCTTGTTTAAACTCCTCTTTAGACTAATACCCTGTTCAGACCAAAGCTTAAAAATGTTTAAGTGCTGTTTAGTTAAACATGGTTTAAAATTATTTCCTTTATAAAAGTTGCTAACTGACGTTATCGACCACAAATTTAGTACAGATAGAAAGAACATGTTAAAGTTTATTTGAATCCTGTGTAAAAGTCCCTGTTCCAGTGTTCGGTTACCAATTTTCACGTTGTAAAACCTGGTTTAAATAAACATGTTTAGTTGGTGTGAATGGGGGATAAGTTTCAAAAACAAATTACCTACAAAAGGCACGCTTAGTCACTGTACCTTCGCAAGTTCTTCCCGTTAACCCATCTTTACACTTGCATTCAAAGCCATTTCCGAGTTCTCTGCAGGTTCCACCATTCTTGCAAGGATTCCAGTAACAAAACAAATGTTCTACAATCCGCAGTGAAGGATTACGATACAGAAATGGAATTAATCCAATAGAGAATAAGCAAGACATGCAGTAGAAGTCAACAGAGGTTATAACGATAAATTTATTTTAGCTTATAGCTTTTAGGTGCCTTTGAGATAAAACGGAATTTTGTAGAAGGAATTAATGGCCTACGACAACTGCGTCAGTTAGGGTAAAGCATCGTCTGTAAAAGCCATACTATAAAGCTGATCCATTTGCCGCAGTTTATAATGGTAATTGTACTGAGTGGAATGCAATTTAGTCTGAAATTATGCGCGTGATTTCAAATTCAAATTCAGACCAAAATTGCACGACACGAAGTTCAATCAATTACCACTTTATCACATCCAATTTTGAAATCGCACAATTTAATAGTCCAAACACAGCTAGGATTTTTGTTTGTTAAGTGCCAATATTATATTGGCCGGTTTTCAGAAAGAAGAGGAACCGGAAACGTTTTTACATTTCCATTCAGTTTATTCTCATTGGCAGAAAAAAAGAGGCGATTTAGAGCCTGAGGTAGTGCGATTCGTGAATAGACCACACTGCTGTGAGCCAATCAAATTAAAGGGATCACCTGTGATTTCAAAATGGATGTAATAAAGACGGGTAAACGCAACCTCTACTTGGTCGAAACTGGCTGTTTTCTCCATTGTTTTACTCCCGCTACACAAATAGAGATTCAATTTTACAGACAGCGGGGATGTAAAGGTCCCGGATATGCTGCTACGTTCAGCGCGATATGTATTTGTTACATTTCTATCACTTCAGTTTCAAACGAGGACCAATATTAAAGTGGAGAAAAAGAAAAGTCAATTATACCTAAATTATATTTTTCCTTATTTCTACCTCATGCATTTTTAGTACTTAATTACAAGGTTTAATTACGTTAAAAGTGAAGCGGCTAACTTACATACGTTGACATGATGAACTATAGGTGCTAAGCTATCTCATTGATTTTTGCGTTTTTCTTACGCCAAATCTAAGCAACCAAGAGAAAATGAGGTAAGAGAACGTATCTTCCATACTGGCTTCTCTTACTATGATAAGGGGACAGAATCTTTTCTTAGATCCGGAAATTATTTTAACTGACCAATGGCTAATGGTTCGTCTTCTCATCACATAGTTGTAATTTCAAAGCGCCATGGAGATCTTGTTTCGTTTGACCTCGAATTACACATTAAGTATTGGGAAACCGCGCCGCCATGGAACGAGATGTAAATAGATTCCGCGCTAAAAATAGATTCTGTACCCTTATCATATCAGACAGGGTTATGTTCTCTTTCCTCATTTTCTCTTGAAGCAACCTAATTCAGTTTTTCTTTATTTACAACATAGTTAAGCATGATCTTAGCTCCTTCATTGAAGTGAACAATTATTCACTTCTTTATTCCCTCGCGTTTTGCGGGAAATTGAGATTCCTACCTTCACAAAAGTTGCCTCCGAACTGCGGCGGGCACAAGCACCTGAATGCACAGTTGTGGCCAACATGCATTATGCCACCATTCTTACATGGGTTTTCTGTAAATTTCCAATATATTTCAAGGTTAGCAAGTTTTCTTATTTTGTACTCTTTCCTAGCATTTAAGTTGAATATGACTTTTTTTGTATCGTACATGTGTGTCTCCGTCGTTTGACGCACAGTTCTCTTGCATAAGCATGCTTTATAAGCCGCACAACACAATGCGAAAACTCTACTTTATACGTTTAAAATTTTGCGTTTGGCAGTTCTTGCATAAGCATGCTGAATGTACTGCAACAAATAAAAAAATCTTCCATAAGGTTACTATAAAAAGACTTACAGAAGACCAGAGGTGGTTTCGCGCCCCTTTAACCTAGTCTTCGTCTGGCAATCAACAATCTGGTTTGACATCAGGTGGTTAGCGGGTACATTTAATTTCATTTCACATAAATTTGGTACTAATGAGAACCCCGTAAAAATGAACTTTGCAAAAGGAAAAAATCCATTAATATGAAAAAATCTGAAAAATTATGTTTTCTGCTCTTTTGTTCTTTTTTTCTCTAGTAGAGATGTGAAAGGTCAACTGCAATTCGCTTCTTATACAACATTTCGAATTAACAAAGAAGGCTTATCAGCCAGACAAATTGGCTGTACTAGAGTAGTTCTTTAACTTGCACTTAATAAATCCACTTACCTTCGTGAATATGCACATTGAGCAAATTTAACTCAGGTCCAACTGGAACCGGCACTACACATGGATGGGGCAACATTTTTGTCATGGGAACGTAGTATGGTACTGGAACAGACATGTCTGTCTTCTTCTCCGCAGCAGAATTTTTACCGTGGCTTTTTGGTTTTAGTTTCACTGCCTGAGTTACTCCCATGATTACGTTTACAATAACTAACAAGAATAGTGAATTTAAAGCAAGGTATGTAATCATATCTTTCAATCTTGCGGCGGTAATTAGATTTCACTCGAGATTTATCGAAGACAAATTTGGGATCCTCAGAAGCAGACTGATTAAGTCAAACAGTTATATCATGTCGTTTCATCATGGTTTATTAATCACAAAATGACATTTAAATGAACTTTCTGCTCTTTCGACCCAAACGTCGTATAAAACCAACAATCGAGTCACCTGTGCAATCCCAGATTTATTAGGTCGGCAACTCAACGGTCACTTTGAGTGGACTACTAGTTCAAACTTTCTATTGGCTAGAGACAGTGTGTTAATGAAAATATGAGCATTTTATGCGCGCTTTTATTGCTCAATTCCAAGGGTCGTGTTTCTCTGTACAGACCTCAAAATGAGAAAGTTAGCTTTGGTCGCCAAAAATTCCTCTCGATGACTACCTTTACATTTTAGACCACTGCACCGGTACAGAGTGGACACGTGCAGGTACAGATTAGATTCTTGCTCCAGTTCTCCAGTTAACCTGATGCTGCTTTCGTATTTTCATGCGTTTACATTATAGGACAGCGGTTAGGTGTTTTCGGCATTTCACCCATGCGCAGAATGCAACGAGACATTTTAAATGGCATGCCGGAACCGAACGAACCTGTTACGGCCAAAACTGTATCCACTCCTGGAGCAGATGCAAAACTGGTAGGATAGTCGGTAAAAAAAAAATTAATGAGCAAATCTGAGCAAATTTCATATCGGGCCCAAAGTGGATACATTTTCATGCAAACGTAGCCGAGGGCAACCTACCTAGCGAAAAGGGTGGTTTCAACTAATGGAACAGGAAGGCTGAGTAGACAGATAACCAGGTTACGCGAGAGTACATTCCTTAAATTTGGTACTATCCACTACAAGCGGTTTTTCACGACACAAACCCACTATTTGGGAAGGCCACAAGAGTTCCTCTATATCTTCAATATGCTGTATTTGATGCATTTTGCTCAGCGACTCCGCTCTTTTGGAGCTTTCGCCAGAGACATGAATGTATATTCTTGAAAGTTTTGTCTCGTTTCTACCAAATCTCATTTTCTTCCAGACTGATCCTATAGCTAACAGAACTGGTGACTCACACTTCAGCCATAAATCCGAGTGGAAAAAGCTTGGCCTCATATTTGCAGTTCTGACTTCGAACTTGGTCATTTAGGGGCATATAAAACAAATTTTTATGTGTCTGATCTGTTATTGATAAAACGGGATCATTCTTGGTTGATGGTGAAGTAGTCGTTGCCGTCCTGAGTCCTTGAGTCGTTTATACTGAGAATCAAAGTATAGAAACAATTTCGTGTCATGCACATTTTCAGAGTCATGATAATATCATATATTATTATATCTATCAGTTAGTACGCGCGCTGTGATTGGTCAATTTAGCGGGCCGTACTTTACTGTATGGCATGCGAAATTTAAAAGTTTGTTTTGAGATATAATAAATATCTTACATAGACTTACGAAAAAACTCGGTCCGTAACTTAGTAAGAGGTATTTATATATCTTAGTGAAATAATTTAACTGTTCTAGCTCGAAATCAAACGTAACCTGCGATCAAGCGTTTTCTTTTTTCAGTTTTGGCGAACGCGAAAGTCCCACGTCATACAAAGAACAAGGGAAGGACGCCTGATCGCAGGTTAAGGAATCTTAAATTTAAACGCATTTTCTGGATGGATCGAACGCGTCACGTGCAATGTCGACAAATTGATTGTAGACTTGCTTCTTTTTTGAATTGTTAGTTACAACAAAACACTTACAGACTGCAAAAAAGAACTGGTTTTTGCCCCCCCCCCCCCCCCCCCACAAGACTCTTCCCAGGATCTCATGGCTGCTGCTTGACCCGTAAAGCGAGAATTTAACGGCTTCGTGATAACCACGTTAGCTACAGTGTCATTTAGTGTTTATTAAAACTTGTGTCTGCCTGTCGCACAGAGCAGCCGTCGCTCTAACATTCTCGAATTACAACGCTGATGCTGGCCAATTGTTGGAAATTTTGGGGTAGAAAAATCTTGATCGCCAGCGAAGCATACAAAAGACCACAGTGCCTCAAATGCCTACATGGGTTAGCTCCGGACTATTTAGCATCGACATTTTCTAAACGCAATACAAGCCACAACTTTCGGGTCGATTTCGAGAACAAACTTAAGGTTGCTGTCAAAGGCCCACACGGCCGGCGCTTATCCCGGTTTCAATAGCATGAAGTTACCTGGGAGTATTATTACTCTCCCCCTGGATGGGATGCTATTCCATCGCAGGGTCACCAGCATTGTATCTCTGGTACCCATTTATACATTTGGGTGAAGAGAGACAGTGTGGATTAAAGTTTCTTGTCTAAGGAAACAACACAGTCCCAGCGCCAGATTGCATGAAAGGACCATGACAAATGCAAGCATGGAAATTTCTTTTTCGCGTTGGTACATCGGCGCCGCTGTAGGATACTTCTGAGTACGCGTTTGTCGATATATTTCTTTCTCTTACGAGCAGTTTCCTTGTTAACAGTAATAGTAACTACATGTATGCACATGATTTTTACCCCACACCTTAACAAGCAGATCCTGGACTGCATACGCATGTGCTTTCAACACAGATGTAGTTAACAGGACAGATTCCGCATTCGGACTCCTTGTTTACTAAAACAAAAGAAAAATCCGAAAATTGATGATCAATGAAGAAAATTAATAATTAATTCCAAGCACTGTGGCTGGGCAGGAGAGATTATGATACGAATATCGAATGTTGAAAAAATACGATAGTTTTCTGTTATCCAACGAAATTAACCTCCTTGCTGTTACTATTGACAACAAGTTAAAACTTGATGCATATATTGTTTCTGTTTGAGGGAAAGTTGGCGGGTAAGTAAATGCACTAAATAGACTTAACATTTTATCAGTTAAAACTAAAGAGGCGCTGCATCGCGCTTTTATATTACCGAATTTTTACTACTGTAGCCGAGTTTGGCATCTTTGTGGATCTCGCAACAGTAAGAAATTAGAGAGGGTGAATGAGCGCGCCATCGGATATGTTTTTAAAGATAAAATAGCCCCATACAAGGAACTGATACAGAAAATGAATATAGGGAGCACTTTAAAGAGTCGCCGCATTCAGCTTATCAGCATTAATTGCTGTTGCCAGGGCGGACCCCCCTAAGTATAATGAATCTAATTAAGACCAGAAACCATAAGTATAATTTAAGAGGAAAAAACATACTTTCATTACCCAAGGTCAATAGTACTAAACATGGTGTGAATTCATTTATATATTACGCGTCGATACAGCGGAAGTTGCTTCCAGACATGGTTCGCGACAAGACTGGCACCAAGGAATTTATTAGCCTAGTACGAAATATTGATTTCTAAGATTCTAATCTCGTAGTATTTTATGTATTTCATTGTAATAGGATGTTTCTCTATCTTGATGTATTTTCATGGAAAACCTGGAAACTACAGCTTTAGTGTTTCTCCATGTAAAATAAAGTCATCCACTCATGCAACGCAATAAAGGAAAATATAGCCAATGAGAATCTTTGCTTTCATATCTTAAAAACGCATGATCAATTAACATTAACAAATGCCACCATGATATTATGAAATAAACACATACCATCACTTACTATGAACACATACAAATATTAATAATTACACAGAAACAAACGCTAACTTTTCTCGCAAACATATCCTGTTCCTATGTAACCTCTCCTGCAGCGACAGCGCCCATGGATGCAGTTGGCATTCACATCACAATTTGCACACTTGTCAACTGAAAAAGCATAGATTACAATTCAATCAGCATCTGCAAAGTCGATGAAAAGCAAATTTTCTTGCGCTAGTATGTATGTGAATCTGCTTTACAACAAGAGAGAAATAAGGGAACCAATAACTGCAAACAGCGCCTATCACCTTCCCTTTCATGCGCTCACATACACGCGTTTTGACAGCTATGGCGCCTTTTGATTGCCTATTTAAGGAAAACTTAATCGGTGTCCTTTATTTGCTTGTCAGCGTTGCTACTCATAGACGTTTTAAAATTTTTGTTATCCATGTCTCAGTACGACTTTTGCTCATTGTCGGTGGTGAGATACAAATAAACATCAGTTAGGTTATATGATAACATGTGAACTAAAATTGCGAAATTCTAAGCCTTAGCTTCTTTCAATGTTTGCATTAGATAGATTTGTCGCTCTTGCTTTTGACTCACACATATTCTTCTCTTCTTTTTCTTTGCTTCTTACTTACTTATTATCTGTAATATCTGATTTGTAATAGAATCAATTTGGCACGCCACGCCACGCGTTTTTCGCCCAACTGTGTGCTAAGAAATTGTACAGGCAATATTATGATAATAAATGTCTTGTCTTGTCTTGTCTTTATACCATCTACGCTCCTGAGGTCAGTTCACAGTGCGATTACTCGAACAAAACCCACCATAATAAATTTTCTTACAAATTTTGAATTTCTGCTTTTGACGCTAAACAACTTTTTTTTTCTGGTAATGGCCTCCAACCTCCCCTCACAGCCAACCCTTCAACCAACTTCTTCACAACGAAATTCTTCACAACTGCCTCGTGGCGGGTTTCTACCGACTAAGATGATTCTTTTTCAATCTTGATATGTTTTGTAAAGTTATAGAGCAAATTACATGCACTTTAAGCGAAATATAAGACATTTGTAGAGATTCTAATGTTTAGACACTCGATCGTGATTGGATAATTTGTATGAGAATTTGTTTGGGTGCACTTGGTTCGAGTGGTCACATTGTAGAATGGTAAAATAATTTATTGAAAATATCCTTTTTACAAATTTTATAAAAATAACTTCCAAGATTTCATTGCATATATAAGCTGAGCTTATATATGCAATGAAATCTTGGAATTCTACAAAACAATGGGAAGGAAATGAGTGTAAACAAGTATTAATCAAATTAGTATGTGTAAGCAGATGTTGACGGGTGAAATTAGGGAATAATTTCACACGCGTTTTGCTTTTTAAATGAAATTGTTCTCTAACCTCACCAGTTTACCATTTGATTACCTAAATAGTATGGGTGACAAATTAGACAAATAGAATTACTCCTTAACTTTCAAACCTAGACGCCTTACTGTAGGAGAAGTTGTCATAGCAATGTTGTAATTGCACCTGTCAAATTATAAATAAATGCTGAAATTTCGCGCCGAAATTAGGGAGTTATCTGTCACCCATAATATTAACATTGTTAGTAAACGTTATTAACGTACTTCCGCAGTGTGGGCCAGTATATTGTGGTATACAGATACAGTCGTAACCGTTTGGTAACTCCATGCATGTGCCTCCATTCTGGCACACATTAGCATGACAATGCCGCTTGATGGTAATCGTTGTAATTTTTTCTACACCAAAGCAATCAAAGGTCAATTAGTACCGATTCTAAAGCTATCGTGTGACTTAAACATATTCAGTATGAATTTTAAGGAGATTCTTGGACTATAATTTGACTTAAGCTTCATACACTAAAGATTTTAAGGGGATCATCGTATAGAGTCTATTCACTCATGCAATCAGCGGCCATGTTTTTAAGGGAAACAAAAGAAGATGTTTGCATAAGAATAGAACTTAATTCCTGGGGTCTCAGTTTGGGACACCAACATGGCCTCCTTTTCCTTGTTTGGGGACACCAAGATGGCTGACGTGATGTCATGTGCATGCGCTCGGTAGAAAAGTACATTCAGTATAGGTTCTAGGGCCACGATTGGACATAAAACACATTCAGTATAGGTTATAAGGGTATCATTGGGAAAAGGCGAATTCAGTACAAAACACATTCAGTATAGGTTATAAGGGTATCATTGGGAAAAGGCGAATTCAGTACAAAACACATTCAGTATAGGTTATAAGGGTATCATTGGGAAAAGGCGAATTCAGTACAGATTCTTAGGAGACTCTGAAGCTATTATTTGTTTAAAGCCACATGTGGTACAGATTTTGAGGGGATCACAGTACTGAAAAGTACCTTCAGTGTAGATTCTAATGATATTGTTGGACAAAAAAGCACATTCATGCCAGATGATAAGGGAATTATTGGACAATACGGCAAATTCAATTCTGATTCTAAGGCCATTGTGTCCCACAAAAATTCTATAGATCTAGATTCTAAGGATATCATTTGAGAATAATAACACTTTTAAAACAAATTCTATGGCTAGTATTTGACACGGACGCACAGTCCGCATACAATGCTTCTTAAAGCTGTAACGGGTCGTTAGTCTACTTCTCGACTTATTACACGTACCTGCACATTCTGGGCCTGTGTAACCAGGCGGGCACGTGCATTTGTATTGTCTCGTTCCAATATCTTCACAAGTAGCGCCATTTCTGCAGGGATTTTCACACGTGCATGTGGTACCTTTGAGAGATAAAAGAAACTAAATATCTGACTTTAAATTAAACGTCTATTCTTCCATCTCTCTTGACTTCGGTTGTTTTGTCCTGTACTCTGCATGCACGAAACGAGACCCTGCCAAACATGCTGCAAGACTATATATCTTCTGAAATTAACGCACGGTAACATGGGTTGTTACACTGTGTCTAAGCGAAAGATGAGTTGGATTCGTCAAACGGAAAACAGTTCACTGTTTCCCGCGAAATGCTGACCGCTGTTGCACGTGATCAGAGCGTTTTTGTTTTGCTATTTAACAAATCACTTCATGACTGATCCCTTGGGGAACAGTAAATTTTGTTACCCTCGAATGTCAATATTTCCCTCGACTTCGTCTCGAGAAAAATTGAGATTCTCTGGAAACAAAATTCACTATTCCCTTCGGGACCAGTCATTAAGTGTTAATTGTAAAGCTAGCACTAAAAAAAAAAACTATAGCGTCGATAATCTTTATGACGCCTTTTTCTAAAGATCTACCTGCGTATGTTTTCATCTCTGAAACAAAGTTGAAGAGCTTTCAGATGTTGGTGTTGGAAACGCGGACTCAACACTAGTCACTCAATCTCGTAAGGTGGTTTTTTAATGATTCCAGTAAAATCACTCCCTATCCCAAAAAACGACTTCTCTCACTCCTTACAAAAGCATGGTTATTACCTATAAGAACACCTTGATTTGGTTGCTACGGTAATACGATTGGCGTCATTGCTAAATCATCATGTGTAACGCTAACTGGTGTCACGCTCTTAACATTTCCAACACCTTTTTTAACGAACATAGCAAATTGTTATATACCTAGACTTTCACGCAACAAAACGAGCACTGTGATTGGTTGATTTTTGGTCAAGTGCCCCTGATCAAATTCAAATGTATCCCGACCGGGATACAATTGCGCAGTTGTTGCCCGCGCGCAAGTTGAATCGTCTTCATTTGTTTGTTTTTGCTAAGGGAAAGTCTAAATATATAACAAAGCACTTAATGTATGGTCCCTCGGGAAACTAACTGTTTCCCGAGGGACCATACATCAAGTGTATAGTAGTTTGTACTTTCTCCCCTTAACACCCAATACCCTCATCCCTCCTCCTATCCCGCCGCCTATCTTCACTAGTCGTCTTGACAACTGTGTAGGAACCAATATCATAAACACAATGGCTGTTAGACTTTCCAAATAACATTGTTAAACTTACATTCACATCGTGTTCCGTAGTACGGAGGAGGGCAATTAATGCATCTATAGGTCACTCCATCAGAATTGGCTATACATGTCCCGCGTTCACACGGTCTATTTGCACATGGGTCTGCCCCTTAAAACACACATACAACACGCAAGACATGAGCGGTATTAGGTTCATATGCAGGGAATTTAAGATGGTTGGATAGCAAAGGATACCCTAAAAGTTTTGAGAATTGTTTGTAACTCAACTTATACTGCACGAAGCTATGCCTTATGAATCACAAATTAGTTGTTCCCTGAAATACGAGTGATTCTCGTTGGAAAGTCTTGAGACAGACACCAAAGTTTTCACTCTGGCCAATCACAACAGGGGGATACAGTCCGATCAGCCAATGATGACTATTACAGAATAAACGTCATCAGCTTGAAGCGTGCGTAAAAAGACAACAGCAAGTCGCAGTTGGTTTTAGTTCCAATCCTGATTGGTTTAGAAATAATTACAAGTGTTTCCAGCCAATAAAAGCGATCCCGTAATTATAATAACATAATCTTCGTTTGGAATTGAATAGGGCTCTACGTTGATTAGAGTATAAGTGGACTGAACCGCCGTCATAAAGTCCCATCAAAACAGACGGGGCTGTTTGATTAAATGCCGTCGCTGCATTACGCTTGTAAAACGTGCCAGTCTTATCTTATACTTTTGAAGTAAAAACCGTCATTGTTTACTTCCAAGCAAGCAGCCCTTCTCGGTGTAAGTGACGTCGCCGACGTTTGATGGACAGCGGCATTCTCCAACAGCGTCACAAATGGCGTCTACTACAACTCGGCCCGGCGTTGGTTGTGCTTTAGGGCAGTCGCATACTGCAAAGGGAAAGGATATTAAAAATCTGCGTAAGCTGGGTAAGTTCCACCTGATGTAATGAATATCGAAGCCAGCAGGTTTTGCATCGTTTTACCCTCAAAGATTGTTGAGCATAATTATGTCTACAAATACGGTACACAAGTTATAGCAAGTCAATTTCATTGATTTAATAGGCGGTCTTTAAAGAGTTTATCATATTTATACAGTTCATCATGGTAACATTTCAAAAGGCCCATTTCTTTTCAGTTTTACATTTTTACCGTAATTTCGAGGTGGCATAATTTGGGTTTTAATTTCACGGTCTTTACCTAAATGTAATTTCGTATGTCTTCCGTAGTGGTTGTATTACGGCGCATTTGACTATATACTTAAAGAATTTGCGCCTTATAAATTGTAAGTTCATTCAAATTCACTACCTGAACAATCCTTCCCAGTGTACTTGCCCATGCAGTCTTCACAAATGAAGTCATATTTTTCTGGCAGATATACACATTTACCGCCGTTTTTGCAAGGATTAGGCTCACAAAGGCTTGGCTTGGTAACTAAAAAGAAGACAAAAATCTTTGAGTCTTCTGGTATCGTCGTCAGTGCAAGTGCACTTTTTTGTCGAAGATTGGACGCGCACATTACTGAAAAAAACTTTATGCCTATAAGAGTGGACTGTGAAATCTGTGTGACTTTATAAAGACCTTAATTATGTATCAAGTCTTTATTGAGATTCCTACGAAGCAGCTATTTGTCATGAAGCTGGAGCCCATTACCAGCAGCGTTCCTCTCCCATATCAGCCCTTTGCCCCAGCACAGTAGCAGATGGTGATATTTTTCACTTCTATTTCGCGGCAGAGAAAACAAATTTATTATTACAAGGACCAATCAAATTGCGCAACGTAGATGTTAATTTCTGTTTCGAGTTTCTACTGTCGCTGTTATAATGGCGGATGAAAGTGACGGATATTGCGATAATTTTTCGCGGGAAATATGAGTTCTAAAAATAACCACATGTGCTACTGTGATGGGGACGCCACCCAACACAGAGGAACGCTCCTGGTCATGGGCTCCTGCATGAAGATCGCACTCCCAACTTGTATTCAATCCGGGACCTTGCACTCCTTTATCACTTGGCATGACAATTCCCCGGCAATTCTAGTTCCTTTGATTCTATGTTCCCTTTGGTTAAATCCTTAAGTTTCCAGCGATCACACTATGTAGGAGACACGAGAGGTTTTTAACTGGCATACACGTAGCTAATGGAAGTGAGCATGCGCATTTAACACATTTAGAACCTGGTGAATTGTTTTCTTACCATTGCATTCAGGACCTACATAAGGAGGGACACATATGCACGTGCGTTCGGACCCTTTCGGTATACATCGGGCTCCGTGAAGACAGGGGAAAAGAATACAAGGCTCGCATATATCTGTTTCGAAAAGCAAAACAGAAAGGTATTGGTAAGTGGATCAAAATCGAGCAGAATACAGACTTTGATGCTACAGCTGTTCGATGTGTGGTCTCATTGTACCGCTGGGGTAGTGTACCCCTGGGGTAATGCGGTACAACGGGGTACTGACTTGGGGCCGGTTTTCAAAGGCCTATTAGCGTTAAACCAAGGTTAAATATTAACCCGGGTTTTTTTCCTCTTGTTAAAAAGAATTTTCTCTGACAACCTTATTTATTTTTTTCAGAGCATACAATCATCAAATTATATTCAAAAATAATTAAATTGAATGTGCTTTTTAAGCTCTCATATATGCATTTAAATTTTGCACTAACCCTGAGTTACCTTAACCCTGCTTCAAACAACCCGGCCCCAGGTTTCTAGGTGAAGGTATCGTTGATCAATTTGCGGGAAAAGAGTACATGTATGTTAACTCTGGTAAAAGTGGACATCGAATATTCAGTAAGAAAAATAGATCGAGTGACAGCAACCGTTAAAGTATGTGAGCAAGTTGACAAGAGACTGACTTGTTGTTAGGCAAACGAATGATAATTAATTCAAGGTATAGATAGATAGATAGATAGATAGAATATAATAGAAGACTTTATTTAATCACGGTAATTTTGTTCAACAAATTTACAGTCACCGCATTTTTGTTTTTCACAAAAGCCGTGAACAGGTGAACCACACTAAAATTATGTACAATAGAATATTTACAACAAAAATAAATCAAGACCGTTTGCAAACTTAGGTTAAGGTTCGATGGAGAGACTAAGCTCTTCTAATTTACCCTTGAAACCTCTAATGGACTTCATGCACTTCGTATCGTTAGGTAAAGCATTCCATAACTTTGCCCCAGTGTAGGCAAAGCTGTTCCGATAAAGATCAGTTCTTGGTGCCAGGAACTGCCTTTCTGACAACTTTTGAAGCGGTATATTTTGATCAATCGAGTAAAATTCATAGAACCGCGATGGGCGACAAAAATCAGCTTTTGTATGAGAAGTCGTATAGGTAAACAATACTTAGACATATAGATGGAAAGAAAGATAGATTGATGTATAGATAGATAGATAGACAGATAGATAGATAGATAGATGGATAAATAGATAGATAGATAGATAGATAGATAGATAGAACCATCGATTGATCGATGCATCGATAGATAGATAGAGAGACAAATGCAAAGATAGATTGAATAGAAAATAGATAGATAGATAAATTCATAAAGAGATGGATGGATGGATGGATGGATAGTTAGGCAGATAAATAGATACCTTATTAAGCACAGAGGCCTTAAGGTTGACACCTACTTGCAATCATTTCAATGGTGTCTCCTAGCAAGTTGAACGATTTCTGGTACGCTATCTCGTTTATTTGATGAAACCTTCATATACCTTTGCAGTTGGAGCCACAGTATCCAGGCACACAGTGGCAGTCGTAACTGCCCTGTGGGCCTTCTGTGCATGTGCCATCATTGTAACACGGATTGGGATGGCAGCGTCCTTCTTTTTCTGCCGGAAAAATGAAGAAGCACATAGGAAGGTGTTTGTAAAATTAAATTCTACTTCTAATCATAACTATAACAAAATTCTCAAATCTGACTGGCTATCAACTGCCCTGATTTCAACCTTAATAGGACAGTTAAATAGGACAGTACACGTCATGCCTGAGTAATTGGACAGCACGCGCCATCATCTGCTAGCAAAAAATCTTGGAATTTCATGTGTTTTGATTTAAAAAAAGAAGCTTATATATCACAAATTTTGTTAAAGTTATGATTAATTGGTAATAAGACTTCGTGTCGTCCAATTCGGTCTGCAAGTATACTTGTAATTAAAAACGAGTATGATTACAGACCGAATTGGACTCCACTCAGTCCTATTACCATTACAAATTGTCTCGCTAATGACTATAATATGCTTTATTACGTGTACAACCATTTAAGAATCAATTGTGATTAAAGCAATCTCATTGGCCTTAGTTAGTGGGGTTAGTCATGCATTACTATCATCTACAGATAGCTTAATCATCCAAAAATACTTAGCTGTAGCTGGAGGAATTTAGGGTAGGTACGTGGTGTAAGCATCATATAGTGGTTCCCTGTTAGTGAATATATGGCATACATTGCTCTCCATAGCCATACACGATGCTTACACCACGTACCTACCGAATTTAGTGTGCCTCGACGCATCGGACTTGCGCAAATTTATGATGTCTTTGCTTTGATTTAATAAGACGAAGATATATTTTTCCACTAAAGCCGGTTTATCTAAAGTATGCTTTTCTACGCCGTATGTATTGAAAGGTTACAGTGCGTCTTCTGCTGTAATGGTCACCTTACACCTTGTTACTGAGCACGGACAATATTGCTGTTTTAGGAAACCACAGAAGTTATAACTTGCTACTTACTCTTACAGTGGTATCCATCCCCTACATAGTCCAACTTACAAACACAGTGGAAGCTGACACAGTCCGCATGAGGATCGCACATGGCACATATGTCATCTAAATGAGGGAAAAAGGCTCTGAGCAATTTGTAATTTAGGATTATGGGCAAAGGATAGGTCACAAAGCATCACTCCAACTGCTTTGTTTGGTAATAATATACATGTCAAAAATTCAACGCGCTGTTTGGCTTAGAGCTCGTCAATTAATCCTAAACAGTATAGAAATTGAAATTGAAATTGAGTGCAGAACTACGAAATTGAAGTTTTGCATGTAGAATATTAACAAGTAATCTAATACTTTTGAGGGCGATTTTGTATTAAAAAAAGCCCTCTTAATTTTTTCAAAGAAGAAAAATTTACTTTTGCTCATTTATTTCACGCGAAACCATTTGATTACTTATCTGGAATCGTGTAACAGATATGGCGTTTGAGAAAACAGGCGTAAAAGAGGTTAGTTTCTAAAGAAATTTGTGCTGCGTCGGTGGGGAGGCTAGGTATGAAGAGATGTTTCCAGAACCTGTTAGGTATGCGGATGTTTGGTAGTCACGCAATCTTCCTTCTAGAAAATTCTAGAATACACTAACGTGATGTAAAAAAGTTAAATAATCATTTTATAAATAATTACTGCTGTAATCTTTCGAATGTTCTCGAACTATCTGTGAATGTATTTAAAGAGCGTCATCACAGAGTTCTACACTTATGTACGAACGCTCGGAGTTAGTCTAAAGTAGTCAAGAGTTGAATGGAGATCGCGTTTGCCGTGACTGGCATGGAGAAGGTATCCGAAGAAGAATTGTTTGCCCTCAAGTGGGTATCTCAAAGGAGCTCATGAGTGAACGTGTCAGTGGTGACTGAAGTCATTTAGATTTGAAGTAAGAGATAGCTTGTTAGTGGATATTTAACAACTATTCACCGAAGTGGAGGTGGCTAGTGGTGGATATCCACCACTAGCCACCGACACTGAGGTGAATAGTTGTTTTAGTATATACTAAAACAGTGAGATAAGTGTACACAAAAAAAAGGAAAGGGCTTGGAAAATGGAGGACTTCTCAAATGACAATCCAACGCAGCGCCGATCGCCATTAGGGATTTTTTGTTCGCTTTCTCGTTTTCTACTGGTGACATTTCATCAAATGGAGTTGCAAACCCTTTCTGTATTTGAAACCATTCTGTAAAAAATATAATTCAACTTTGGTTCTCAAGTAAACAAGAGACATCAAAATTTGGTTATGCAAGATTAATTTGCATTTGTAAACAAAACCTTTCTCGTTGCTTTTTACCGCTTAACTCTGGGCTAAAAACATAAGCCATTACCTCTGAACACGGCCAAGCCAAATTTAGTCGTTTTCTTGGAGTTTTCAGGGACTGCTTCGTTGTTAATTTGGATGATTTCTTCGCTTGTTATGCATACAAACCGACCGCCATATTCGCGCGGCGGAGCGAAAAATTCGCAAGTTGCTCGGAGGTAAATAGCACAGGATATTCGGAGTTTGACTAGCCAATCAGAGCGCACCTTCAACGCTATCCACTGTTTTAGTATATACTAAATAAGTTTAGCGATCGCTCCCTTTGTAGACTACAATTTCAAATAAATGGTTGAGTTCGTAGCGGAAGTACGTTTGTAACTCTTTCTGTAAGAACAGAGAACAGGCTTATTTACTTATATATTTGTCTATCAACGTAAAAGGGGAATTTAAACACCAAAAGAATGGTTTATCAAACAAGTTGATATAATTGCAAGTTGTACCACCGCATGGCATGCAATTAGAAAGCCGGGAGCAAACGTTCCGAGCGTTAGTGTTTTGCTCTGACGAAGAGCTAACACTCGAAACGTTAGCTTCCGTTTTGATCTGACGATGGTACAGCATACCTTTTCAACTCGTTAGAGAAATCGGATTTTTTGTGTATGCTATTTTGTTTGAGACGCCATGTTGAGTCTCAATACAATGCTCAGGTAACATTTTATACACTACAAGCTCAATCCTCTCCTTTTTTCGCTTTCTACGTGATCCAACTTCTTTCCGAGTGTCTTATACGTGATTAAACACTGTCTTTCGCTCTATATATTGCCTTCAAAACTGATTATTGGTTACTTTTAGCCTAACGACAACTACAACTTATATTAAAGACGATGGTGCGGGTTGAAAACGTTTTTTGTAAAGAAACAAGGAAGACTATCAGTTGCATCCAGTTTGTTGCCTTACGTTCACATCGAGGACCAGTGAATCCAGGTAAGCAGTTGCAGACGAAATCCGTTGGAGAGGTAAAATCGAAAGCGGAGCGCTCCTCGTGGATCTCACGGGTCATGTAATCATCCACGCAGGTTCCTCCGTTGAAACACGTGATGTGCATGCACGGATTAGGTACTGTGCATGAAAATGGTAACTTAGGTCATTAAGGCAAAGGAATCTACTGCCATCTAGTGAACGTTTACACATTATAACAGGTTAATAATAAACTAGGACAGGAAAAACTGATTTTCAAAGGCTTGCACCCAATCACTGACTGGATGGATGCAACCTTCTATTTTTATAGTAGACATTACTGCACTTCTCTTAATATAGAACACCAAGAGAAAATGAGGTAAGAGAACACATCTTCCATACTGGGTTCTCTTACTATGATAAGGGGACAGAATCTACTTCTAGATCCGGAAATTTTTACTGACCAATGGCTTATGTCCTTCTCATCACGTGCTTGTAATTTCAAGCGCCATGTGAAAACCGCGCTGCCACGGAACGAGATATAAATACATTTCGCGCTAAAAATAGAGTCTGTCCCCTTATCATATCACGTGATTGCTTCATAAAAGCGATTCTAACTAATACATTTTTTGTAGTTTAAAGTCTAATCTACAATTTTAAGATGTCTATTTGTGCAGCGGCTGTTCTGTTAAACTGCCATAATTACTTGCGGCCCTAATGCATGCCGGGACATAACGTTACATAACTCCATGCACGCGTTACTACACTAGAATGTTTGTTTTTATCATTGAAATTCAGCATACATTATATTTCATTTGGAATTATTATGTAGGCAATAGTGGGGGTATAAAAAGATACATTTCTCTGCTATATAGTTTTTTTAAACGTTTTTACCAAGCCCGATCCCAGAACTTACTGTGACAGTTACGCCCACGATATGGATCTCTGCAAAAGCACTTGTGGGACCACCTCTGATATGTACCACCTAAAGGGTTTTGAACTGCTTTGCAGATTCCACCATGCTGACAAGGATTCTTATGACATACATGTTCTAATGAAAAATAAAACATATACAGTTCCTCAAAACGTTATATATATTTAGACTTTACCTACCTTTACCTAGTACCTATGGGAGCAGGGTTGGCGCAGTGGTGAGAGCGCTCGCCTTCCACCAATGTGGCCCGGGTTCGATTCCCGGCCCCGGCGTCATATGTGGGCTGAGTTTGTTGGTTCTCTACTCTGCTCCGAGAGGTTTTTCTCCGGGTACTCCGGTTTTCCCCTCTCCACAAAAACCAACATTTGATTTAATTTATTTCATTTGCGCTTTACAGTGTCCCCAATTAGTACAGCAGTGCTAAATACACTTGACACTCAAATAAAGTTCATTATTATTATTATTATTATTATTATTATTATTATTATTATTATTATTAGTCGACTTCGCATTCGCATCTCTCCGGGTCAATTTTTTTGTTTTCGAACTTAAGGCATGCTGGTATAAGTTTACCCACTCATAGATTGTCTTATACTAAATTGACTTGTGCTACAGGCGTATTAAAGTCTGCTCTTTTCTGTGAGTCGGTTTCTACATCTCAAGTTCAAATAAAAAACATATATTATCGAAATACCCAGCTGAACATATTTTTTATTACACATTATTCAAGGAACAAGGGATGATTGGTCTTTTGAGTTGTATCATGTGAACATAATGTTAAATTGTAATAAAAGAAAAATACACTAAAAAGAATAAATAAATGTAGTAATGACAGCAATAGAACGTAAATAAAGAGAAGCACCTACCATGGCAGTATCTCCCGATGTATCCTATAGGACATTCGCAAGGAGCTAAGAAATTCTCTACGCATTTTCCTCCATTGTGGCATGGATTGACGAGGCAGATGTAATGTTCTGTTCCATTAAAAAAACGTTGTCAAGAAAGATAAAATTTATTAACCAAAGTTTATTTCACTGAAAGAACAATAAAGCCAAGCTCTGAATCGATGCTTAACAGACTTGCCTTTATTACTGTAATAGATTGGAAGTGGAAGAATTGGGCTCTGGGAGGAAACAATTACAGCAAACAATACCACAATATCTTAATTCAATTAAATTTTCCACTTTCAAATTAACAAATTGACGTCCGTTTTTTATGCGTCTGTCCTCTTATTGATGATAAATTGCGTCATAACATTGTCAAAGTGTTGTAGATCCACGAGCCGATAGGCGAGTGGATCTACAACAAACTTTGACAATGTTATGACGCAATTTATCATCAATAAGAGGACAGACGCATAAAAAACGGACGTCAATTTGTTTTTTACAATAAAAAACGCGAAAAAGGTCAAATGAAGACTTAAATGAAAAGAAAACGCAAGTAAACAGCAAGTAAACTCGAAAAATGCTGAATTTTATTTAAATTGACGCAATCAGGGCGCAACTATTCTCAATAACTTTCCTCGCCTTCTCATTGGCTTGTGACAACACGTAATACAATTTGATTGGGTAAAAATCTGACTGTTTGACAGCTCACTTATCACGCGAAAAAACCTTGCATAAATTAACATTTTATGTGTCTGTACTCTTATTGATGATAAAAACTAGCCAATCAGCGCGCGAGAATTCGCTCAGTTATTGTAAAAATAGCATTCAAGGCCCTCCCATTCCCTCCAAAATCCAAAGGTATACCAAGAAGGTGTTTCAGCGCCTTAACGATTCCAAGAGCAATGTTCCCAGGCACTTAATACTCTTGGTAGGTTCAGTCAGTCCTGCCTGCTCCGCAGAAAAGAAGCCTGACAAAACACCGCCCTGGCCTTCAGAGTTCCTAAGACTGATTATAAATCTGGTCGTATGTCATTAATGTGTTGAAGGTGTTAAATGCGTTAAGGATTCTAAGAGTTACTTCGCAGGGAGCTTAATGCTCTTGCACGTTCAGCCACCCGGGTTGGTACAAGGCCCGGCTAAACAACCATGACAGCCTGGTTGAAGCCAGGGCTAACAGCCCCGCCCTCTAAAAAAGGAACCCAATTAATCTCTTCAACATTGTCAGGTGTAATTGTAGAAAGTGGTAAGAGTGCAATTTAACTTCTCTTAATAAAACAAAGCATAAGTAGCCAATTGAGCGAACCAGCTGAGCTTAGTAACATGAAATGCACTCACCGTGGCAGAAATCTCCGTGATATTCAGGAGGGCAATGGCAAAGGGTAGTGCCATTCGAATTTTCACATATGCCTCCATTTAGACAAGGATTAGGAAAGCAAGGGTCAATATCTATAGCAGAAGTAAAAAAAAAAATGGCGTGAAGAATGAGTTTCATTGTTATCTGAATTTAAAATAAATATAAATTTGTTTATTTACGGTAGCTGACATTTCCGAGGGAGACACAGAAAAGGACACCAGGTCCCTTACAAGATGTGTTTCCGCACATTTGTTTCCTGGTCGAGTTGGAATTTGCTTGGAGGAAAACCGGAAAATCCCCCGTCCCCCCCCCCCCCCTCCGAAGTAATGAGAGGACAAAAAACAAACTCAACCCACATGAGACGGCGCCGATCGAACCCGAGTCGCAGAGGTGGGAGGCGAATGCTCTCACAACTGCGCCAATCCCACTCCCCTTGAATGATCGACATATAAAGTGCAATTTCTTTAATTTAAACGTGTTGTTAAGGTTGCATCCTCAAAAAAACTCCTTGAAAGGAATGATGCAGTTAAAAAAAACCAACAGCATAAAATTCAAAGACTGAGTTATACAAAACCAAAATTAAATGTCAAATAATACGACTTTATCATTTAATCTAAGTTCAATTTGTGTGGCTTGTTCCGAGGACAAATTCTGTCGCAGGTTTAAAAAGATTTTTACAAGAACTTCCCTTTTCACAAGCAGCAAAAAAGTCGTTGCTTTTTGCCTTGATTCGTGTCGCAATGGCACGACACCAAGTGTGCCACAAGTTTTGGGTTTTGGATTATGCTTGTACAAGAGAAAATGAGGAAAGAGATCACAGCCCCGTCTGATATGATAAAGGCACAGAATCTATTTTTAGTGCCGAATCTATTTATATCTCGTTCCACGGCTGCGCGGTTTCCACATGGCGCAATGAAATTACAACCATGTGATGAGAAGGACATCAACCATTGGTCAGTTAAAATAGTTTCCGGATCTAAAAATAAATTATGTGCCCTTATCATATTAAGAGAAGCCAGTATGGAAGATATATTCTCTTGCCTCATTTTCTCTTGGCTTTTATCATTCACGTCGACAACAAATATACAAATACACCGGCAATCCTTCAGAACTGGAGCCACATGCTTACCTGTACATTGAGGTCCTGTAAACCCATCATGACACACGCATTTGTAACCGTGTAACGTCTCCACGCATGTGCCATCATGTCCACAAGGGCTTGGGATGCAGAACCTCTGGTCTTGAAAAGGTGGGAAAAAATAAACAAAAATTTATCAATGACAGTTATTCAATTAGCAATCACGGAATATCGCAGGAACATTTTTTCGTGTGATTTCAGATGTTTCCAAAAGGAAAGTAAAGTGTTCGAACATTTGATGAAAAACTAGTAGGGTTGTGCGATGTGGCTTGAAATGACAACGTCAAAATGCATTAAGGGTATGTTAAAGCCACATATATGCGCACTGAAGCGACAGTGATAGAAGGGATAAAACCCTATTGCTACCAAAAAATATTGAGCTCAAAACAGCTGTCCATGGCTGCTAGCTTTTGAGCTCAATTTTTCATTTTTTTGGTAGCATATAGGGTTTTATCCATTCTACCACTGTCGTCTCAGTGCGCATATGTATGGCTTCAACATACCCTTACTACATTTTGACGTTTTTCGAACATTTGGAAAGGAAACCGCATTTTTTTAACTTCATGGATGGGACTCCTCAGAATTCTTGAATAAGAGGAAATAAGGATGCCCTACATTAGTTCCTTGAGTCAGAGAAATATTATCAATATGATGAATATAATAAATATTACTACTATTATCATGATGATGATTATTATCATCATTGACGTTACCATCGTCAACATCATCATCATCATTATTATTATTATTATTATTATTATTACTCTTATTATTATCATTATTATTAGGTACCATTACTATTACCTTCGCAGTCTTCTCCATTGAAACCTTTTCTGCACAAGCATTTGTAGCCATTAGCAACCTCTATGCAAGAGCCCCCATTCTGACATGGGTCGGAGAAGCAATATTGCCTTACTGGAAAACATAAAACATGTTAAGACTTAATCTAAACGTGACTAAAAAACATGAATTTATACTATAGTGAAATCACAGTATACAAACTTGCGTATCATGTACCTATTTACTCAACTCGAGGTGGGTAGGCAGCTTGGTCAAGCGGGACTTGCAATTCGGAGAAACCGAGTTCGAGCAGAATGACCGTGATTCAAGTCGTGTTTAGCAGAATGACCTTGATTCAAGTTGTGTTTAGCAGAATGACCGTGATTCAAGTTGTGTTTAGCAGAATGACCGTGATTCAAGTCGTGTTTAGCAGAATGACCGTGATTCAAGTTGTGTTTAGCAGAATGACCGTGATTCAAGTTGTGTTTAGCAGAATGACCGTGATTCAAGTCGTGTTTAGCAGAATGACCGTGATTCAAGTTGTGTTTAGCAGAATGACCGTGATTCAAGTCGTGTTTAGCAGAATGACCGTGATTCAAGTCGTGTTTAGCAGAATGACCGTGATTCAAGTCGTGTTTAGCAGAATGACCGTGATTCAAGTTGTGTTTAGCAGAATGACCGTGATTCAAGTTGTGTTTAGCAGAATGACCGTGATTCAAGTTGTGTTTAGCAGAATGACCGTGATTCAAGTCGTGTTTAGCAGAATGACCGTGATTCAAGTTGTGTTTAGCAGAATGACCGTGATTCAAGTCGTGTTTAGCAGAATGACCGTGATTCAAGTCGTGTTTAGCAGAATGACCGTGATTCAAGTCGTGTTTAGCAGAATGACCGTGATTCAAGTTGTGTTTAGCAGAATGACCGTGATTCAAGTTGTGTTTAGCAGAATGACCGTGATTCAAGTTGTGTTTAGAAGGCTGTTTAGACGTTTGTAGGCTTTAAGCTATTCGAAGCGGGCTGGACAAAAAAAATGTAAGGGAAAGTCATACGGTTCAGTACATTTAATTCTCTTACCGTCACAAATGGTGCCTATGTACTGAGGTGGGCAAACACAGTGATAAGTTTCTCCAAGATGGTCCCTGGAGACCATTCCGCCATTCTTACAAGGATTTCCTGTTATGATTCAATCAGAAAGAAATCGTCAGAGTGACCGTGATTCATTTCAGGTTTTGAAGAGCGAGGTAAAAATATCGATTTCATCATTTGTGCGTTATTGACCAAGCGTGACTGCATATTGGCTGAGTTTTTTCTGCGTTCTTATTAACCGAGAAGATGTCGAGTTTAATAAAAACGAAAAAAAGGGCGAGGCCAAAATCCAGTTACCTTAACCGAACATGCTTCAATAAAGCTTCATTATAGGACTTTTTGCTTTGTTTTGTTTCGCGGAACAACGCGGGAAATCTCGAGGGATTAAGATGGGCCTATCATGTGGTTACGCTATACTAAAAGACACTGAAACAAGTCGTTTTAAGAATAGTTTTATAATTAGCTCTTGTCTTCAAGATATAGGTCCATACAACATATATTATGTTAGTCCAATGTTCATTTATCATGTAAATATGCAATTCAGCTTTCGGGCAGCGATGTATTTATTCAATAAACTATCTATCTATCTATCTTAATGTTTCACCTTATCTTACCCGCTCGCGAAACCAGCTATATGACAAGAAGACAAACGAAGACGAATGACACATGATCACAGTTGATCTTAAAAGGTAATTTAAACGGTAATTTAAACGGACAGAAGCGTTAAAACAACTATCAAAAAACGTTTTTGAAAAAAGTTGTGCAAGGCCATGGCTTATGCAACAATACCGAAAAACGCTACGGTTAAGGAAAGTTCAATTACAGTCCTTTTACACAAACCATACCGAAAAACCTCCTTTACAATACTCATTGTCCATAATTAAGGACTGACGGATCGCGATGTGGATCTTCTGCGTACTTTATAAGGGACGGACCATTAGAAAAGTGATTGAGGGGGGGGGGGGGGGGTGGGGAAAAAAAAACAAAAAAAATTCATGCAAGGGAAAATGCCAAGAAAAATAATTCATGCAAAGAAGAAGGTAAAAAAAAATTCATGCAGAAGGAAAGTCCAATTGTGACATTTTCACACGTAGTAAAAAAATTCGTGCAGAGGGGTTCACCTGAAAAAAATTCCCGCACAAGCAGAGAGCGAAAAAAAAGAATTCGTGCAAGCTGAAAATTCCCCACCCCCCCCCCCCCACCCCAATCACTTTTCTAATGGTCCGTCCCTAAGTAAGAACGTTTAAGTTTAAAGTGACCGTATAGACCTAGACTACATGGTGTCCTCGTCACGTACTGTCCGCTTTACTCTTCTGCCAAACAACCGTTTTTGAACCATTTGTAAATACAAGTTGCTTTCCATTTTGGTTGTACTAATCTTGCAATTGCAAGCATGCAGTAAAGCATTTTTATTACACGTAACACGATAATTTTATTCCATAAAGCTGATTTGTAGAATTCTATACGCTTTATTTTCACATGTGAAAAGAGCGTATACAGCCAATCAGAATGGCGTACAGCTGTTTCACATGTGAAAGTATAACCAATCAACGATAGCGCAAGGTCTTTCTGAGCCAATCAGAATCGTGCATCGTTACATTCAAATTGCTTTTCAGTTTTGGCGCCATTTTTAGCGGCGCGCCTCCTCCTCCTCGTTGTTTGTATCAAAAGCCCTCACTCGCTCGTACCTCGTTCGTTCGGGTTTTTGACACAAACAACTCGTGAATACAACCCCGTACGTCGCACTTTCTATGAAGTAAACTATATATTTCCATCCACAACCTTTCGAGGGGGGAACTATTATTGATACTTGACAGTAGCTGTAGCAGTGACGTTGCATTCAAATTCTGTGCCATAGCATTCGGTGGACACTATACCAGAGTTTTAATCTACCAACTATAAAGTACTAGTATCCCGTCAGTTCAAGTACGAGACTATATGACAATCAGTTGCAGGTTCTTGAACTTTAAACCACTCAGTAGATTGAAAAAATAATTTTAATGACAATTTTAATAATAATTTTAGCGTGATTAAAAACACTCAAGGTCAGGGTTTCTTGAAAACGGATGCAAATTGCGAGTGTCAAGACGACCGAGATTTCAAGCACAGCTAAGACGATTACTGCAATTTAAACTTGCAGGACGAGGAGATGTCTCATTATAAACAGAGATACGACTTACCATCATGGATATGGATTCGAAGGACATTCTTTACAGTATCTACTTTTGTAGGGACAGGAATCGGAACATCCTTGACCTCAGTTATTGCAATTGGCACTGGAACGGGGACACATGTGCCCTCACCACATCGTTGGTACACGGATGCTAGATTCTTTCGAACACCACTGGTCAATCCCTTGTCTTCACTTTTCCCTTCGGGTGCGCCCTTGAGCGACGTAGATGAGTGTTTCGCTGAAGAAAGCCTTGACAAGTGTTCATGGTTGCGTCTACTACCATGAATTCGCACTTTTCCATTCACGAAACACAACATAACCAAGATCTGAAGGCCTAACAAACGTTCTTTGTGACTCGACAGCATTCTTTATTTCCGAGAATTCCAACTGCCAAAACGATTGTTTAGATACAGAACTGTTCAGTCAAATGAGTTATCCCAAACAAAAAGGTTAAAAGGACGTTCAAGGTTATTTTTAATTAATGTTTAACAAATATACATTTTCAGTGACACAATGCACCGAGGGAAGGACACTGCAACCTGTTGATAGTGTTGTAGAAGCACACCCGCCATGTCATTGTTCCGTAGCCACCAGTTGCACAGTAACTGACCTTCGTTGCCTTCGCTCTCATAAACAGATGCGCATATATCTGCAGTACAAAATTGTATGAGATATCAACCATGTCAGCATTTAGCATATATCAACTCAGTAATTAACCTAGCATTGTGAGTATTCTGATTGGCTCACTATCTAGGGATATTCAACTCAATAATCTCCCAGAAGCGAGTAGTGTTCGGGGTTGTGCGAAAGCCTTGTGTAAGTGAGTTTCGGTCGAAGAAAAAAAATAAAGTTTCAATGTCACTTTGATATGACAGAGGCTGATTCATTGGTAAATATTAAAATATCGCTCAATCTCGTTGAATAGTGGCGTTAGAAATATTTACCTCGTTGATTCGTAGCTCGGTAAATGTTCTGCCATCATTCACCTCGATTTCAGAGAACAATTGTTAAATGCCAATTACATGGGTTTGGTCTGATTTTTGGTTTTCTTCGGGGCGTGAAAAAGGACAATTACATACAATAATGAAGGAACCGACTTTTCTATCGTTAGCCTTTCGCTCCAGTCGATCTCATTTCACCTTTCCATGCATTATTCTTTCTGATGAAAGACCAATACTGAAAATTATCCTATGACTCATTTGATCATAGGGGAGAAAAATATAGAAATGCGTTCTACCTGCGTCTGAAACTGAAACGAGGTACGCAATGTAGGGCTTAAACTGTCAGTTCCCTGTTGAAAGGTGTTTGTCATCTATCTTTGATAGTTTCCAGGGGGTGGCCGAAAGGCGTAACTTTTAATATTTAAGACTTTCTGTCGAATGAACCCGAGAAACTTTGACCTCAATTTTTGAGCTGTAATTCCACACTGACACAAAACCAGTTGAAGATTTCAATTTGAAACTATCCACTATTTTTCCTTATTGCCCAGAACGTTCTGCTCGTCAGCGCACCATTTCACAACAAAACATGTGATCAAAAAACACTTTAATGTCAACAATCTTACTTTACTTTTATTATCCTCTGATTTTTAACTCGTACAAGTAATTATATTCTATCTAGGATTAACGACAAATGCAGCATAAATTTGTTGTTCGCTTTGATCTCACAATTTGGTTTAGCGCTCAATACCTTCTAAGTTTTTATTCAGGGTACATTCTATAGTACACTTTTACAAAAAGCAAATAAACCTTAGACAATCTATTGACTTTTCACGACATTTGACAACTGAAAGCTAAAGGGGCACATGCATTTTTGCTATCACTGTATAAGTTCTTTTATTTCTCACAATGGCCACTTTTTAGAAATCCAGTGCTCATAACCTTTTTCCAAAATGACGTCCTATTCATTTATCTTAATTGAGAGCATGTTTTGACCTCATTTGAACGTCAGAATTAAAGGATTTCATAATTATGCTGTTGAGCTTGGAAAGGCCAGTTAACATACATACAAATGACTTAATAGATAGGACGCCATTCCGAAAGAGAGCCGATAAATGTTGGGGGTGATGGGCCCCTGTTAATGTAAAAGTGCTTAGCAGTCCTTAACTTGTGGTCTGCAGTTTAGGGAGGTATTGAAACAAGGTTTTAATTCTGGGAACAAACAAACGTGACATATTCCCACAGGAATAGCATAACTGAGTTATTTTAAGCATGCAAAGCTAATTGCGATTTCAGTACTGTGAAGAAAATGCAGAGAAAATCGAGAGACTGGTCATGCTTCCAATAGGCCATTTTACAGTTTTGTCCTTAGGAACCTAGCCTTTGAACAGAAGTGAGCATGGAGATGACTTTGCTTGGTTACAAACCTCCCTGCTTTTCATGAGCAAATTATATTATTTACATATGAAGAACAGGAAGGTTTGTAACAAAACAAGGTCACCTACAGCCTCACTTCTATTCAGAGGCCAGGGTACTGAGCATACAACTGTAGAATGGTCTATCGAAGTTCGAGGCCTCAGTGGAAAGATTTAACACACTCGGATAAATATATAGGCCAAAAAAGAAATTTATTTGATCGATTTTCTTTCCAAGAGGTTTCCCTGAAATGTAAAGTGTCTCAACTCACTAAGACACTAACCCTCTAAGATCATTTCTTATTATACCTTTACACGAGTTTATAGGCTTCTGACCTTTAACTTAGGAGGGGAAAGTTCCGTAACTGCGAAGCGTTCAATCACATTAAAGAATTTAGCGTCCTCTTCCGCTTTCATTTGTCTTAGAAATATTGATTCCCATCAATCATAGGCTTAAGACCATTTTTTGCCATAGCTTAAAGTTGTAAATCAAAAAGTCAATTAATTGGTACTTGGTTCTGATACGAGCTGAACTCCAGGCTAATCGCGGGTTAAATATTACATTTTATCGCTGTTTTATCCTACATTAGAGCTTGTCGACTTCATAGCAGCAGGGACTGGCGTTTCTGAAGGCTATCTACAAGCTGTTTGCTATTTCCTAAAATAATATTTTCTATTTACTTTTTCCATTGAATGTATAACGATTTCCACGTTATTTCTTTTTACCTGTAGACAAATCATAGAAAGACAAGTATATTGATATTCAAATTATTACAACGAATTGATAGTAGATTACTCTAGCATAAAGAAGGTATAGTGAAATTCTTAAACTATGAACCAAGCATCAATATTTCATGCAGTGGCAAGGCATATCAGTGCTGAACTCAGTTTTTCGAAAGCCGGTGAATGGCTAGGATACGTTTTGATTCAGGTTTTTCCCCTTTCATTCTTCAACAGTTTCCCAATAACACTTTTGCTCTATCATTTAAGAGAATTAAAAACTGATGCTGTGGCCGGATAAATAAAACTGTGGGCATTTATTTCTTCAGGTGTGGGGGTTGTCAAGAAGACTTGCGATCATGTTTGACCTTAAGCAGATAAACGCTATAGGGCACAAAAAATGGAAAGCAACACTTAAGGAAGCTCATTGTCCTAATCCTCATAACATATTGGTGATTTGCATAATACGGCACTAAGAAACGCTTTTCCTGTTCTTTTATGGCAAGTAGTTGGCATACGGGGACGAATCAAACGAAAGCGTCTGGCAATGCATCTCATCGCCTACCCATATGCAGACCTATAATAGGGGGATCTGTAAGAGGGAGCTCTGAATGAGGGAGATCTTCCATAAAAAGATCTATAATTGGGCGATCTATAAGACGGGTATTTATATGAGGGATAGCTGTAGTGGACATAGTCAGAGTACTGTGGGACGTCACTCGATGGTGGACCGTAAGAAGGCGGGGCAGCCTCTGGTGCAGAGAGAGGTGGAGGCGGTAAAGGAGGAGGTGCAGCGGGCATCGGTGGAGGAGCTCCAGGTATGGGTGGGGGAGCAACAGGTATTGGTGGGGACGCAGGTATCAGAGGAGAGACAGGCATTGGCGGAGGAGAGGCAGGCAGGGGTGGAGGTGCACTTGGCAATGGTGGAGGTGCAGATGGGGCTGGAGATGGTGAGCTGGGTAGGAGTGGAGGTCGATTTGGTATCGGGGGTGGGGGCGGAATAGGTGGTGGTGTAGGAAGTGGAGGCGGTGGCGGTGGCAGTGACGGTGGCGGGGGAGGCGGTGGTGGTGGTGGAGGAGGCGGTGGTGGTGGTGGAGGGGGAGGGGGCGGAGGTGGAGGGGGAGGGGGCGGAGGTGGCGGAGGCGGTGGAGGCGGACTTGGTGACACTGTGAAGGTGGTTGGCTGCGTTGGAGTGAACGTCTGAGCAGTGTGGTGAGACTCAGTCGGGTTTATTGTCTGCGGGGTAGGAGGGGTAGGCCTTTCTTCCTCTCCCGTTTCTTCCTCTTCCTCTTCCTCTCCTTCTTCATTTTCTTCGTCGCTTCCGTTATGTATGGCGTAGACAGTTATTCCTGTAAGTCATTGTCGGAGATGTCAGTGGGGTTGTGGGGTCAGTAGGGGTTGGGGAATGGGGATATGGGCTCAGTTTTGTTAGTAATACTGATATTGTTGTTAAATGTACCTGTTCTGTCTGTCAGTTGACACCGTCCATCACCTCCACCACCTCCAATACTTTCATCAAATCTCCGTGTTACATCGCCGAAGTAAGAGTCAGTTTCTAAAAATACCTAAACTAGCCAGTGTCTCAAAGAAATTTGTTGCACGAGAAATTGCTTAGAAAATATTACCTACAATGATGATGTCCATGTTCTTTTCTTTGTCTCCAAATATTATTACTACTTCCCTTGGGGATGAGAGAAAGTTGCAGCGATTTTTGTTTCGAGCGGACTAGCTTTAACATTTCTTAAGCAATCTGGCCTTTGGATTAAAATATGAAGGCCACAGAAAGACACGAATATCTCTAAGGTTAGAGTAAGACCTAGAACCAGTCAGGTTTGCTAAGCTAAGTGGCCATGGCCAAGTTTGGGCGAGCACTATAAGCAAAGCATTAGTTATGAGGTCACTCTAATAGTTATATACACTATCCACCTTGAGGTGCGGTAGAATCGCATTACTAGTTACTTTTAGCAACTCATTAACACATTTAAAGTGAAATTACAGAAAGGTATGTTGATCTAATCATTTCTTTTTGTCCTCTCTAAATGTGCTTGTTCAATTGTATGTACGGGATAGATGCAAAATATTGCGATCAGGCACCTAAAACAGGACCAAGCGAAATGCCATTTTCAAGTTAATTAATAGCGTTTTGTCAAAATGGGGAATCGTTAAATGACTTATTGAACCCCATATCTTTACTCTTGATAATCTTGAACTTACTCGTAACTATAAGTAGTACAATCCTGCGTGATCTAGTTAAAGCTTACGAAGGCGACCCACAAGTTCTTGATCATGATCGGACTTCAGCCCACTATAGTAACTCTGTGGATAAGGAATATAGTACACCACAGACGGCGGCGGTGGAGGCAGTGGTGCCGGCGTGGGTGGTACCGGGGGTGGAGGAGGTGGCGGCGGAGTTGGAGGTGAAGGTGAAGGGAGTGGTACTGAAACATGAGGAACTGACATACAAGACATCATAATGAATACATATTTACTGAAGTTCAGTGTAAAATGGAGGGAAATCGAAAACGTGTCCAAGGTCAGGGATTTGACACACCCTTTAAATCACGAATTATTTTGTCAACGATAAACAGCATGTAAGCCTTCGAAAAACAAAAAATCCAAGCAGGACTTCTTTAAAAAACCACTGACTCTACTATCTTATAATAAAAGCTGCATTGAATCTTATCGTGATTGTGATGGCTTTTAGTCAGCAAGCACTGACTTAGTGCCTAAAAAGCTTGAGTAGTCGTTGAATGTTTCATATAAATTCCCAGAAAATAGCGCCCGGAAATTAAAGATTTTGCTTTCCTTTTTATCTTCTAGACAGTGCAATCTTCCACGAGTAAAGGCATGACCCCTAATGTAACAACAGTAACAACATATTAATTTATTGCTGTGCTAAATATGTACTTACGCATGCAATTGTTCCCCTGCATTTGATATCCCGGGATGCACTGGCACGCTCCGCTTATACAAGTCGAGTAAATAGGGCAAACCATCGGACAACGCTTATGGCGGGCTGAATATAGGCGAGCAAACAATGTTAATGAGGATGAGGACCTCTTGATAAGCAAAATATGAATGAAAGATAATTAACAATTATTCTCAGAAATATAGGTGAATAGTGGCAGAATATTTACCGAGCTGAGAAGCAGCGAGGTAAATATTCTGCCACTATTCACCGAGATTGAAGAGAATAATTATTTTAGTATATACCAATGAAGCAACCTTAGTAGTAGGGAGATTAAGCGAACACGATGACGACGCCAAGGATAACATAATCGGTGAAAAAATTAAACTGTAGAAGCGTAGATCGTTCAACAAAGTGACTTGCGTGCAGTTTCATTGTTTCATTCATTTGCGATATTGTTTGGTCCTGCCCTGGTCAACGTTTCATCGTGGTAGGGTTTTGTTTAATTTCCCTGGTAAAACCTCTTCGAAAAAGCTGAAAAGCGTGAATTGACGGCAGCCATATTTCGGTAGCGTAGACGCCACTTTGTTTTCTCTCCAAACAGAAACTCACTGGCATAAGGATAAGGTTTGCTAAGCTAAGTGGCCATGGCCAAGTTTGGGCGAGCACTATAGGCAAAGCATTAGTTATGAGGTCACTCTAATAGTGATATACACTGTCCTCCTTGAGAGAGGTGCGGTAGAATCGCTATTACAATTACTAGTTACTAGTGAGGCTAACGCAAAGAAAAGTAAATAAAATAGAAAGACTAATAGTAAGTTTTTTACCAAGTTTTTACCTTTGACGCACTCATAACCAGTTCCTATGTAACCTGACACGCATCTGCATCGCCCCCTGACACAATGAGCATGCACATCGCACCTGGCACACTTGTCAACTGCCAATAAAAAGTGCATTCAGAGCTAATTTGCCTTTGTTGAGTGGGGGTTATTGTGTAATATTTCTCCTAGTGAGGCTCATTTTTCGCTCACCCCCCCCCCCCCCTCTGATGATTATTGCACTGTCACTTATCTAAAAAATAGTTAAATAGTACATCGCAACAACTTTCCCTCCTTATCCACAAGAATGACTCCGGTTACTCCGAAATTGAAGTCGTTGCTATCCGTAGTATAAATACTCAGGTAATTATACAAAATCGAGCGCTCTGATTGGTTCGCTATCGCGGATTATCAGCCGATAATCACCTCGACGAAAAAAATGCCTGCCAGTTCTTCGCGCGCTTTTGATGAAGTAAAAAAGTTCGTTTTGTACAATGCTTTTTCTTTTCTTTTTTTGAAATAATCTCCTGAGCATTAGTACTAAAACAATTATTCGCCTCAGGCTCAGTGATTATCTGTGAATATTCACCGATAATCACCTCGCCTTCAGCAAATAATTGTTAATTAAACCCAAGAGAAAATGAGGTAAGGGAACGCATCTTCCATATTTGGTTCTTTTACTATGATAAGGGGACAATCTATGGTTGATGTCCTTCTCATCACGTGGTTATAATTTCAGTGCGCCATGGGGAAACCGCGCAGCCATAGTATGAGATATAAGTGGATTCCGTACTAAAAATAGACTCTGTCCTCTTATCATATCAGACGTAGTTATGTTCTCTTTCTTGATTTTCTCTTGTTAAACCTGGCTTGAAAGTAAGAGTTCTATGGAACAGCATTCAGCTTCGCACGTAAGTTCTCACGTTTGCATATATGCATATACATTGAAAGCTGTATTTTTCGGCACTGTCAAAGGCAAACTCAGTAAAGACAAATCTCAGTTTGCCTGTCACAGAGCCAAAAAGTTTATCTTTCACAAATTTTCCAGGCTCAAAACTCACCATCTTTATAATTTAACCCTGAAAGCTGTTTGTTAAATTTAACTTAGCGCAGTCGATGACTTAAAAGACTTCATGTTTTTTATTCATTCATTGTCACTGTTATATATTTTAAAGTTTATTATTATTTCCAAGTAGCCATGGTAACAAAATTTCATACTGCAATCTGATTGGTCCTTAACATGGTCTGCATATTCCTATCTTTGTTCACGATCATGACGGTAACGCTTGCGAGAGTTTTTGTCCTCGTGTTGTCAAAAATTGAAAAATTCTGCAGCCACAACTCGCTACTTCATAGAATCCTAATGCCATTAATGGCATAATGAGAATATATTTTTCTATCCTAGTGATAATTATAGACGAAAACGTAATGATTGAGAACACTGACAAACATGAACCAATGAAATGAAAAGACTTACAAAGAGCAACAGGTTGAAAAATAAGTAACTTATTTCGCGTCTTAGGGGTCAGTCCGCATGGTGAAAAAATGTGACTGGTTCAGCATATTCAGCAGCTCAGTCACAGCCTTTTACTGTATTGACTTCCCAGCCAGTAAAAATTAAATAACACATTTATATACCTTCACAGTGCGCTCCAGTGTACTGTACATCGCAATGACAATCATATCCACCCTGAACTTGAACACATGATCCACTGTTAAGACAAGGGTTTGGGTGACAATAGTCTTTTGGAGCAGTCGTCGGTACTACAGTAAAAAGCGAAGAATAAACAAACACAGTAAGAAAAACAGAAAAAACTTGTACATCCATCAGTTGGCTGAGATGTCATGACCTCAAGCTATGAACACCTGTTGTTTTTAGAAAGAATAGTTATATACTCGACACTTAATGCTGTGTGTCACAAAAATCGACCTGCTTGTGACCTGCAAAAAGTACTTAACAAGCACTTAGATAACGAAAAACCTTGTGTAGATACTAAGAAAAAAGGGGAGCTATTTCCTTATAAAAAAATTGGCAGGTTTTTCCAACTGTATTCTCTAGCACATTGGCTTACTAGATGATGTAGTAGACTATACTAACATAAAGGCAGAACATCAAAATTAAATACACGTAAGAAAGGAATATTTCATAACTAAGTCATAGTATTTCTGGTCTCATGGAGTTTTACTTTCTTGAGCTCATTTCTTTTCCGTGAAATTCATTATTAGACCAACCACACTCAGGAACTCACTAGCTCAAAAAGGAATTCGAGTCTTCTCGCAGTACCGTTAAAAGATTGCGAACTGTCACAATTTTGTCAAAACTCTAACGCAAATTTCCAAACAAGCAAGCCTGTCCGCTGTGGGACGATGTGAAGTTTATTGATCGGGACTCTCACTGGAATAAAAGAAAGGTAAAGGAGGCAATCCACATAAGACTTAACCCTAATAACATCAACAGGGGACAATGGAATCGAAATACACTTACGCTCTAATATGTATCAACGCAAGGTGCAGTTTTCTTAAAAAGAAGATTCGTACTTTACTGATATCTAGAAAACATTTAGGCACGCTGCGTTCACTTAAGGCGTATTTTATTGGGATCAACCGTTTCAACTAAAACCGGTTTTGGTTGATTTAGTTGAGGTTCCCAGAAGAACGCGTCATCAACCGTTTCTGACTAAAACGCGGTTTGGACTGGATATGTTTGTTACCAGACTTCCTCAACTTCTTGATGTCAACTTATCAACATGACGGAAGCACGGATTGTTGCTGCCACGGTTGACCTTTAAGAATCGTTGGAAGACGACGGTCTTCCAAACAACGAAGCAGACGATGAAGTAGAAGCACTAGCAGCTTTGTTTATGAAAACTGAGAGGACACCCGTTGCTCGCATTACGCGTTATTTTGAGAATGTTGTGGCTAATTTGTCGGAAGAGGCATCGCAAGAATAACGCGTGCTAGCTTTTTAGCGGAAACTACCCATCGTTTTCAACCAGTTCAACCGAGTTCTAAACTGGTTTTTCCCAGCAAAATACGACCTTGATGTTCTGATGTATTTAAGACGATAAAAGATTTGTAGCTTATAATGATAAAATGGATTCTACTCTAGCTGGCACTATGAGCTTAACAGATGTATGTGGCGAATGCCGTGCTAAAGGGCTTTCAAAACAAGGTGCTTATCATACGTCAAATTTCTAAAAGAAACTACTTTACTTTTGATTTCACATTTCGGTCCGGTGAAGCCCGACTGACAGATACAGGTCGGCTTATGGTTGACAGGTTTGCAGATCCCACCGTTCAGGCAATAACCAGGCGTGCATACCGCTGTGCAAAATGAGCAAAATAGATGTAGTCAGTATTCGTTCATTCAAAGAATATGAAATGATGGAAGGGATTGAAATCAGCAATTCCGCCAGAAGAAACCAAGGTCTAATTGATAAGACAGCATCCATACTTTCTAGAGCTGGAATAAAATGACTATAAGAAACCAGAATTCCCTTGGACTTGACTCTATTTCTCTTCAGTTCACACTCTTGCTCGGTTAGCTCAAACTTCTCGCTAATTTAGAATAATCGGATATAAGATTAGTTTTAGTCCCCGACTATGAGATAAAATCGCAGTTTAGCTGACTAGCAAGGAATGCGCCTCCAAAATTTTGGACCAAAGAGTTTGTAACTAAGTTGTTACAAACCTGGAGCATTCCTTCTTATTACTCAAATCAATAGATATTTTCATTTACACTTAATTACTTACACTTTATTTCAATTTTCTTACATTTCATAGTGGACTGACCCGCAGGTAGCAATGTCTGATCTAGGCTGGCCAATACATACATACAGACAGACAGACAGACAGACAGACATACAAACATGCATACTTTATTGGCTCGTCCCCACGGGGCTTTTCAGAGTCAATTCTTTACATTACACGACATGAACTTTTGCTAAGAATCTCAACTTGCGGGAGGCAGACCAGTTGGCTATTTACAAGCGTGGCCGAGGATATTAAGGATATGAAAATCAGGATTAAGTACCGTGTTACTTATCCAGGTATAGTAGTGGTCAGGACGGGAATCGAACCTGGGACCGTGACCAGATTACGAGTCAGGCGCCTTAACCACTCGGCCACGTTGCCTCCAATATTACATAGAATCTCAACTTGCGGGAGGCAGACCAGTTGGCTATTTACAAGCGTGGCCGAGGATATGAAGGATATGAAAATCAGGATTAAGTACCGTGTTATTTATCCAGGTAGTGTTCAGGACGGGAATCGAACCTGGGACCGTGACCAGATTACAAGTCCGGCGCCCTAACCACTCGGCCACGTTGCCTCCAATATTACATCCGTTAAATTTGCAACCAAATGAAGAAGTGAATAAATTTCTCTGCAAGTAGAATGTAACTCTTTACTGTGTGAAAGCAGTAAAGTTAGAGTCGTACTTACGTAGTTCGCATCGCTGCCCGGTAAAACCTTCCGGACACCTACATTCGTAAGCTGTATTTTCTTTGACATCTACACACGTTCCTCCATTTTGACACGGGTTCGAAAGACAGGCTCTGTTTGTCACTAAATCGAAGTAGACAAAGAAGCATATATTATGCGATCCAGCTCTAATCTCTTTAATTTGCCACATGATAATTATCCGGCAGACGGGTCAAGCTAATTAAGAACTGCTGCTGAATGCGTTACTGTTATATAATTATAATCTGAGTCTTAAGTCTCCGTAGTAACGATCAGTACTTGTTTATCAATTAGTTTAGAGAACTTATCTGTTTGATTGATTCTGCATAAGTGGTTTGTTAACGATCTTGCCTGTCCTCGTTAGTCTGCTAACCAATATATTGAAATCAGGAGGGAAAGGCACCTAAATAGTCCGGTTTCTTGGCGTAAAAAAAAATCAAGCCAGGAAAGAGATTGTTGTAACGCCAATTAGTAAAAATCTACAAGTATGCTAATGCAAATGCTGCAATCTGATTGGATGAGCTACTGCACACTATCAGCCATTAGAGTCCAGCACTTGGTTGAAGATCGTTTTCAAAATGGCGTCGTTTTCGCTCTTTAGAGAAGTTTTGCAGGACGATTTAGTATTTTGGTATTTTTTTCACCGACGTATGATTCGTTTATTATGATCTTCACTAAAACAATTAGATTATAAGCTCTCGATTTCTATTAAACAATTAGATTATGAGTTCGAGATTTCTATCGCGTGATAGTTGACGAGGGCGCAGCCCGAGTCAACTATCACGCGATAGAAATCGTGAGCAAATAATCTAATTGTTTTACACCTTTTGCTGTTCATTTACGCAAAATATACATTCATTAACATCAATGGTTGAAACAATAAGGCGAATATACGTTCATTAGCACCAACATGACTTTCATTAACGCGAAAGAACATTCAAGTATGCTATTAGCATGTCTATTCACATTCAATAACATCAACGGACAAACAAAACCATTGTCCACATTTAGCAACGGTGATCGTACCGATGTTTCTTGTAAAGGCTTCAAGTAACAATCGAGTGCGGAAATCGCCTAATGCAATTCCTTGTCTTCTTGCCTCTGCTCTGTTGTTCATCTGCTCTTTACATGTGGACAATGGTACAGATTCATGCAAACCTATATTCCCAGATGTTTGAATAACGAGGAAATTAAAGGATAATTATCTTATTATAATAAAACGAATTTGAATTTTGTTTTTCCGTAGTTGATTGTCGTTATTTCACAAATGTTTGTCCGTTGGGATTATTGATTGTTGGTTTTGGATGGATGATTGTGTAAAGGCGCAATTGATTGTGCATTCCTATGCAAATTGTACCATTGAATGTCTTTTCTGCACCAATGATTGTCAAATGATGCAATTGATTTTCTTTTGGCGTAAATGGTTATTCAAAACACCGTATTGAAAGTACATTCGTTACCTTTGATTGTCCAAAGGCGTTATTGTTTGTCCGTTGATGTTATTGAATGTGAATAGACATGCAAATAGCATACTTGAATGTTCTTTCGCGTTAATGAAAGTCATGTTGGTGCTAATGAACGTATATTCGCCTTATTGTTTCAACCATTGATGTTAATGAATGTATATTTTGCGTAAATGAACAGCAAAAGGTGTAGTATAAATCTACTAGTCGTTCAAAACTTTGTCTTTTCTGGAACAGCCTGGACCAATAAACTGCCTAAATCTTCTTCATGGACACTTCGAAAACGTGAAGAAGCGGCCGACATTACGCTACTCACTATCTATCACAGAATAGATAGTTGGTAGCGTAGCCAATCAGAGCGCGGCATTTGTGATAGAACGCTTGTAGATTTATACTAAAAGGTGATAGTATAAAGTGATATCATCCATAGAAATCTCGAGTTTATAATCAAATTCTTAATTAGCTGTAAGGCCTTTGATTTTTGTGGTCTTTGCATTTGTGCACCGGCCTTTGAAGAAACCTTACCAAATAACAGCAGTTCCGTTTAAGTCTTCAACTACTTTCCTAGTTCACATTGAGAACCTTTTTTAATTTTAGTTTAGGGCAAGACAATACAGTCCTGTACCTTACTAGTTATATCTTTTTAATACTTCTTTCTAAGAGGGCTTTTTAACTCATCTGATTGCTCGGCCGAGGCTTGGCGTGGTTGGGATTTCCCATTTCTCCCCACGATCATACTACAAACTTTAAAAATAATTATCTCTAAAATAACAAAAAAAAAATATCTACTTACATCCGGGATAGCAGCCATCTTCCCTAAAATCCAGTTCATCGCTCGGGCAGTAACAGTCGCCATTAGAGTCGCACTTCTGAGCGTAAACTGGTGGGTTTGCTGAAGGGTTACCTTTTGGGCAGCCACATTCTGTTATCAAACAAGATGTAACTCAGTCAGTTTCCCCTTTTTTCACCTTAAGAAAATATCACTATCTACAACTATTTATCGTCATTTCGTTTCGAACATTTTGGCAAGCAATTTCCATTGTTTAAGTCAAGAAAGATGACTATTTTATCATACAAAAATCATGTGTAGCTATATATCTCACATTATCACATTTGAGTTAGTTTTTATATCAGTGAATACAGTTGAGAGCAATTTTAAAATCACTTATCAACTAATTAAGTTGCTACATTTTCGTAGACGGCTCTCCTTCCTCGTAAAAAATGAACGGTCCTCTACCTTTGCAAGTTGGTCCAGTAAATTTTCCTTTGCAGCGACAAACCGCCTTACCATTGTCACTCTCGCAAGTTCCTCCGTTAAGGCACGGGTTGCTTAAGCAACCATCAATAACTAGAAACATCAAAACGTTCAATTGTGTTACAGTACAACACAACACAATACAATAGTTTATTAGCATTCCCCTGATGGGAATGTGAAGAATTATATTCACAAGAGCCAGACCACAACAACATCGGGATCTACGTCCCCTAGGTGTGTACTCTCTGCGAACGCAGTGCCGGTTGTTTCTTGTACGTGCTAGAAAGTTATACAAACAAAACAAAGTGATAAACAAACCCCTCTAACCGCACAAAAGAGAATTCAGGAGACGTTTCCTCAACTACAAACGGATTGGAAAGAATTATACTCTTTACCTTTCACTGTTACAATAGAGAAAAGAATTCGAGAATAATATAGTGTTTACAAATGAAAAAGCTTTATAGATTAAAAATGATTGATTCACCTTTATGTACTTTTATCGAAACAGAAATCGAATCCATTGAACATTTATTTTTTCATTGCAATATTACAAAATTATTTTGAGAAGCTTTTCCGGTTCTTGGCATAGAAACTGTAAAATTAAATTGCAACCCTTTTCGTTAATGGATATTTTGTTTGGAATTTTCAATATAGGAAATGATTTTAATATTGTAAATCACCTGATACTTGAAGCCAAATTCCATATCTATAAATGTAAGTTAAATAGAGTCCATCCATCTTTGCGTGTTTATTGGGTCAAGATTAAGGCTGTTTACCAAGTTTAACATAAGATAGCAAGAAGGCGGAACAAATTAACGAAACATTTAGTAAGTGGGAAGGGCTTTTGCTGCGCATGAGCTGTTAGGGTGGGCGTCCTCCACATTTGTCTCCTCGTTTTCTTTTTCCGTTTCCTTTTTTTTTTGGTATTCTGAATTGTATATTGTATGTTGTATGGCTTAGGTTATTTGTTATTCCGTGTACTTATTCTTAGAAGTAAAAAAAAATATTATAAAAAAGAAAAAAAGTTACACGAGCAAAGGTTGTGAGACGGGACCTACGGTTTATAGTCTTTATCCGAGAAGACTAGAAAGTCTAACCATTTACAGATGCCATAGTAAAAGCAGCATTTCTCCCCAGCAATTTAAATACCCTAAGTATTGGTCCGGCCGAGGGAATTGAACCCAAGACCTCCCGCACGATAGTCCAGTGCTCAACCAACTGAGCTAACCAGTCGGTTTAGATAAATTTATTAAAAAAAAATTTAAGGCAAAACGCCTCTAAAACGTCCCTAAAACGTGTCCGATAAGTAGTCGGTGTTTTGGAAAGTGGGAATGCAAAGAAGGGCTCGCTTATTTTAACGCTGTCCAGCTAAAACCACGATTTAAGTAAAATTAGGAGGGTCGAAACTGACCAATGAACGGTTAACTTAATGAAACTGATTCATTTTGAGTGAGTATGAAATGACTTCTTATCTTTTGTTTTTTCTTCTTATCCTCTTGTTGGTCATGATAAACGAGATTAAAAAGCTAAGTTGAAGCAGCTCAAATTCAGTTTAGACTACAATTTTGTTGAGCTCGGTCAAGACCTCGTTTAATTAACTGGCCCAAATAGTTAAGATGATCAGTTACATGACAACCCGCTTACTGCTGATTTCCTTCAGGCGAAAAAATATAAAATATCTCAATATATATATAAAAAAAATATTCTCTCACCTTCCTCGCAGTTTTCGCCTGTGTGTCCGTTTTCGCACACACACTTAAAACCGCTACCAGGGGTTTGCACACATTTTCCGTTATTCCTACAAGGATTCGGAATGCAGGGATCCTTTTCTGCAAGAACGATTGAGCACCGTTTGAAGGTAATACTTGAAAATACAACTCTACAAAGAGTCGAAAGTCTGGGTGATAGAAGACACGATCAAAATCTCCCTGAACGTCTGAATGTGAGTTAATATGAGCATACTGAACAATTTAAGTGTATAGAGGAAATCATATATTTGCTGTAAAGTTTTTAATTTTTTCTTATTTATTTGTTTTATTACATTTTGCCACATTACAATGAATTTACAGTAGATTATTTAAAGTAAAGGCAATATATATGGCAAGGAAAGCTTACAGAAACCAGGAGGCTTAAACAAGGTTAGCAGCTTTCCCCCCAAAACAGAAAGAATTCAAGTCTTCAAATCACCGAAGTCTAGCAAGATGAAACGAAGAGGAAATAAAAGAGAAAAGAAAGGGGTTAATATTCGTTAATTAAAAAATCTTTCAGCTTGTATTTAAAGGACATAAGACCTGGGGTATTTTCAATTTCGTATCTGAGGGTATTGACAAATTTAGGGCCTTGAATTCCGTTCCTGTCTGTCATTTTTCAGGCTAAATCAAAATTGCGTAAATATTACGAGTCAAATCTTCAATTGGGAATACTGAGGTTTCAAATTACTAGATAGAGTGAAAAGCTTTGGCGTCAATACTGTGTTTTACCTTCACAGTGTTTTCCGCTTGTTCCCGGGGGGCACTCGCAGTCATACTCTCCATCGCCGAGCTCTTTGCAAAGAGCGCCGTTTTTACAAGGATTGGGATGACAAGGGTGTGGAATTTCTGAGAAAGAAACAAGTACAGGGGCCTAAACCTTTAAGCAAGTTAACAAGTCGAATGGGGTTCAGCGTAGTCTGTACTCTTATCGACAACGAGAACGCATCATCACAGTCGTCAAAATGTTTTACCACAATAGCCATGTTAAAAAACGTCAAAGCAAAAGTTTTTTACAGAGCGTGACCAAGATCGTGACACAAAGAAAGAGCAAGCGTTGTCTATAACATTCTCGCAATCTGATTGATTTATTCTCCAAAATGAGCGTTTCTGATTGGCTATTGCTTTGCGTGACACATTGACGCGAGCAGCGTTGTCTAGACTCTTATCGACAACGGTAAGTTAGCCAATCAGATTGCGAGATTAGTTGCAATTGTGGTAAAATTTTAAGCGTTACCCTGTGGTTAAGTAACTATTAACATACCCATCTTTGTCTTATGTGGGTTGGTCTTGAGGCCAATCCTTCTAAGATTTTCTGGAGTAACTTAAGACTGTGTCAATTAATTATAAATATATTAATTTTTTTTTTTTGCCTTTGAAGTGTTTTCCTAAGCATTCGCAGTTTGCTATATACTCTGCCCAAATAAGCAAATCATCAATCAATACAGAAGTTTCATTAAAGGATTTTCAAGAACATTTTTGTATCAGCACTTTCCCCCCCCCTCCCCCCCCGCCGCCCTGCTTATCAACAGACCACTAAAGTGTACCAGTATCCTTCAGAGTAAAGAAATGCGATCGCCTCTGACATAGCGATACATTGAGCAGACTTAACTAAGTTGTAAATCAGGAAATCTATTAGTAATCGTCATTAATTTTCAAATAGCATGTGCTGGGTGATCAGCCTTTCTATGGAAACTAAGATCCAAAAATAAGGGAGTAGTTTTAAGTAAATTCAATGCTTCACTAGATACCTTTGGTTCAAAATGGCATAGGAAATGTGAAATCTATAAGACTTATCAAGTTTACTAAATAGAAACAGATTGGAGTCAAAATCAAGACTTACTTTTGCATGTAAAGCCGTCTCCATAATAACCTTCCACACAAACGCATGTGTTGTTTAGGCACTTGGCATTGACGTCGCACTTTTTGCAGATATCCACTAAAATGGAATATAAAAGTCCTCTTACCATAATAAAATTAACTTCACAATTGCAAAAGTAAAAAGCCTACTCTGAGACATTAAGTCGCACAAAGTCTCCTTAAGTCACCATGTTCTTTTACCTTAAATCACCTAAAGTCGCCTCAAGTTACGGCACCTTTAGGTCCCAGAGTAGACCTAGTAAATGTTTAACCTTCCCTCTGTATGACCGTAGCTTATCTAGTCTTGTCTTTCTAAAGAATGCTAACAATGCAAGGCATTGTCCCTAAACTACGTTGTACAGCGTTAATGTGGTGTGTGTCCCAAAAGACATATTGCATCTCTTCGATTTGATTGGTCACCAATACACTCCACTTGAGTGTAATCTTTGCAGTATATTTTACTTAGCGCAAAAAGAAACGGAAAGAACGAAGGTACACGACCCCGAATTCACGTCATTGATTTGCCCCCCCCCCCCCCCCCGTTGTTCTTCATCAACCAATATAAACTGCTTACCCTCACAGTTAGCTCCAGAAAAACCGTTTTTGCAGATGCAGAGGTAGTGAAGAAATCCATGATTCCAGTTGTCAGGGTATGCTCGGTAACCGCTGTACGAGTCTATACAGAGTCCGCCGTTCAAGCAAGGTCTAGTGTAGCAAGGATGTGGAACTGAAAACAAAAAGGAACTGAAAATTAAGAAATGTTCAACTCGTAAGGGTTGGAGCAGGGGGAAGCAGAGAGGGGGAGCAAGGTTGGCGCAATAGTGAGAGCGCTCGCCTTCCACCAATATTGCCTGGGCTCGATATCCGGCCCCGGTGCGATATATGGGCGGAGTCTGTTGGTTCTCTACTCTGCTCCGAGAGGTTTTTCTCCGAGTACTCCCGATTGCCCCTTTCCACAAAAACCAACATTGGATTTGATTTTATTTGATTTAATATGATTTGATTTGATTTCATTTGTTCTTTACAGTACGTGTCCCCAATTAGTACGTCAGCTCAAGATACAGTTGACACTCAAATATATACCTCTTATTAATCGTTTTCTCGGTCCGTACTGTAAAATACGGACCGAGTTTTTTCCCGTCGATTTATGGCCCAAGCGCGAAGCGCGATTATATCTCTGGAG
>OX453276.1:7392376-7437376 GCA_949710005.1 Ricordea florida | reverse complement strand
CGCTTTCTCTAAGATATTGCGTAGTTATAATCGAAAAATTAAACCAACCTGTGCATAGCGTGCCTTTAAATGATGGAGGACAAATACAAACGTATCTGTCATCAATGGTCTGTTGGCAGGTCGCGCCATTTTTGCACGGATTTGGGTCGCACCTGTTTATAGCTGAAAGATAACGTTCGCAAAAACCCAAAAAGTGATAATTGTTTCAACACTACAGTTATGATAATTGACGAAGTAGAACAATGCTTAACAACCGTCCAATAAATGATTCATCGATGAGTTGACTGACTGAATGACTGACAAATCGATTGATTGATTGATTGATTGGTAGATCGACTGGTCGATTGGTTGATTAATTAATTCATTTACAGGCTGACTGATTGACTCAATAATTAATTGACTGATTGATCAATCTGTTTGACTGTCTAACTTACCTGTACTGCCTGTTTGTCTAACTGATTGTCTGACTGACTGAATGAATCAGGGAATGACAGTCTGCCTGACTGACTGACTGACTGACTGACTGAATGACTGACTGACTGAGTGACTGACTGACTGAGTGACTGAATGAGTGACTGAGTGACTGACTGAATGAATCAGTGAATGACTGTCTGCCTGACTGACTTACTGCATGACTGATGACTAAGTGACCGACTGACTGAATGAATCAGTGAATGACTGTCTGCCTGACTGACTGAATGAATGACTGTCTGACTGACTGACTGACTGACTGACTGACTGACTGACTGACTGACCGACTGAACCAGTGAGTGACTGTCTGAGTTACTGGCTGACTGAATTAATGACTGTCTGACTGCTTGACTAAGTGAACTAATTGATTGACTGAATGACTGTCTGACTGCTTGCCTGACTGGTCAACTGACTCGTATGACTGACTGAATGAATGACTGTCTGGCTGGCTGATTGAATCAGTGAATGACTGTCTGACTAACTGGCTGATTAAATGAATGACTATCTGCCTGACTGACTGACTGACTGACTGACTGACTGACTGACATACTGACTGAATGACTGTCTTAGGGAAATGACTGACTGTTTGTTAGCTGTGTCTTACGCCTTACGTATTATTACACAATACTTACAATCGCACTGTGTACCCTTGAATCCTTCTTTACATATGCAGGAGAATTTCTCTTCAGAGTCTGAACGGGTGCACATTCCACCGTTCTTGCATGGGTTTGGGTGACACGGATTCCTCTCTGTGATAGCAATTGTAGAGATGCAAGAATTCAATTCCTCTCTGAATATTTCTGTATAAATTTTAGTCCATTAAATGCCTGAAAGACGCGAGTATTAACATGAACTATATACATCTTACCCTCACAAACAGCACCCAAGTACCCTCTGGCACAGATGCACTTGAAAGCGCCTGGAATTTCCGTGCAGGTAGCACCATTTTTGCAGGGATTTGAAGAGCAATAGTTTCGATCTGGAAGAAAAGGATTCAAGACTTATAGTCTCCTCTCAAGATGATCATTTAGCGGACTGTTGTAAAAAATCTAAGAAATCCCCTAATTGCTTTCACCACACCCTATATAGAGGTACTGTTTTCTCTCGTCAAGACGGTCATTTCAAAGTAAACGCTAGAACAGAAACGTTTTCAAGGAAGCTATTAAATCTGTAGGTTATCTACAATGATTCCTATTCTCATTTTAAATCAAAGGTAAAACCAAAACATATTTTCTTATTCTGTTTCTGAAATATCCAACATGATCAAGAGAATTCTTCTTAGGCTGCTTCTAGGGCTGTATTTTTCTTTTGTTTCAAAGGTTCAGATTTACACTCTCAGGTATACAATCTAACTCTCCGACCAAATTATAACCTTCGTACAATTTCCCACAATTCATACGCTTAGATTATGTTAAGATACAGGTTGAAGATCTTGTGATCTATATATCGTTAACATATCACAAACAACCTGCGCTGAGATCTGAGCGAAAGTTAACTTAATCTCTCAATTTAAATATTTGTGCATGGGGTGTACAATTTTTAAGCTCACCCATGATAGAAATTACAGAATAAACATGTCTAAATATAAACATAAATATATTTGGCGGAACTACTTTATCACATTCTTATTTTCCACATTACTTTCGCCTACCGCGTGGTGATTAATATGATTAGAACAAATATCAAATGAACCCTTTCCCGACACTCCAGTCAAAGAAGAAAACAAAGCACTATGAATAATGTAAGTATGGTGACGGCGAATGAAGGGGAATATTAGTGTTTTTTGAAATGAAAATTTGTTTACGATACCTTCACAGTTCTTGCCCCTGAACTCCTTTTGACAAATACAGAAGTAGTCGTGAGTCAACTGCATAAAAATTCCTCCATTCTGACAAGGATTAAGATGGTCTGCAAGAACGATTCCATGGTATTGAATTAGTTCGTGAAGTTAGATCTGAATGTCATCATTTAAAATCAGCCAGTACTGAAGTTCCCATTATAAACAAGAATAAAATCTTACACTCCCAGGATGTAACTACACGTAGTATTTCCTATTTGCGTTTCACACCTGGACTTTTTACAAACTGCAGTATGGAGCTCTCGTAACTGACTGTAAGTTATCACAAAATAACAAATGCAGATAAAGATCAACTTGAACGTCTGGGCTTCCTGTGGCGATTTTGATGTCGAACGAAGAGATCGGAGCTCCCCAGGGTGAAGGAGGTGGGAACACTTCAAAGTCCCCTGTCCTGAATAATTTTCATCTCATAAGTTAAATAGAGTTGAAGCCCGGTGCCATAACCACCTAAAATGACTGCTTACCCAAAACTAATCAATAGTGTAAAGCTGTTCCCGTCTCAGGCTCTCTGTAAACGCGACCATTTAATCGCTGCCGCTTACAATCATATTTTCATTCCTTGCAGGTTTCCAACTCAGTTGGATATCGATATCTGTTACCACTTATTAGATAATGATACAATGTATCTTTTTCTCTCTCTCTCTCTCTCTCTCTCTCTCTCTCTCTCTCTCTCTCTCTCTCTCTCATTTTTTTTGTTAATATATATTTTAGTCACCCTTTGTTAGCAAAGGGTGACTAAAATATATATTATCAAATGAAATGAAACAACCCCTTTCCTTCTGATTTGGACTTTACTGAGTTATGTAGCTTTGCAATGAGTCATATTTGGTTTGGTTCTCAAATAAAACAACATTGTGTGAAAAAAACCACATACGACAAGCAAAAGTTTAAAAAATGGGTTCGATTTCTGTCTGGGACTCAGAATTTTTCTTTGTCCCACGCTCGTGTCATGTTGATTAATTCACCTTCATATGTTGTCGAATTTATCATACAATTTAAAGTAACATTAAGAAGAAATAAGGCCAAAAATTGAACCGTATAAATCTCACATTTGAGCCGAGAAAGGACTTGAGCCGGAAACGGCTGGCTTATTAGGTAGGCTTGTACTGAATACCGTTTAGCATGGAAAATAGTTTGTATCAGTCTAACGGTTTCAGGGAAAAATGCCGCAAAGAAATTCTGAATAATCAAATGAACAAAGTCAAGTAGCTATCATTTAAAACCAATAAAAAAAAACAAGATTGATTGAGTATAGCGATAAATCGGAAATCTTCGACCTAATTTCGAATATTTTTACTTTACTTTGTTTTCGATTCGATTGTGTGTAATCGTCCACACCAGAGACACTTAAGACCAAGGGTGCCGGCTAGTACGAATACTAAAAAACCAGTAAACAACGATGAAGTTCAAAGTTCGGTTGACCTATGCCATTCAACTCGAAGGGTAATCTAACTGCGAAAGAACGTTAAATGTATGTCGTTAGCCGCCTTTTTAAACAAGCGCGGTCAAGCTCAGTATCTTCTGTAGAGAAAATTATCTAAATGTGAAGGACTTTACCCCATATGAAACTAAGGTCTACAGGTCTATAATACAAGCCATTTAGAAATAGCTTAGTTCTAAGGGCCTGGTTTATCACAGTCCAAGAACCCATTTCATAACGCTGTTCTCTCGACCGCATTACTTACCAACCGTGCGTTCGATTTTGACGTCTAAGCGATTTCGGCGCAAAAGAATATTTATGTTAAAACGCTGTTCTCTACTTAGAAATGAACAAAACTCAAAATGGTTTACTTACATTTAGGTCGCAAATGAAGATGCGAAACTCGCACATGAGACGGCACCGCGTAAGGTACGGGAAACGGTTTGGGGACGTATTGAACTGAGACGACGGGATACGGTTTTGGTACAAAATGAATCTGGTGGTGATAAAACGGCCGGTGGATTATCTGAGAGACTGGATTTGGTGCAAAGTTCGGAAAATAACCACCTAGAGCATCCAGCTCCCTTCTATCTCCACTTGTTTCGTTAAATTCCTTCTTCGTAACGGGGATTCGAGCATTGTCGAGTGCTTCCGATGACTTTTCTTGATCATCCTTGGCATTGAGATCGCGAACGCTTTTCGCTTTATCAACATTATATTTTCTTTTCAGTCCCACTTTCTGATGTTTGCCTTCCACGGAGTCAAACGGCGTTGTACATAACACAGCTATTTCGTAAACAGCTATGACTTTAAGGATAAACATTTTAAAATGTTTGGAAACGAAAGAAACCAATCACTCCATTATCACAGCAAAGGCCACTTACTCGTCAAACCTTTTCAATTATTTACGCTTGTTACTGAAGCGTGGAGATGTGATACCTTGAAAATGATCAAAGACACCAACAAAGCAAATTACTAGAGAAGTCGTCTATAGAAGGTATTAAATACGAAGTCTTTGTTACACTAATGGAAGATTTTTTTCTTGGTACAACATAACTTTGTCAGTAAAACGGGATGTTGGGAGGGCGATAATATTGACTAGTTTTGAATTGTTCAATTAAGACACCCGGTCCGACAGTACACACCAGAAATCGGGCAATAAAGCACTTGCAACTATTTTTATGGTACCTTGTTGTTTTGGGCGGAGGACTGAAATAGGTGACAGTTTGCATTTAGAGATTTTAACAACAAGATAGTGACCCATGCTTTTGAAAGAAGTGTCAGTAAAACTGAAATCTGTAAAGGGGAAGACGAGTTAATTCGTTTCTTAATTTACGTCCACCAGCTTAAACGAGGGGCGAAAAACGGCCACGAAACTAAATTCGTTCATTACCCACTCCACTTGAATATTTAGAAAAAAAATTCTGTATTTCGAGAGGTCCACTCAGTTTGGGGGAAAAAAACGACTTATTTTTTAATCAAAGAAAAGAAAGGTTATGAAAAATAATTGTGTCTTTACTTAGCAGGTACCTAAGTATCTGCTAAGAGCAGGTCAGTCTGCTTACAACCGGTAGTCTTAGATCAAACGAAGGTCAAAACTGTCTCAAGGTAACATCGGACCCTGGCGAAATGTTATCGCTAAGAATAATTAGTAAAGCTGTGAACCTTAATTTTCTCCTAACAAAAAGACTGGCTCGTCAAAAGAGCTGATGAAGTAGACTTCGCCACCATGAGATTTAAAAGTGCTGACCTGTCAAGAGTTGGCCCCTAATCAGAGCAGACGTTTTTAGAAGGGTTAACGCTCAAAATGTCAGTACTGGCCTTAAATTTATAACGGTAGTGAAACTTCCGTTCGTTCGAACTTTCGTTCGATCTAACAAACTGCATATGGTTTAGCGTTGTCTGTGCTACGATATGCGTCGTCACAATGGTCAGAATTTGTTGTAAACTCTACAACATTTTGAGTAAAGACAACGCCAAACAACATTCGATTTGCCTTTTACCACAACACGATATCAACGTAATCAAGAATTTTTTTAGAGCTTCACCAAGATCGTGAAACATTGACACAGGCAGCGTTGTCTGGACCCTTATCGACAACTGCAAATTAGCCAATCAGATTGCGAGAATAGTAGCGTTTATCGTAAAAACTCATTTTATCCACTCGTTAGATAAATAATTTTTGAATGTTTGAATTTCACACCGATAAAGCATTAGTTTTCTTTGAAACTAACTCCTTTACTGATTTCATTGTTTGAGTTGATAATACAAGATCTTTTGCTTTGTTATTAGTTATTTTTCTGTTAATTACACGAGAACCTAAAAAATGCGGTTCAGCTAAAATTATAATTAAAACTCATTCAAAAAGCGAGGTTTCCGAATAGATGTACATCGAGTAACCAGTAGATTGTCTTCGAACGTGTGCGACTACTGCGAATACAGCGCTAACTTCTTGCGTAAGGGAAACAGCAACTTCTTGCGGTTAGACTCATAACTTCTTGCGGACCCCGTAGATTCGTAACTCCTTGCGGCTAGATTTTTGTGCGGCTTACAGGAGGTGTGTAGCCGCATTATTGCATGATCGTATTTATTTATTTGTCCACGAAAGTCGAGCGCCTGTCAGGTGGTCTTTTAAGCCACAATGTACGCATTGCGGACCTATTTTTGACCTACTGCTGGCATAAGAAAGCCATTCAAACCAATGACAGACTATGCTGGAACGGATATCGCTTCTTTCGACAAGAAGTGAAACGAGAACTGAAGCTTGCTGAAAAAATCCATGTAAGGAACGAAATAGCTAACAGCAGAGGAAATACAAATGCCATTTGGAAGATCTTAAATCGATGCATGTCTCGAGGTGTTGCTAAACGTCCAAGTACTTTGGAGGACCATAAGACGTTGGCAAATAAATTCAACAAGTATTTCACATCAGTAGGCGAACTTACTGCCTATAAAGCGAACTTGCTAACAAAGGAACAAGGTTTCGATAAAGAATGTGGTCCTAGGGAGGAAAGTATGGAAACCGGCCTACATGCTGAACAAAAAGGATTTGAGTTTCAAAATGTAAAAGAAACTGATGTCAAGTCTGCTATTAAGAGTTTAGCTTCTAACAAAGCGTCAGGATATGATAAAATCTCTGCTCGAGTCCTGAAAGACAGTTGTGACTGCATCGCACCTGTGATCTCTAGACTGGTAAATGGTTCGTTTCAAATGGCTGCCTTTCCCAAAGCATGGAAAATTGCTGAGGTGATACCGGTACCTAAAGAAGGCAATTCAGAAGAACCGGCTAACAATAGACCGATATCATTGTTACCCATTCTATCGAAAGTAAGTGAGAGACTGGCACACAAGCAGTTTGTGGAATTTTTAACAACGAATGATAAACTGTCGCTCTATCAAAGTGGTAATAGGAAAATGCATTCGACAGAAACTGCCCTCATTAATGTTTCAGACAATCTTTTAAAAGCAATTGACGAAAAATCAGTCTCGTTACTTGTACTGCTTGATATGTCAAAAGCTTTTGACAGTCTTAATCATAATCTATTGTTAGAAAAACTACGAAAACTTGGCCTTAAAGCTTCGGCGGTTTCCTGGTTTAGCAGTTATCTATCTAGTAGATATCAAAGGGTACGATACGAAGATTCAGTTTCAGAAATGTTACCTTTAACAAATGGAGTACCTCAGGGATCAATCTTGGGTCCAGTGCTTTTTACAATTTATATTAACGATTTAATTAGTGCTATTACCTACAGTCAAGCTGCCGCGTATGTTGATGATAGTCAATTGTACTTTAAATTTTCTGTATCAGCTTCATCAAGTGCCATGGCAGCTGTAAACCAAGATCTTAGGAATATCAGCAAATGGTGCGCAACAAATGCTCTACTCATAAACCCTGACAAGACAAAACTAGTGGTTGTTGGCTCAACACAACTTATTAAGAAGCTACCTCCTATTTCATTGTCTTTGTTAGGCAAAACTATTTCACCAGTTCCGTTTGCCAAGGATCTAGGGGTATATATTGACCAATGTCTCACTTATGATGTACATATCTCTAAGACAGCTTCTAGTTACATGAACCAGTTGGTACATATCAGAAGAATTAAACATCTCTTAGACAAGAAAACACTATTATTACTTATAAATAGCTTCGTTTTCAGTAAATTGTTTTATTGTTCCTCAGTGTGGGGGAACACATCTAAACGTAATCTACACAAACTACAGTTGGTGCAGAACTTTGCAGCCAGAGTTGTATTAGGGTTAAGGAAGTTTGACCATATATCTCAGGGTCGGAAATCTCTTAGATGGTTAGATGTTACAGAGAAAGTTTTATTTAATGATTTAGTTTTAGCATTCAAATGTGTAAATGGTCTAGCTCCAGATTATTTAGTTAAATATTTTGTTAAACGTTCAGCAGTTCACAATAGGAATACAAGGGGATGTAATAATTTTGTGGTTCCCCGATGTAGACTGTCAACAGGACAAAGGGCGTTTTCCTATCGGGGTCCAAGGGAATGGAATGGGCTAGCTGAGAACATTAAGAATATCAAAGAAATTAATAATTTTAAGAAGACTCTTTTTAAGAATATGTTTTATAACAATTAATTAAATTTTAAATTTAAATTGTTATTGTAAATAAGTTTTTAGTATTTTTTAATAGTTAGTTTATTGTGACTGAAAAGCCCTGTTAAAGGGAGTTCCAATAAAGTATGTATGTATGTATGTATGTATGTATTTTTAACTTCTCGTGGTTCGAGTTTCAGTTTCTTGTGTTTTGATGTTCTGGCGATGTGTGTCGAAAAGGAAAATTACTGCACGTGAAGTGTCACGTTGTGTGACTGTTATGTAACGGCTCGTTATGTTAGTAATACGAGTATCGTGAAATTTAATCTTGTCAGTTAAGTTGTGTTGAATCTCACTATTGGAATCTAGGAGTCTTTTCATCATCGCAAATCGCTCTTACGATATTCGTTCAGTCTAAGATTTATCTGTACCAGGGAAGTTCGTCACGATTAAACGAGTAGAACCTCTGAAGATTTGCGTCTTGGTTTTAGTCCGGAAATAATAGGATTTTATTCACTCCAACATTGTTTGGTGCCGAGACTAAAACGCAAAATGAAGACATACGAATTTCTTGTGCCAGCTTGCGGCTTCTTGCGGCGCAATAACTTCTGACGCCACCTCTTGCGAATGCATATTTTTTGGGGGGCTGTACTTTAAGCAGAAGAGGTATAGTTAACATTATCATATTTCAAGGTTTCCTTTACTCCTTAAACAATTTCTTAACAATGGAAGGAAGGAAAATGGGTCGGTTAGAACACTGAACATAATAGCTCAAAATTTGTATTTTTCCCTTATATCCTTATTGTTTGTTTTGATCACTTTGTGCGAGTATCAGAAGGGGAAATGGGACGCTGATCACGGGGATAATAAGAAGTGTTAAGAACTAGCAATTCAATTCATTTTTTTTTTTTATTTTTCACGACGATTACAAGAGAAAAACAAAGTTACAATATAGATATTAAAAATAAGCCAAAAGGAAAAATGAAAGAAGGAAAATAAGAGGTGAATTACTTTGCTGATGTATCGTGTAAAGTGGCCAAAGGAGCTGTAAGCTTTCGAGTTGGCCACCGCTGACGTTGGAAAACTAGAGTGGGACAGGTCAGAAAAATGTTCATGTTCGGACGAAGTTAGGATTGCTAAAGTCTACGTTTGGCTTAAAAGGAACACTTGTTTATATTTTGATTAAAATATAAAAACGGAGCTGGATTGTTTAATATGAAGGTGTTAATTAACACCAACTTTATGCCTTGCTGTTGTATGGTTAGTTCTGTGAGAGGGTAAGATAAGGCAAATCCCGAGTTCTTATTGAATACCAGAGTAAACAAGATTGACCTATCTTGCCCATTCGAGATTTCCCACTTTGGAGTCGTGTAGCTAAGATCCTAAGGCAATTGGTTCACTACCCAAACCCCAAACAATGCTTAAACAATAGTGATGATTGAAATCTATTGTTTTAAATATCCAATGAGAAGAAACCTTAGGAGCAGCTGCTAAAGAACTGCCACTTTGTACCGCGAAACAAAACAAAACAAACTGGCCATATAATAAATTTATTGACCAAGCTTATTTGATCAAGATGATTGCATATATCGAGGATATTACACGGTGGCGAGAAGATATGAATTTTATGTTCGAGTGGCAAGAACAATATCTCACGAGTGAGCGAAGCGAGATATTGTTCTTTTATTATATGGAGACTAAGGCAAAAGGCGGGAATCGTGACGTCATTGAACGATATGACACTCACAAAGGTGACATACGGAAAATACGCCACTCGGGTTCCGGATGAAGTGGCGTATGGAATCTACGAGTGGTTTAGTTCCCAGTACAACACTCTTCTCCATATAATAATATGTGTTCTTACTTACCTCGACTATGTTTCGGTCAATTAAAACGCAACAGAGAACTTAAAAAGTTACAAATCATCGACCCGACGTTTCGAGACACCTGTCTTCTTCACGGTTGATTGAGCAAGGCAGTGAAGCACCCTTTCATACCTGCGTTGAATGGTTTTGCTTAATTACAAGGTGTTAATAAGTGTCGGGTAATAACCCGCAGCACCATTCATTGCAGGTATAGCCCCGCCCGATCACCCCTAGAGAAGACAAAAGACAGGAGTGTCGAAACGTAGGGTCAGTGAATTGTACATTCATTATTTCAAACCAGCCTAGCCACAAACTATGTCTGATTTTCCACCTGGTTGCAATGTGCACTTCTCTTTTATAATAAAAAGGCCTTGAATAGCTCTTATTCGTTCGTTTGTTTGATGCAGAAGTAGTGTTTAATTGGACCGCCGTATGGCAACTACAGTTAGTAGCTAGGGGCCATAATTCGTGGTTATTTTTTCTTGGTACTAGTGATCATTTCAAGAGCTGCAAATTAATGGTAAGACATCGCATGCCATCTACACCTCACCCCAATATCAATTCCATCAATTTATTTAGTCAAATTGGACCAATATTAACAACGACAAAGGCAAAAGACGCTGGCTGAGTTTGAGTGGAGAAGATACTGGTGTGGTATAGACGAGATTGAAAAGTTTAATTTGGAGCATTTCAAATTCAATCTATACAAGGGTTTTCATAAGCTCAGTCTAAACCTCTTTGAAATAACCGGCTCAAAAAAATTAGATCACGAAGATAACACTTGTGCTGCTTTATTGCAATTACAACTGGGACAATAAAATTGGTACCTTGTAATGAACTTCCTGACTAGAATCAAATGAAACACTATGAATCAACCAATCCCTCACTATATGCAAAATAGGGACCTAAGTTTTCCAAACAAGAAACCTTATCTTTCCGAGAGATCGTTTAATATAAAGTTATTACGAACATCTTGCCACTTTGGGATAGATATGTCCCATACATTACGGTCTCTTCAGATTTCATCACTTCACGTTCTTGCATTATGCTAATTCGTCTGTGTACGTGGTTGCTACTCATTAGGACCCAAAAAATTCCATGACTTTTCACTGACTTTTCACTGACCTCAAAACAATTTTGACTGACCTTTCATCAGATGAATTATCAAATAAGCCAAATGCACTATTACATTAGCTTTAGCTTCTTCTGCAGACCAAAAGATAGTACGTCTCTTCATTTTCGATCTCTTTATGTTTTTCACGGGAGTTCGAACGAATGACTTTTGGCTTGATTAACAATTCCGTGACTTCTCACTGACTTTGTCTAAAACTAAGATTTTCCCTGACTTTTTTTTTCAAAATTCCTTGATTTTTCCCTGACCTTAAATTTTTTTTATTTTCCCTGACTTTTCCCTGACCGTGGAAACCCTGGTGTATGACAAGACCAGATTTTTTACCATATCAACTGTTGTTCTTTTGTATTAAAGTATCTTTATTAATCATTTAAGAGGCACTTTTGGTATCATGTACCTTGAACATGACGAAATATGCACATGAAATTCAAAACAAGCTAAATTTCAAAACTATATAATCAAAATACTACATTGTAAATACAATAACACGTCTTATAATGATAGCAATGCCTAAAATTGAACAACTTTAATTTATTCTTTTATATATGATGAAGCAAATTGTTCCTTCTTGATATTTGATTCCTGAATAGCATATCGCTTGTTCAGTTGACATTCTTAGCCAGAGTTCTGCAAGAAAAATGAAACAAAGCCATAATTGTAGAGAATATGGAAGTCAACAATGAGGCCATTAGTGGTACCGAAAGTTGAAACCAAGGATAATATCAAGTTACTCATTTCGATTACATTGCGACTGCTCGAACTCAGAGGCCACCCGAACAAATTTTTGTTCAAATTATCCAATCACGATCGAGTACCTAAACACCAGAATCTCTACAAATGTTTTATACTTCGTTTAAAATGCATATAATTTGCTTTATAACTATAACTGTACAAAACATTTTAAGATTGAAAAAGAATCATCTTAGTCGGTAGCCTGAAAACTCGCCACAAATCAGCTATTCAGGGTTAAAAACAGACATTCAAAATTTTCATTAAAATGTATTTGGCCTTGGTTCGAGCAGTCGAACTGTAAATAGAGTGAAGGAAAAGTGTTCTTAAAAAAACGAGTCTCAAGGTAGTGTCCTCTGCGATTAGTAGTGCGAAATGAGGCCGCTATGGAAAATATTCAAAAAGTGGTCGTCGATACAAACGAAGCAAACATTGGTTAAGAATTTAAACGAAGAACACCGCCTCCTTTGTGGGTTTTGGAATTCGGCGCGACCATAAGCGTGAGTTTAGTTCTAGGCTCGAAGACCTAATATTAACCAACTACTCTACTCACTTTTTGGCCGCAGCTGGCACACAAGCCCCTTGTAGACAAGAATTTGGAGGTGGACAGTTGTTGCAAGTAGTAACAGCTGAAAAGTAGTAAAAACAGTTAGAAAAAACAGCCTTTAGATAACGGGGATATTAAATTCCGGGCTTTATGCAAATAAAAAAGAGAGTGTTTCTCCACGTATCATTGAAAACGTCTCTTAAAAGAGTACTGTATTTTTGACAACAAAATTAAGATTTTTGACAATTAGATTAAAGCACTTTGAAGAGGTTTGAAAGGGTTTCAAGGAAAACTCTTTGTGAATCAATGGAACAGAAAGAGGGGGCTGTTACCATTTACTTCACGAACATCCCATGATGAGATATTCTCCTTGCCCCTGGCTTATGAAATATGCAATAATTTAAGATGCCGTGCTCAAAATTCAAGGGAAGGAGCCGTCGTTTTACGGTTTACAACGCACACTAAACATGCCTTGTGGCCTGATATACGCGCAGCTTATAGAAAATCATACGATGAACGAAACATTGTCTGTGTGTCTATAATTTTTTTTTTATTAGTTGATAAAATCAGTATCAATATTATTTGATATAACGGCATTACTCCTATTATAATGTCCTTTTATTCTATACGGACTAGACCTGTGGCGCAATCATTCGTATTTCTAGCACGTGCCACATGGCAATGAAGAATATTTGTAATTCTTACGTTTGCAATTGTATCCATCTCCTACATAATGTTCGATGCAAATGCAAAGTCCGTTCAGACATTGGGCGAACGGACTACAACCCTGGCATTCGCTTTCTTCCTCTAAAAATGAAACAGATAGAAACATCAGGGTAGGATCTATGGGAAGGGTACAGGAGCTGCGCATCCCCTCCCTGCCCTGGCAGGGGGCATCCACCCTTGAGGATTCAGAAGAAAGCGTTAGTAGAAGCCGGTAGAAACAATGTCTGTCCTCGTAAACTACCCTAATCGTAAAAAAGTTCGTTTTTAAGTAAATTGCTACAGAAATGTGTTGAGTCATACCGGACTTTTAGTTCTCTTTGCACTTGCATTGTATGCGCTCACTTGTCTCACTACTACTCATCAATGAAAGTCAATCCAAGATATATCACGAGCCCATAATGCTAATGAGCTACAACAGCTAATTCCTACTTAGCGAAAAGAAAGTTTGAGATGTTTGAAATTAAGTCTCGCCATCTTTTTGGGAATGACAATTTAATGAGTTTCACCCAAACGTTATTATTATTATTACGAAAACATAAGAAAAAAGTATTTAGGGGTTAGTTTTTAAGGAAACTGGTGCTGTAAGGGTGGAAAATTGAAGCCAAAGATGGTCTTATCAATCAAGTTGATAAAAAGATAATCACGCTATACCAACATAAGGTCAATCTAATCAATCAATACTTTATTTATAGACGTAACGCCTTGGAGCTGTATTGGCTCGTTCATAATACGTACGTGTGTGAAATTACATAAAGAATTAAAGGCCATACCACAACACCGGGATCTAAGACCCGCACTCTTTGCGAACAGTGTGTGAGTTCTTTAACGTCCCACAAAGTTATACGAACAAGGTTTGTGAAACAGGACCTATGCCGGGTTTAGCGTCCTTATCTGAGAAAACCAGAAATTCTAACCATTTATAGATGACAAAGGCAGCACTTTCTCCTTGAATGTCCGGTTGAGGTTCGAACCCAAGACCTCCCGCACAGTAGTCCGGTGCTCTACCAACTGAGCTAAATGGTCAGTGGTTAAGATAATAGAGAAGCTAACGTTTCGAGTGTTGGCCTTTTGTGAAAGCGAATGACGAAGGGCTAACTCCGGAATGGCAGCTGCTCCATCATCGTACGGTGGTATAGATATGAGTTATTGACCAAGCGTGAGGTCAATATGGCTGCATATTTTCCTAGTTCCTTTTTGAGCTTTTATCGACAGAGACGACGTCGAGGTTAATAAAATCGCAATTAAAAGGAGGCCAATATACAGCCATATTGACCGAACAAGCTTGGTCTATAAAGGATTTATTATACGGCCATTTTCTATTGTTTTGTTTCGTGGGACAATGCGGGAAATCCTTAGGGGTAAGATAGGCCCATCTTGCCCGCTCAAGTAGCCAATCAGAACTCAGGATTCGCCTCACCTTGCCAGCTCAAGTAGCCAATCAGAACAGAGATCGGCTCATCTTGCCCGTTCACGAAACCAACCATTATCTTGCTGATTCGTTTTATAAGGTCATTTTGCACAAGAAAAAAATTGACTCAATTTGGCTGAGTGCGAGTCAAAAGCTCACCCTTAATACCCAAATTTCAATTTCAGTTACCACTGCACTAACATACCTACATGTAAGCACATGTTACTATGTACACTGTAGGAATCAATATGAGGAAAAACTAGAAGGGCACTCGGTAGAGCGCATACCTCCGCCCCGCCACATATTGTTGTCTTAAGAGTTTGGATCCACAAATAACAGCTATTTTGGATACTTGCTTGATTCTTTATCAATTACATATCCCTCGCTCGCTTCTCTCGCTTTAGCCTGCGTGCAGACGTCTCCTATTTCCTTTGTTCCACGCGGAAAAGGGACGTCTGCGTAACGCCGTCGCTAATCGTGTTCCGGCGTCCCGCTGGGTTCCTGGAACACGCTGTGATAGGCTGACACACAGTGCGCATTGTTTGACTTAACGCCGATTGGTTGTTATCGAATGTGGTCTGATAATGTATGCGATGATTGAAATGATTTATGTAAGCGGGGTTTTCCAACCAAAACAAATCAAAACATGCGCCATTGTGTGCTGTGTTTTTCGTCGATCGAAAAGCAGAGCGATCGAAATCTTGTGCGGGGGCGCGGAAAATTTAACGTGTACGAGGAAATTATTTCTTTACAATTTACTGTGCATGACAGATCACATCATATTTGTAAACAGTGTCTGAGAAAACTACAAAAGCGACGCGGACTTCGCACCAACTTATGAGAACTCGACGAAGAACTTTTTCAAAGCTACAGCTCCAAAGCCTATAAGGCAGGGCTTCCTATCAAGAAAAAGGCCGTACAGGTATATGATTTAACTGCGGAAAAGTCTGTTTCTCCTGAGAAGAGAATTCTTTTAGAGGAATCGTCAGATTATTATTCAAGCGTTCGTGGCTCGATTCATTCTTCAACGCCTGTGAAAAACATTAATACCACGTTTGACGTTATTCCCAACGTTTCTTCAGTTAAACCAGCAATCATACGTGAACAAGGTCAAGATGACAGTAAAACTGTTGTACAAGTAAAGGTTCATTGGCCAAGCAAGGTAAAAGTAAACACGCTGCCCGAAGGATTGGAAAGCTTGGGAAAGATGTTATGTCGTGGCACGTATTGCCAGATAGCGACAGCGGCGTGGAAAAATCCCATGCTACGAAAACATCTGCAACAGCACTTTCTAAAAGAAGTTGACAAGGAATGTTCCAATATGTGTTCTTCCAAAGACCCGAGTTGTCTCCGTTCAACTAAGACACAAGACGTGAAGAAGTTTTCATTTAGCAAGGTGGAAGGAGAACTGCAAAAGAGGGCTCCTCTCTTGAGCGCGGTTCTGTGGACTGCAAGTTTGAGAAAGAGTAAACGGGCAGATGAAGATCCTTTCTGGAAACCAAGTGTATGTATGGCGGCTGCAGTCTTGCTTAAGAACAGATCACCATGCATGACCCTACCCTACCCTATGATCCGCTTGCAACAAAGGAAATAGGAGACGTCTGCACGCAGGCAACTCTCGCTTGGGATTTGTGCACCACCTTTCTCTCTACCATGTATTGTGTCAAATGTACACCTGATATTACGCTCATCTGGATCTGAGATCCGGAGTTTAATCCGGATAAATCCCAAATTTTAATCGATTGATCCTGGGTATATTTGCGACCTTTCCACCAAATTTGGTGCAACTTCGTTGATTAGTTTTTGCGTAAAACGATTAACAGACAGACAAACAAACAAACAAACAAACAACCAGACAGGCGTGAAAACATAACCTCCTTGGCGGAGGTAACAATGGAGAATACCTTTGCATACCTTTTTCGCATTGGTACCCGTTACCATAGTAGCCACTCTTACATTTGCAGTGTCCATTTACACATAAAGCGTTGACGTCACATTTCTCACACTCGTCGACTGAAATTCAAAATCAAGAAGGACGGATAGGTCTACGTTGTTTAAAAGATATACTTTTGCAGTTATTGTATTTTCAAAGGGAAAAGAATAAGAAAGGCCTTATTGTTTGACTCAGGCTGTATTTTTTGTGGTTGCCCAATTTGAATTTATAATTTATGAGGCGCAAATTCTATATGTATGTAATCGAATGCGCCATAACACGACCACTACGGAAGACAGTCAAATGAAATTACATTTACAAGAGCCAGATCACAACACCAGGAAGTACGTCTCCTAACCTTCACAAACAGTGTGTGGGTTTTTTAACGTCCAACTTTCAAATAATTGTTAAGGGTTTCTAACCACTATTTGAGAAATAACAGGTTTGAAAATAATAGACTACAACAATGATTTTTTTTTATAGTGAAATTGAAATCTCAATTTTTTAGGTTATACGTCTCCAAGTAGAAAACGTGATTTGTAAGGCTACACCGTACATGTCCTCACATTGTTATTAGTGGAAGAAATTGGGATAATCAAACGAATTGATAAATTAAGTTATACCACTGTAAGGTAAAAGGGAGGTGCTGATGTTTCGAGCGTTAGTCCTTCGTCTGAGCCCTTTGTCATTAATGAAGTCAAAAAGGTTTCTAAAACCAGCTTGACTTGTGGAAATGATCTGGGATATCAGTCGGTCCACAGTGTTACATCACGGGCTCTTAATATTTAAGAAATAGAAAACATGTACCGTGTTTCTATCGAGTTATAGAAACGCGAGTGTATGTTTGGGAGAACGAGAAATGCTGTGGGAATACAAGCCGCAGGCGAGTGTTTCCACAGCTTTTTCGAGTTCTCCCAAACTTTCACGAGTGTTTCTATAACTCGATAGAAACACGAAGAACATGTTTTCTATTTCTTTTAGAAAACACCGCCACAAAAAAAAGGAAAATAACTTTTTAATTTTGATGACCAAAATTTAGATTCTCTTTGGTCGCGTCATCATTACGTCAACAGCTCGTGCTAGTTCTGTGTTTCTATCGAGTTTTAGTATAAATCTAGTAGTGCTCTATCACAAATGCCGCGTTTTGATTGGCTACGCTACCCACTATCTATTCTGTGATAGATAGTGAGTAGTGTAAGGGCGGCCGCTTCTTCTCGTTTTCGAAGTGTCCGTGTAGAAGATTTAGACAGTTTACTGGTCGAGGCTGTTCCAGAAAAGACAAAGTTTTGAACGACTAGTAGATTTATACTAAAATAATTAGATTATTCGCTCTCGATTTCTATGCGTGATAGTTGACTCGGGCTGCGCCCTCGTCAACTATCACGCGATAGAAATCTCGAGCTCATAATCTAATTGTTTCATAGAAACATGAATTCTAACCAATCAGCGCGCGTATTTTCTTAGGAGTGTTTTCTAAATCGTAGTGATACATACTTTCGCAGTTTGGTCCGCTGTACTGGATAAGACAAGTACAGTCGTAGCCTCCGCCATTTTCCCGGCACGTTCCGCCGTTCATGCACGGGTTAGGGTGACAAGGTGACTTTCCTCCTCCCCCACCGCCGCCACCACCTGTTCCAGTGCCTCCACCTCCTCCACCACCACCGCCACCTATAAAAATAATACAAGGAGGATTTTTTTCAACTGACTTTTAAGAAATAGAAGGCATTTTCCGTATTTCTGTCGAGTTATAGAAACACGAGTCCAAGTTTGGGAGAACGAGAAATGCTGTGGGAACACGAGCTGCAGGTTACTATTCAGAGAGTATTTAGTGTTTGTAAGTCAAGAATTCAATAAATAAATTGTTTTTTACCTCTTGCTATTTCACAGAGTTCTCCCTCAAACTCTTCCGGGCAGGTGCATACGGGCTTATTGCCCATTGCCGAACACTGGCCGCCATTTTGACAAGGATTGGGACTGCATGGATTAGCAAGTCCTGTAAAAAAAGGTCCTAATTTATCAATGTCATCCTTTGATTTCTATTCAATAGGCCATTTTAATTACAGGTTTTGCCCTTAGGAACCTAGCCTTAGAATAGAAGTGAGGCTGGAGGTGAACTGGCTTAGTTACAAACCTCCCCACCTTTCATGTGCAAATCCTATTGTTTACATGTAAAAAACAGGAAGGTTTGTAACCAACCAAGGTCACCTTCAGCCTCGCTTCTAATCAGAAACCAGGGTACTAGGCGCACAGCTGTAGAGTGGTCAATTTTCCTATCGCTACACAACCTGCATTTGTACAAAAAGTATCTGTAAATGATCTTTTGCTAGAGTAATCACTACAGAGGCACTTGTACATGTGCATGTACCAGATAGACCTCAGAGCCAAATTGTTCAAGAGGGCATTGATTGCAACTTTTCAGAGGCTAAACAGTAACTAAATGTTAACGCTTAATTATGAATTAGGGCTGATTGTCTTTTGAACGTCTACTAAAGACACTGAGAATAACACCTGTAAATGTACAATTTACCATTCCATTTGTTTCTTTTAACAATTAAAAGAAGCCAATTTATAGCCAATTTATAGGCAGACGTCCAGACATTAAAAAAATTCGGTCGACCAGTTTACTGTATTAACTACTCTAAGACATGTAAGAGCCGTTCTGGAAAAATTTATGGTCACATTTTTGCGGCTTGATTGGCTACAGACTGGACCAATTATAGGTGATGGTCAACAGGTCCAGTCTGATACGGTAGTTATCCAGTATGGGAAATCCACCTCACTGCCTACCTGTAGATAATTCACAGTTATCTCCAGAAAAACCTTCACTGCAGAGGCACATGTAATAGGTGCCTTTATCCACGCACTGGCCACCATTCTGGCAAGGATTGGACTCACAAGGACTTGCAAGACCGGGTTCTATAAGGCGAAATCTGCATTCGTTATCTTATCGTTTATTCCGAACAGTACTTTACTGTGGCACTGTTTGTTTAACTATACAGTGTGGTTCTAACTTTTTCATCTGTGGATCAAACCATGCAGTGTGACCATTCTATGGAAAGCTACTGAACAGTTCCTTACTGTGGTACTGTTTGTTTTTCTATACAGTGTGGTTCTATCTTTTTCATTTGTGTATCAAACCATGCAGTGTGACCATTCTTTGTAAAGCTACTGAACAGTACTGTACTGTGGTACTGTTTGTTTTACTATACAGTGTGGTTCTAACTTTTTCATCTAAGGATCAAACCATGCAGTGTAACCATTCTTTGTAAAGCTACTGAACAGTACTGTACTGTGGTACTGTTTGTTTTACTATACAGTGTGGTTCTGCCTTTTTTCATCTGTGGATCAAACCATGCAGTGTGACCAATCTTTAGAAAGCTACTGAACAGTACTGTACAGTGATACTGTTTGTTCTACTTTACCCCCCAAATCCCACCAGTCTCCCCCCTCCCTCCCTCGAAAAAATTGAACGGTCCCATAGCCGACGGTTACGGTCGGTTTTTTCTCTGCAAAATTCGGGCTAAGGTGAATTCGCAGAATATTGTTGGTAGACGGGCGGTTTTCCAACGGTAAAACTCTCCGAAATTTTTGTGGAACAATTATCAATTGATTGGATCAAGGTACGTATCTGGGCAACAGTGCACCTACCCCTCCCGTTTTTTGCTGCTATGTTTTGGTGTTGCATTCTAAACAAAATTCTTTTGTATATTTGTTGTGCTTAAGAGATATACCACGCAGGTTTTTTAAAGTCCTTTATTAAACCTCAGACATGCGGAAGCTGTTTTATTTTTAGCGCTAGGGGTATTCTTGCCTGGTTTGTATTCAAGATTCTAAATAATTTATCAATATGTACACCTTCCTCTCTTCAAAGCTGCTTGCCCGCAAATGGCTAACCAAGGCAGGCAGGAGTCAGTAAAAATTAAAAGTTACAATGAAGATAACAAACTCATTAAGTTAAAGTGTGATATGTTTTTTTTTTGACCAATGATACTGAATTATTCAAGAGATCTCTATCACAATAATCGTTACACTTTGTTCTATATTTAGTTCGTTTTTCTCAAGTAGTTAGGGCTCCTGGCTATGGTCGTAGACGTCGTGAAGTCATGAATGCAGTACGTGAACCCAGGAAGAATGAAGATTTGGAATGATCCAACTATGGCTCCAGTGGTAAGTGGGTGCCGTTGTTCTTATTCGTTGTCCGTTTTTGTTGCGTTCAGAGGTTGTGTATCGCTGTATGTGCATGTCTATGCACACTGTGTCTTCGTCCTGTCTCAGCTTGGTCACTAGGTGGTCCGTACGGTCGCCCAGCGGAACTACCAGGGGGACCATAGGATCCACCCGGGCTTCCAGGGGGACCGTAAGAGTTCCCAGAGCTACCCGGGGCACCATAAGAGGAGGGGCTCCCTGGACTACTGGGGGGACCAGGAGGTGAGGGACTCGCTGGGCTACCCGGAGCTCCAAACGCCGAAGGACTCCCTGAGCTCCCCGGGGGACCATAGGGCTTGTTTACTGTCGGAGTGCTACTACCCGGAGGGGAACTCGGAAAGCCGCTGCTAGGCGGACGCGCGGGCACTGCGTTCAAAGTCAGAAAAAAAGAGATCTGGTCATTGAATTTTATATCTCCCCCTGGAAATGACATAATATAGAACATACATGAGCCTGACCCTGATATGGGAGATCAGCGGTCCTTAAACGAAGCTCATTAACGTTCAAGTTTTGACTAACATCGGTCGGGAAACTTTTAAAGCCTTTGCTCAACGAGACAAACTTATTTCTCGGTTTTAAATAAATTGAACACAATAATTTTCTTTGTTTCGCTGAGGTTTTCAGGTGGTCAGTCGTTGTCGTTTACATGTTGCTTCATCGTTTTCTACTCTTTGTGTCTTTTGCACAATGCTGATGTGTTAAAAAAAATCCGAAAGTTTAGGAGTCACGGAAAAGGTAGTGTTAAGAAAATTCTGATTTCCTTCCCTCTAGATCTTAGTTTGCACCATGTTATGTCGCAAATGACATACCGATATGTCTGTCTTTGTTTCCTGGTACTAACCCGCACTTGATAGTCCATAATTCCGTGAGTATTTTTAAAACCAAAATCTCTTTGAGTGTATATTTAGGAATACATAGGTTATCAACTTTCTTTTTCCGTGAAATTTGTAAGTGGTAAAATGGACAAGGACAAATGCACTCGAGAAAATAAGGCGTACACTTGCATTTCGATCAATGAAAGCATCGGACGATTTGCCTGAAGAGATATCCTTAATTTACTGTCGATAATATGATGTTTTCCTCCACTAATGTTCTCCTAAGGCGAAGTAAACAATGTCTTTTAATGTCTTTTCACAGTACCTCAGATAGTGTTTAACCTGAATAGTCATGTTCTTTGTTGTCACGGAACCTTATTAAGAACAATCTATAAAATTAATGGCCTGTTTCATCGATACCTATGCCACACTTATAAAAGAAGCTCCATAAAGATTAGTTTAACAAAACTGAAAGAAGTTACTCACGTCCTCCGCCGTCTTTCGGTGAACACGTTTCCCCATCTCCTACCCAGCCCTGCATACACACGCAATTTCCATTTTCACAACGTGCGTGAGAGTCACACTTTGCGCACTTGTCAACTAAGAAGAGAAATTAGATGGCATACAAGGAGTGGAAAAAATATTAAACAATAGGGGTATAGACGAGAACAAGAAAACATAGCGGCCTGAGGACGATAAGTACATAAGTACAAATTGGCTATAAAGGGCGGTGATTTGTTTATCGCATGACTGCCTAAATGTTTTGGGAACGCATTCGCCGTTTTTATACTAGGGGACGCATTACCCGTCTAGAGGAACTTAAGCAAACATTCGTAGTTCGTCTGGTTATGCGTCTCTAGTATAAAGACGGGCACAAGGCGCATTATGCGTCTAGACGAATTACCCTTCGTAATCCGTCTTGAACGACGCATTATTCAAGGTTGTTCGTCTAGACGCATAATGCGTCTTGTGCCCGTCTTTATACTAGAGACGCATAACCAGACGAACTACGAATGTTTGCCCAAGTTCGTCCAGAAGAATAATGCCTCCCCAAGTATAAAAAAGGCCACTAGGAAGTCGCACAGTGTTTGCTACGACAACCCCACAAAACAATAATATCATTTGTTAACAAAGTATAAATAATGATCGTGCTGCAAGTGCAGCACGGATTTTAGCAAGCATATTAGCGGTCCTCTGTATAACGACGACATGAAATCACTCCTAAATTTGAGGTTTTGATGACAACGTAAGCATGTAACAAAGAATCTTTCATTCTCTGTTTTCACTCTGAAACCGCCCGTACCAAATTATTTTAGGATACTCTGCCCATTTTGAAGGACATGAACGAGACTGAATAATCGCGAAAGACGTATGATAGAGCCAAGTTATATTTTGAGATGATGTTTTCCTCTGCTGTCGCCTTAGGAGATCTTAAACTCCCTGAGGCTCTTGAATGAAGTCCGTAGACAAAACCCGGCCATCCTGAGCAGCGTAGACTGAAATGTGATTGGTAAGCAGAGTACTTAGGACTTGAAGCTTTAAACAAAAGTTTCAAGTGACCGGACAAAAACAGTTCATATAAATTTCAATAGTTTTAAGACAACCATTGTGTAGTCAAATACATAATGTTTGCCTAGAAGTGTACCCTATGAAGCTCTTCAGCAAAGTTTATATATCGAAAAAGCCCGGCCATCTTGCGGTTCGGGCAAGAATGCGTTTTGTAAGCAAGATACTAAAGATCCTTTGCATGGCCGGCCTTTACCAGACTTGACCATACTTTGGGAAATTTCGCGTACAATAATTATAAGTTCATATTACCCTCGGTGTCTAATAAAACAATAGAGTTTTTTCACATGATGTCACGGCGGCCATGTTGGAGGAGAAAACAAAGACACGGAGAATTGAAATCTACTCTTATGCAAATTATTTCTTTTGTTTCTGTAAACCAATATGGCTGCCGGTCACGGGAGCGAACACTCTCTATAGAGTCTATGTTCGCGGGCATAAATATGTCCTAGGCCCGACTCAGACTCATTTAAAAATGAGCTCTGGGAAGGGCCCCAAACAATTTTATTCCCAGGAACATAAACTCTACTACTATTTTTATCACTTTGGAAGGCATTGAGAAAATGAAAAACTGAGAAAAACAAACTTAACTACAAAACAGCGAGCGTTTACAACTTGAATGGTTTTTATTTTCCCACAAAGAAAATACACCATCGAGCTAAGCTGGCTGCAAGAATGTAATGGGTTCCTAATTTTTATTGGCTTCTTAAATCGTACAATAATTTGATTCACACTTTTCATTGGCTTATTTCAGCAGGCTAAAATGCATTTTAGCCCGCCAAGTTCTTTATTTTAGCCCGCAAAATGCACCACAATGCCCGACAAAGTGATAATAATAAAGGAGAGATTGCGACTTTGGAAGGGGTATATGTTAAAATTTCAAATCGTGAGTCAAAGTTTCGTCTAAATCGTAGTGGACTTACCTTCACAGAAGTTTCCTTCAAACCGTGTGGTGCATTCGCACGTTGCTGCATCGTTCATTTCTTTGCACGTTCCATCATTCTTGCAAGGATTTGGTGAACAAGGGTTCGCTTCTAAAGGTTAAAAAACATGAAACTTAAAGTTAAAAGTTGAAAAACATAAAATAAGGTCTTCCTGCAGATATCATCGTCACTGCTAAGATCAGTGCGTCCAAAAACTTTGTTTCTCGGTATGATGTGACTGCGGTAAAACGTGAACATTTCAGCAACTGCCTATTAACTTTTAAGAAAATAGGTTTCGCAATTTTTGCCGATCGGTTAAATTTCCTAAACTCTGATAAGAAAAACCAAGAGAAAATGAGGTAAGAGAACGCATCTTCCATACTGGGTTCTCTTACTATGATAAGGGACAGAATCTATTTTTAGATCCGGAAACTATTTTAACTGACCAATGGCTGATGTCCTTCTCATCACGTGGTTGTCATTTCACTGCGCCATGTGGAAACTGCACAGCCATGGAACGTGATATAAAAATAGATTCAGAGCTAAAAATAGATTCTGTCCCCTTATCATATCAGACGGGGTTAGGTTCTCTTTCCTCATTTTCTCTTGGAAGAACTTAACATTTGAATACTGATTTCTAATAAGCGTAACACCGGAATTGGATTTGAAAGAGTGCAATTAGGGTATTGCTGGTTTCTAGCAAATCATTTATCTTACTTTCGCAATCATTTCCCTCAAAGTTACTCTGACAGGTACATTTGTATCCATTTTCCTCGGGAATACATGTGCCTCCATTTTTACAAGGGTTGGGGATGCAATACTGACGAGCTGAAACAAAAACAAATGATGATGGCATTACTTCTACTGCTGATCCTGGTTTCTGTATCACAAAGCACTACGAAATTCACCCTGGATGAGATGCTAGAACATCGCATGGTTACCCCAGCATTACAGATCTTGCTCGTCTCCTCCAGTACACCTGGGTGTGGAGAAATATCATGTCGCTTTTTGTTCTTGGAAATAACACAGTGGCATCACCAGTTTTCGAATTCCGACCTTCCCCATTGCAAGTTCGACATGCGACCCATTTCACTCTCATGTCTTCTTCCTTTACAATACTTCGGTCATTCCCATAAATTGTTTCCAGTTATGAAAATTGATCAGGAAAACATGTTCTCAAGGAAAGTTACAAGCTCAAGCTTACAGGTAACCAGGCCTTCATACTAAGCAGCCAGGCTTTTCCTGGACTCGACCTTCCTCCCTTTGTCTCGTCTGACCGGCCGACCCACATTTCCTTCACTTAAGGTAATGGGAAACGAAGCATTATTTTGATGGGGATAGCCTTACTTTCGCACAGCGGTCCTGTCCAGCCCACAGGACAGTCGCAATCATACGAAGAGTCCGTTGGTATACACGTGCCTCCGTTTCTGCAGGGGTTAGGGTGGCACACATTCCCTAATACAAAAAGTAAATAAAATTCAGAGCTACTTGAATGGACCTGGGTCACGAAATAACACTTAAAATCGAAACAAGTATTTGCATCCATAGAAAACAAAAATAATGATCCATGGTTGTAAAGTATATGAAGAAAATCATCAGTCAAATAATTTGCTGTTGTTTCGTCTGCGGTGTCATGGATAGAAGTGGATTGCAACGTGCCAAATCTTGGAACATTCACTTACTTCGGCATGTCTTGCCGTCTCCATGGTAACCTTCCTTGCACACACAGTGTCCAAGAATACACTCTGCATTAGCACTGCAATATCGGCAGGCGTCATCTGCAATCAAAAGGAACTAAGGTTTCGCAAGGTTTTGATAAATCACAGCTGTAGACATATATCTTTGGTAACTTGGGCTACCTGTGTAGGTTTGTCTGTAAGCATCCTTCCTCTACATTTCGTGCCAGTACCCCTTCGACTTAACGCATACACTCTAAGACCAAGCATGCGCATTAGGACCATTACTCTTTGATCATTTATTTAGATTTAACCATGAAAATTTTAACACTTAAATGGGAAGTGCAATATTGAAGACTCGGCCTCATTTCCTTTATCAATTTAGAAGCAGGATGCTAAATGGGCCCCTAAACTGGTTTGGCCCTATGAAAATGTTGATCAATGTAAGTATCTGGGCAACTGTGTACCTACTCCTCCCCTAACACAACAAGTTATAATAAGTTAAAAAGTTAGCGTTTATGTTGGGTTAGGGGAGGGGTAGGTGCACAGTTGCCCAGATACTTAGGACGCTTACCATTAGCCAGGACTGGCCGGTCAGACCAGTACATTTGTAAAGAGAATTCCACTATCAATCAGAACTGTCCAGCCAGATCAGTTTATTTCTACATAGCATGTATAGCAGTGACAGGTTTTTATCGAAAACTCTCAAAAGAAGCCTAATTCATTTTCAATTTGACCTGCCCGGCTGGTCAGTTCTGACGTTTGGTAAGCGCCCTTAGATTGATCCGAAAATTTACTTGCGCTTATTTCATCCAAACTGATCTCCAAACCATTTGATTATTTGTACAAATTACACTCACCTTCGCAGTTGGTACCAGAGTAAGGTGATATGCACTTGCACATATACGATAAACCAGTTTGCTGTGCTTCAACAACTGACGGTGAAGCAAACATGCTGAGCGATTCCGCGTTGTTGTTAAGGAAATAAGTGTCTATACAAGTGCCTCCATGCAAGCAAGGATGAGATACGCAAGCGCTCAACACTGCAAATCAATGCCAGAAATTAATTATACAATTTATCAGAATGCTTTAATTGCAGTAGACGTGCGTTTCTCAAAAGATCCCCATACGTTTCTTTATCTTCTTATTTTTTGACCCAATAATTTACAGTTCATAATTTGGGAGACGTTTCCACCTTTCAAACTCTGCCGAACAATACAAACATGTTTAAAGAAAAAACTTTGTGCATATGGAGGAAGACCTCCTAAAGTTGTGACAGGTGGTTTTCCAGATTTGGGGGCCATTCGGGAAACCCACGCCTCCAATGAAATAATGAATTAATGAACTTTTTATTTGAGTGTCAACTGTATTTAGCACTGACGTACTAATTGGGGATACTGTAAAGCACAAATCAAATCAAATCAAATTTAATTAAATCAAATCAAATCAAATGTTGGTTTTTGTGGAGAGGGGAGAACCGGAGTACCCGGAGAAAAACCTCTCGGAGCAGAGTAGAGAAACAACAAACTCAGCCCACATATGACGCCGGGGCCTGGAATCGAACCTGGGCCACTTTGGTGGAAGGCGAGCGCTCTCATCACTGCACCAACCCTGCTCCCCGAAAGTCAATGCAAATCGTAGTTACTGAACAATATATCTCTAAAAAAATTTTCGACCACGCTAAATTGCAGCTAATTAAAGGGCCGTAGCTGACAAGAGGCAAACCGAGGCAATTGCCTCACACATTTACTTACATTCGCAACGGTCGCCATGGTTTCCCAGCTGGCACACACAGCGGAAGGTGCTTCCTTCTTCAAGACATGAGCCACCATTCTGACAAGGGTTGGGTCTGCAGACGTGATCTGAAAACCAAGGAAACATCTTTGCCTTTTTATTAAGCTGTTTTATTATATGGCTACAATTATAGTACGCGAGCTCTGATTGGCTGCTGAGTGGGCAAGATCCTTTTGTAATGAACGGGCAATATGAAAATTGTTCAAAAAGATTTTTAGTTAATGTAGACAAGCGTTGTCACATTTTCAAAGAAACTGTTTCCTCTGTCACTTCTGGCTTCGATTGCATGGTCAGGTGTGTTTCGGTTCAGTAAACATGACCTCGAATGAAATCTTGCGCGCGTAAGGGAATATCAAAAACCTTTCCGGTTTTCTTTCTTCCAGTGCTAAGAAGGCATATAATAAATAATTTATTAACCTCGTCCATTAGGTCATTGTGACAAATACTGATAGTGTTATAAGTAAAACACGATATATTCTATGCGTACTTACGCTGACAATTCAAACCGCTATATCCCAATCTGCAACTGCACCTGTAACCATATGTTTCATCTAGGCAGGTTCCGGCATTCATGCACGGGTTTGAGTAGCAAATGCTACGTTCTGTGGAGAAATGGGAGAACGTAATAAGATGCTACGTAAATTTTTACTGCCTTCAGCATTGAATTGTAAAATATGCTACAAATTTGACAAAATACTTATATGACGGGCCATTTAATATTTTTACAGTTAAGTATCGTAAGGGCCGCGAATTCAATGCTAATTGTTGTAAATAACTAAAATGATGGTTACAACATATTCTGGATGATCTTTGAGAAAAGGAAGCTAAGCAAAATAGGTGATAAAAAACATTGACAAGAAGTGTTTTTTTTTTGGTCGTCATGATCAGATGAAGAGGGTTTCGGACGTTCAGAAAAACAAGAATGTGCCAATCAGATCCCCGAAAAGTTAATGTCGAACCCAAAAGAGTTTCTAACTGATTAATGGCCTATTTTTTTTGTTAACTGTAATTTCGACTCCCTACTGCTTCCCAATTAGACTCAATAACAAGCGATTTAAATTCCGCTTATACTGCGAGATACTCACGTAGCAAGCTCTGACATGAATAAGCCACTACGCATTCACTTTGAGATAACACATCGAATTATAAGCAATAAGTTATGGTAGTTAGGTTGACCCAAGCCCATAAGCACGCATGCATGTTAAATGCATAAAGACAACCTACCTTCACATGTCACTCCTTTATACCCAATGGGACAAGTGCATTCGTACCTTCCCCCAGTCCTTTCCGTACAGGTTGCACCATTCTTGCAAGGATTGGGCAGACAAAGATTGATTTCTATGTAAAAATAGTTAAGTGTCGAGTTACTTTGATCTTTATTTATATCAGTATTTCTTATGCAGTGAAGACTTGCCATCTTGTTAATTAAAATGTTACATTGTCTTGAAGATACTACAGTACGCGCTTACATGTCCAAACAACTAAATCTAGATCTTAAATCGTACGTGGGGCTGCAAAATCGATCCCCGGTTTAAGAGGGACGACACAAACCGCAAAATCACCCTGGAATCAAGGTTAATGAGCCTGCTGGGTGGTTTATCGAGCTAGTTGCCATTATGGCTCACCTTCACAGTTCTTGCCTTTGAATCCTTCTCTGCATGTACATTCAAAACCTTCTCCTTCTGTTGTTCCAGTGCAGGAACCTCCATTTCTACAAGGATTTGGATGGCACTTGTTTTGCTCTGTTGAGATAAATGGAGAATTTCATAACTGAACCACGACTAAGGTACATGAAAAAATGGTAAACGTGCAGCGTGCAACCATCGAATTATGGACGCACGCGGGAGTTTGCTAAGCACAAAAGAAGCGTAAGAGATGCTCGAGGCACAGGCTTAGTAGTAGTTGTAGAATTGGAAGTAGTAGTAGTAGTAGTAGTAGTAGTAGTAGTAGTAGTAGTAGTAGTAGGGGTAGTGGTAGTGGTAGTGGTAGTGGTAGTAGTAGTAGTGGTAGGGGTAGTGGTAGTGGTAGTGGTAGTAGTAGTAGTAGTAGTAGTAGTAGTAGAAGTAGCAGTAGCAGTAGTAGCACTAGTAGTAGCAGCATCATTAGTAGTAATAGCTGCAGCAAGAGAAGTAGGAGTAGTAGTAATAATAATAGTAGTAATAGTAGTGATAGTAATAGTAGTAGTAGTTGTTGTAGTAGTAGTAGTTATAGTAGTAGTAGTAGTAGTGGTAATAGTAGTAGAAGTAGCAGAGTACTAGTAGTAGTTGATAGTATTAATAGTAGCAGTAGAAGTAGCAGCAGTAGAAGTAGCAGCAGAAGTAGTAGTAGTAGCACTAGTAGTGGTAGTGATAGTAGTATTACTAGTAGTAGTAATAGTAGTAGTAGTAGTAGTAGTAGTAGTAGTAGTAGTAGTAGTAGTAGTAGTAGTAGTAGTAGTACTACTACTACTACTACTACTACTACTACTACAACTATTATTATTTATACAAGAAAAGAAAGCACAAATATTGCAGAGAATGTCTTTATTCACATAACCTTCCCCATAAAGTACCACAGTTCCATGCGGGGGAAGCTACTTACCTTCGCAGTTCTCTCCTCTGAATCCTTTGGCGCACGTGCACTCGTACCCCTGCCCTACGTCATAACATGTCCCGCCGTTCTTGCAGGGGTTGGGCTCGCACTGACTCCTGACTTTAACATGAACACAAAAATTGAGACTGAACGTTAGACAGTAAAGTTAACCTGCACAGTGCAATTCTACAGTAATTTTTCATTCTTTTGCTTTACAAAGTAGGTAAGGGAAAGGTGCACACGAGCCTTAAAGACCATTCGCCCGGAGCTCATCCCGGTTTCAGTAGCATGAAGCATTGTTGCCCCGTCCCTGGATAGCATCCAACATTGATAACCTTAAATGGTAACTCAGTCTCCTTGGAGCACTTAATTGTACAATGGCGCTTATACTTAAAGAATCTATTTTCCTATTAGAATTTTTAGAAATGTGTTGTATCCTTAGGAAAACTAAGAAACAAGCATTCACGCTTTCCTTTTCCTTTTAGTTATTTCTTGGGGGACAACCGACAGCTGAGAAATCCCGAGGGATTTTGATGGCCAACTCTGCAACCAGGTGCACATTCCGCTGTAACACATATCGCCATGATCTGGCTTAGGGATTGGTCAAGTTCCATTCTTTGGTGCAGAAGATGTCCCATAAAGGCGCGTAGCTACCTGTACGCCAATACGCCATGGTAAAGGTGCACACGAGCCTTTAAGGCCCACACGGGCGGAGCTTATCCCGGTTTCTGTAGCATGAAGCACCTGAGAGTATTATTACTCCTCTCTGGATGGGATGCACGTCCGTCGCAGGGTCACCCCCAGCATTGTATCGCCGGTACCCATTTATACACCTGGGTCGAGAGAGACAGTGTGGAGTGAAGTTTCTTGTCTAAGGAAACAACACAGCGCCAGCACCAGGGCTCGAACTCCAAACCTTCTGCTCAGAAGTCCGACACGCTAACCACTTTAATTTTGCTGTGCCTCCAAACCTGTACGCCAATACGCCATGGCGTACCTGAAATTTTGTAGGAATATATTGCTCGGACAATTATACATCACCCGACGAATTGCTCGGAGAATTAATATCCAACTTTGGCATACCTGAAAAAAAAAATCCTGGCTACGTGCCTGCCATACTAATAATATGCAGCAATATTCATTGCAGAGTATATCCAGGAAATGATCATGCTTAACTTATAAAATTTGTTTTCTCGTTCTGGTGCTGCTATTACTCACGTTCGCAGTGGGTTCCCATGAATCCTGGTGAGCAGGTACATTCGTGACCGTGAGCTACTACAGTGCATGTACCGCCATTTTGACATGGTGACGGTTCGCATGCTGAATGGGCTGAAAATATGAAAATAATTGTACAACATCAACACTATGATAAACTTCACCTTACAACAACCACTCTAACTTTCGCTTTTTAAATGACCCAAACGGTTTCTGAAGCGATGTCGTGGTAATTAATTTCAGTACAAGCAACGCATTCAACATAAATAGAGCCACATATCCCGGAAGAGAAGCGTCAAAACATCGAATCAATCAATTGTAACACATTAATGAAATTCATTTACTTAATCAGCGTACTAAGCATCAAACTATAGAGCCTTTTCACTCACGTGATCAGCGGCCCTGTTTTTAACGGAAACAAAAGATGTTTGCATAAGAATAGAATTTAATTCCTGGAGGATCAGTTTGGGACACCAACATGGCCGCCTTTTCTTTGTTTGGGAACACCAACATGGCTTCCGTGACGTCATGTGCAAACGCTCTATATCTGCTCGTACACCTTGATGCCTCAAGAAAATTCCGGAGGCCGGTCACAAGAACTTTTCATCCTACGAGCGTTCACATCAGAGGGTTCCATAACGTTTGCTCCATAAGCAAAAACCAAAAGCTTTCGGGTGAAACTGACCGCCAGAATTAAAGACGGAGTAAAAAACAAATTAAACAATTAAACTCGCCCTAAAGAAATAACCACGCAGGTGACTTTAAATAAAACAAAATTCATTTTATTGGTAGAAAGATTGATTTGCTGGCTGCTTTATAGTTACATCTACATATGGTCATAGTTCACTCTGACGAGCTTCAACACCTATTTTAATTTGAAGATTTTCGCACATTTTTCGGTCTGTTTGCCCGACTCTAAAACCTTGTCATAGTTGATTGACAATTACATCCAAAATCTCCCTTAAAATCCCTCAACCTCGCAATTAATTGTTGGTCAATGCATTGTGTAACTTGATGTCCCAGATCCCGCCTTACTCTACCACCAAACATTACCAGTCCTTTGTGTCTGGATTTACGCTCGCTGTCTATATTGAACTGATTAGAACATCGATTTAAGAGAATAGGACATAGCCGTTTTTTTCTTCTAGAAAGACTCTATAGTTGATGTGGGTCATATATATTTCATCGAATAAATATTACGAATTGTGAAACCATTTATTGCTGTGGGGATAATTTCTAAAGAAACTGGTGCTACGTCGGTGGGAAATTGAAACACAAGAAATTGGGTAAATCAAACGAATTGATAAAGTAAGTTATACCACCGTAAGGTAAAGGGGAGGTGCTGACGTTTCGAGCGTCAGCTCTTCGTCATTTGCTCTGACGAAGGGTTAACGGTCGAAACGTCAGCACCTCCCTTTTACCTTACGGTGGTATAACTTACTTTATCAATTCGTTTGATTTACCCAATTTCTTAAATTGTGACAACACTCTGTCTTAATTAAAAACGTGTCCACAAATATAATAATGCATCAGTCAATTCCAGCAGTGCCCATCCCCCCCCCGGGCAACCGCGGGGCATTTGCTCACGTTGTCAGTCCCGGGGGTGGGGCATTCGCAATTTTCTCGCGGCCCGGGGGCTGGGCATTTGCGTACCCCGGGGCGACCCCCGGGCATTTGACACACGTGTTTTTGAAAGTGCCATGGATGAATTCAGCGGAAAAGACGAGGCGTTTGTCGAGCAATGGCTTGTCTTTCGGGACTAGAAAAACTGGTCGATGTTTTTAAAGGTATGTTTTCTCAATTTTGGATGTTTCTTCATTATTTGTAAGCATATAAATATAAGCGACAAAGTGAACTATATTTTTTTTAATATCACAAAACAATCACTGACGTGAACACGACTATTTCGCATTTCGCATTCAAAACTAGCCTAGCATTTTTTAAATTCGTGAAAGTGGAGTTAAAATACTTAAGGTTTGCGAATTCAAATGATGCGATCCCGGGGGCAGGGCATTTGCCCTCATTCTTCGTCCCCACCCCGGGGCATTTAGACAGCTTCTGTGTCCCCACCCCGGGAATTTGCCGATTTTTTTAAAAAAATGCTAATGCCCGGGGGTTAGCCCGGGGGGGGGGATGGGCACTGCTGGAATTGACTGATGCATAACGTTCGCTCTGACGAAGGGCTAACGGCACCCACTTTTTATCTTACGGTGGTAAAACGTACTCTATCAACTTGTTTGATAATCTCATTTTCTTGTGAAATCTAATAACACTTTATCTTGTCAGGAAAAAGGGTGACACGTACAAGGTCAATATTTTCTGTATTCGGTCCTCAAATTAAAATGTCACGAAAGTCCATAGTTTGGTAATTGAAAAAGCAAAATATGGTGAAACTAACCTTTCTCTGTATATTTAACATTTATTTTAATATATATATATATATCGTCGTCCATCGGGTTCGATGATGACCAGGACATCAATTTGTTTTGCGATGGACACGACTGTGCCCGATGAGACCAATGCGGGCTAGGAAACACTTTCCACACTGGGGGCACTTAAAGTCTTCGTTTTGAGGAAAAGCTGCGCTTCTGGCTTTTCTCGCGGCACGTTTTATTCGCGCGTTCTCTATCTTCTTGAACTCGAATGTAACTGCTCCGGTAGCGGTAGTGGCTCTCCAGGAATTCCGATTTAGGGCCAGAGATTCCCAGGATGGCACATCGATTTCGAAAGATTTGAGTGACGCTTTAAGAACATCTTTGAAGCGCTTTTTCTGTCCACCTTGGGTGCGCTTACCACTGGCCAGTTCCCCATAAAACAAGCGTTTTGGAAGTATATATATATCAATTACGTTGGCATATAACATAGTTATCATTATAATGCCACAAATTCTGACAAATCGGAATGCAAAATAATGAAACCTGACGTCTTGCATTCAAAGACTCATTTGTAAAAAGACATCAGTGATATCTGCTGACATAAGCTAATCTGAGTTTGGGGTAGTCAGTTCCAATAGGATACGCCCATGTTAAAATTCCACTATCTAAAAATTGTCTGGAAACAATAAGCACAGAGAAAAGGCTATGAATAAAAGCTTTCATACAATGAATTTAAAAAACCTAACACACTAAACAAGACATCCTACTTAATAAACATTTGATCGGTGCTACGTGCTGCCAATCGAGAAACAAACTTGTTTCTTTTTTTTTGGACATTTTCCTTGTTCTCTGGTAAAACTAGCTGCAACTGAGCTCGCCTCCACGAACAATCAATTATGCAGTAGAAGCAAGCACTTCACAATTCACTTACCTGGGTGATGATGAACGATAATTCGGTGAATATGTGGATGAGGAAAGTGGAAAAATGCATAGGGCACAAACTGTCTCTTCTTGTGCGATTCATCTTCTTTACTTGATGTTGCCACCTTGACATTCTTACTGATTTTGTTCTCGTGCGTGCGCGCCTTTTTCCATCGTTCACTCGACAGTTTCTTGTCGTGGAGTTTTTTCCCGCTCCATTTTACACCCCTCCTCTTCGCGTCGATTCCTTGTAGTGTTCCTAACAGTACACAGGCGGATGAGATAATAAGGATAAACAACTTTCTCATGTTCCCGTTATTGTTGATCCCATGAAAGACATAAATATAAACTTTGGTACAAAAGGTCTAAACTATGGCCATTCCTAGAACAAGCAGAAATTGTCTATAAATTAATGATGACACATGGTTCAAGGCCACATTCACCGAATCCGTGAGTTTAGATCTGCGTGTCTATTGGGTGAGGGAATTTAACGGGTCGATGGGACCTGCTAGTGACTTGAGTGGACAATTAAATTCAAAAGCCAAAACTTCCGCTCAGCAGGAAAAAAAAACGGTTGACTTCATGCAATTAACGAAATGTCTGAGGAAACAAGATTGCAGATTACAACTTAACTTCTGGCGAATTCTCTTTTTATCTGTGCCGATAACTTTCTCAAATATTTTCGCAACCTCTTTCTCTGAATTTCGCTATACATCCTAATTGAAGTTATAATTATGAAAAAAAAAAAATGAAAGTCTGCTTGCTAAATACCTCCAACCAGCATCTTTTCCTTTTTTGGAAGGTTTGATCTTATCTTAGCTTTTGTTTAGTTCTGCTGGTCTCTGTGTAAAAAATAAAGACAAATGTAAGTCTTGGTTTTCATCCAATTGCGTTCCAAAGAAACGTAGCAAAATAGGGCGTGAAACAAAGTGCTTTCAAAAGCGAACGATAAGACTGCACCAATTCCATATCATACCCGCTCAGAGTTACGTTACACTTTAATAAAGAAAGGAGTGGAGATGAGAATAGGGAAGGTTAAGTAGGGGCAAACTTGCGTTACGAGTTTTACGTTAAAGTGACAGTCGCCATTTTCTTGTTTTATATTGAGTACTAACAAAAGATGTTTTTTTTATTTTAGTAAAATGATGATTGGTCTTATGGTGAACTGCCATTTTCCATCCCTATGTACACTTTATGTAGTGGAGGTCAAATTAAAGAATTGTCCTTGTGGATTTTGTTTGTTCCTGTTTTATTTTGATGTAAGTAGGTCAAGTGTTGTTGGTGAACCATTTCCTCGCTGTCTTAAGCTTAACAACCGAAGCAAAAATCACGTGACTATCAAACAGAGTAGATACTGTAGCAAGAAGAGCAAGAATCACAGCTACTCTGAAGTACTGTTGTAATGTTTTCAATATAAAAGATAATACGGCCTCAGCAACTGTGATTTTAATATTCCTTTTTAATCCCATATGTGTAGAATTTTCCTGGAAACCAAGAGACATTTCATTCTTACTTAAAAGTGAAATTAATTAGGATATCACTTGTCTCAATACAATGAAAACTGCTCAAATATGTATCGTATACTTTACGGTACGCCTATGGTTTCACATAGTTAGTAACCGTATTGAAAGTTATTGACACTATTTCTAGTATTGTCCACACACGTTGCAGCCCATGAGTGATTCATTATAATTATTCTTAGTGAGAAAATATTTTTATATTAATATCAATAACAAATTATAGGGTGAGTCGATTTCATAACCAACACTGAACCAACCCAAATGAACAAACACTTTGGGTGAATACAGTTTCTGTATCTTATTCTCTAAACTCAAATAGTTTCTAGTCCTCCAATAGGGCAATCTCGATAAAAATAACACGTTTTTGACTTCGCACCCCATGGGACTATAAAGCAAAAGAAAGCACTTTGAGGTTAATAGGAACTGGAATGTGAGACAAGATGAAAGTCTCAAATGGCGGCAGTTCAGCTACATCTTTTCACTTAATAAGATATATTATTGCTGCGGTTAGTCTAAATTGAATATTAATTACTAAACCCAGTATTTAGCGCATTGGCACCAAGGACGAGTTTGTTCCGGAAGACAATAGGCTCTTACCCAGAGTTCAACAAAAGCCTGATCCTATTAAATTCAAGTTGTCAAAAATCCACAACCCTGAAACTAACTATATCTATTCAACATTTCAAGTAATCCTACATTCATTTTCCTCCTTTTTTCTCATCTAATCACCTAAGAAATATCAAATAAATTATTTGTCTTCTTTGTGCCATATATTTCCTAGTTTAACATGAAAACTATGCCACGCTTGATGGCCTTATTTGCGGCCAATAGAATTGGAGATCACTGTTAAGCCACTGCAAATTTGTACAAACCGCTTTTGTTTATTTTCTAAGCCCGACCATAGAAGTTGACGACGAGTTTTGCATGAGAAAAATTTTAACTCCCTTGATCAAGTATTTGTTATAAACAAAATGAATAGCTCTAAGCCGAATCTAAATTTGAAAGAATTCGTTCACCTCATTAGCTAATCAAAAAGCTGCGGCGCAACTGGTTTCATAATTGTTGTGACTAGAACAAGCGGGTATCTTAACCTAGGCTTGGATCGGTTACGCTTGCCGCCACGTCATTTCGATCGGATGAAAAGCTTCATCTATTTATCATCGCCAAAATTCTATGCAATGTCTGCCTTTTAACAGATAGGTTACATAAATATCTCGCTTTAAAAATATGAAGGCGGCATGCACGTGGTGCACAACAACGCTTTTGTTATTATGTCTCGCTTTCGACAAACAAAATGCCCTTTCCCAAGCGTCTCTCAAGAGAGGCAAACCAGCCAAAGCGACAGGAAGTAGCCACATCCACAAGAACGAAGTAAAGAAGGAGAAGAGGTTTATGTTCGATCACGCGCAGCCAAGCACAGGACCAGTGCTTTATTCCTTCGTAACGGACAGAAATCGGTACATACCAAGAAAACCGAGATTTTACCGTGCGTACATTATCAAACGTCCACTGATCGTTCGCCCGTCCACTGAGAACGCCAACACACGTCAAAGTATTCCATACAAGGTTTTGGAGGTGGATCCAACGTACCACCAAACGCTCAGTAGCGTCCATCCCATTGGACAGGAACTTTATTATTACCCGGCAGCCGCGCAGCCAGAAGAAACCGCTTTTGAGGAGCCTTTAGAAGAAGCGTATCCGGATTATTCTGAGGGATATCTAGGTCTGTACCCCGTGGACGTAATCTTAGGAAACGGGTCACATTCGATGCGCTAGACTATCGCAAATTTTTGTATCGAGAAATGAAACTGATTGACACCTAACAGTTTTAGGTCCCCGCAAAATCCTTCAATAACACTGTTTATCAATGTTTATTTGACGCTTTTAACCCTTTAAGCCCCGAGGGGTCTTCCTGTGACGAGTAAAATCGTCTGGCGTTAGCCAGAGTAAAATCTGTAAAGACACTATCGGGGCTTAAAGGGTTAAGGAGATAGTTTTTAAGGAGATAGTTCTTAACCCTTTAAGCCCCGAGGGGTCTCCCTGTGACGAGTAAAATCGTCTGGCGTTAGCGAGAATAAAATCTGTAAAGACACTATCGGGGTTTAAAGGGTTAAGGAGATAGTTTTTAAACAATCTAGATGGCTTGAAACCAGAGGTCTGAGCTTTGACTCAGATCATGACTTGTGCTCAGCAAATACTCGAAGCGTAAAAAAAATAAACGAGACGATACGATATTTCTTCTACTTCAAGTGGATAAGAATAATAATAATAATAATAACAATAATAATAATAATAGTAAAATATTTATATAGCGCATGATACTGATAATTGATTTTATGATAATGTTTTTAAGAATGATATCACAAGTGTGATATCGTTTTTATCAATGTGTCTCTCTGTGTACAACTACATTTTTGGTGGTAAATAATCGCGTATCTTATATAGCACCCGTCATTTTTACCTTACGGACGTGGTTTAACTTACTTTATTAATTTGTTTGATTATCACGATTTCTTGTGTTTCAATTCCCCACCGTTCTTTAGAAACCACTCCCACAATACGTTATTTACTGCCTTGGTTTACAGATCAATGTCACCCGAATCCTTGCTACAACAATGGGAGGTGTAAAAGGACGAAACATGGACGATTCAGGTGTATTTGTCACAGAGGATTTAGGGGTAAATTATGCCAAGGTAAGGCTAGTTATGAAAAGGGATCGGGAATTGCCTCTTAAACCTCTGTCTAGTTTATCAACACTTTTTGCTGATCATCGTTTGCTTAATACGCAATGTAATATTACGTACTAAGATTTTAACCTTTCAATGAAAAAGTTGTTAACAATGATAACAATAATAACAATAACAATAATAATAATAATAATAATGTGGGGAATGAAAAAAGAGACTCTACTGGTTATTGTTGGTGAGCTGGGATTTGTTACAGAGGGAATGGACAAGAATTAAGGAAAGATTCCTGGAGCCAGAGCAAAAGATCGTCTTCCTAGGAACGCGCACATACTGAGAAGGTTTCTGTCCATCAAATAAGAAATTTCCGTGGTGCCTCAGAACCAAGATTTGGCCCCGGTTCTAGGAGAATGTAGGAAGCATTTAATAGCACTCAAAACGTTTGTAATAATAATAAAAATAATAATGATAATAATAATCATAATGATAGTGATAGTGATAGTGATAATGATAATAATAATAAAAATGTGAATATATGATTAATTTTCATACATTAACATTCATGTCCTCATCCTCTACGGGCATATCACGAACTCACAAATGACCAGCTCCCAGTCGGCTTGATAGCCAATAGGTTAGAGCGTTACTCCGGTCAGTCGCAAGGTCATGAGCTCGAATCCCGTTCAAGCCTGAAATTCTTTTCAACTGAGTTTCGTTCATAGCTGCAACGATCTTCCACTTATTAAATAACGATAATGATAATAATGACAATAATAATGGTTCATTTTCTTAAAACTATGTACAGTTCGTATGCTATGTTACAATTTTAAATTTTACATCTTGAAGATATTGATAAAACTAACTTAGAGGGCTATATCAGAACCAGGAAAAAAAGAGGAAAGAGAACATAACCCCGTATGATATGATGAGGGAACAGAATCTATTTTTTGGCGCGGAATCTATTTATATCTCGTTCCATGGCTGCGCGGTTTCCCATGGCGCATTGAAATTGCAACACGTGATGAGAAGGACATCAACCATTGGTCAGTTAAAATAGTTTCTGGATTTAAAAATAGATTCTATCCCCTTATTATAGTAAACCCAGTATAGAAGATGCGTTCTCTTACCTCATTTTCCCTTGATTCTGTCCCTTATCATAGTAAGAGAACCCAGTATGGAACATGCGTTCTCTTACCTCATTTTCTCTTGCTAAAACTAAACTACCCTGTACTAAGCTATGTTTAAATATAAACCTGTTTACGAAGTAAACGCTAGGTATCCACGTCACTTTAGGTTGCGTGTGTTGTCTTTTGCTGAGACTATATAGACAATACTGCTTCGAGTTTATAGATGGACAAAACGCGGATGATTACTTTCTTAAAAATTTTACAGTCTTGCTTATTTACTAGGAAGAAAGCCTTTATTCATCGTTACTTTTTCTTCTTATATCATTATTATTTCCTTTCTAGTTTTACGAACAAAATGCAAGCCAAACCCGTGTATGAATGGAGGAACGTGCACTGACGTAAATGGTGGATTCGAGTGTTCATGTTCATATGGATACAAAGGAGAAACGTGCGACCGTAAGATAATAAACAAATATTGGATGAGGTTTTAGTGATATCCAGAATAATCAAGGTCGAGGTAGGGGTTATCTGATAACCCTTACCGAGACCTTGGTTATTCTGGATATCACAAAAACCGAATCTAATAATTGTTTTATTATACAATTAAATTATTTTTTTATTATTCAATTTTGTTTTATTTTATTTATTTATTTATTTATTTATTTCTGCTAGCGGTCGCATGTCTACCGTTCGTTACGTTGATGCTATATTGAAGCAATGGGCAATAAATAAATTAACTAATAGATACATGACTATATAAACCGACTGGTATTCATTTCTTGCTTAAGAAAACATCATAGTACCATCGATCCAGCGTTTCCCTTATCTCGAGGTTCTTATATTAGTTGCATTAAACACATACATACATATTTGATTGGCTCGTCCCCACGGGGCTTTTCAATTTTCAATTTTACATTAAACAAGACATAAACGTTTTGCTAAGAATCCCAACTGGCGGAAGGCTGACCAGTTGGCTATTTACAAGCGTGGCCGATGATATGAAGAATATGAAACTCAGGGTTACCGTATTACATATGCAGGTAATGGTCACGACGGGAATCGAACCTGGGACCGTGACCAGATTACAAGTCCGGCGCCTTAACCACTCGGCCACGCTGCCTCCCTTATATAAGTATAGCTAAAAACTACGTCTTACGTTACGTGTTCAAGGTGATGCTGCCCCTGACTAACTCTCACCCGTCTAAGGGATGGACCATTACAAAAGTGATGGGGGGGGGAGGGTGGGGAAAAAAAAACAAAACAAATTCATGCAAGGGTAAATGCCAAGAAAAAAAAATTCATGCAAAGAAGAAGGTAAAAAAAAAATTCATGCAGAAGGAAGGTCCAATTGTGACTTTTTGACACGTAGTAAAAAAATTCGTGCAGAGGGGTTCACCTGAAAAAAAATTCCTGCACAAGAAGTGAGCGAAAAAAAAATTCGTGCAAGCTGAAAATTCCCCACCCCCCCCCCATCACTTTTCTAATGGTCCGTCCCTAATGTAGCTCAAACCACTTTTAAAGATCAGACAGAATACAATCTAATTACCTGAACACCTTATATCTATATTTTTTTCTAAACACACTTATAAAATTAAAATACATGTCTTTTTTCTTTAGTTCTAAATGCTGCCTAGTATTTAAATTGCCCGTGGGGGGAAATCTCTATTCCTCATAAGCTCTACTTCTCGAAGATTTCCCTGCCACAGTCACTCTTTCCAAGTTGTACGCTTACTTAACAGCCAGTATCTCATTTTTTATCTTTTCTATTCTACTTGTAATTTATTCTGTGTGGCGAAATAATAAATAAATAAGTAAAATGAAAAATGGCCCAAGACAATACTGTTGCTATACAAAAGATAAGCCGTAGTCCAAGGCCTCTAATCTAACAGTATGGACCGTGTTTCTATATAGGTGAAGCCATGTGTAGGAATAGCCCATGTAAAAATGGTGGATCTTGCACTGAGACAGACAGAAGCTTTCATTGCAGCTGCCTGCCAGGATTTCGTGGTAAAACGTGTCAAGGTACTTCATTTTGAAACACCCAGTGCTCAGGTTTTCTTAGCACTGTTTTTTCTACAAACAAGCTGATCACAAAAGTAAAAAACAGCTAATGCAAAGCGGCCGAGGAAATGCACTGAGACATTCCTAAAAATGTAGCTAGCTTTATTCATTTACCAAACCATTTGATTTCCATCGACGAGAAACATTGAGTTAAATTGCTCGAGAAATAATTTGTCCATCAGGGAGAGTTGTGCAGGCCGTAAAAGAACGAAATTAGGATTATGTTCTACTGGCTGGAAAACATATCATCCTTGAACTCGCCAATAATCCAGAAGAGAAAGACGATGGAATGAAACACCGTGACGTGTTTGGATATCCAATGAAAAACGTCTAACTTTCCCATCGTCGATTTCTCCTTCAAAAAAATTTTGTTCCAGAAGCTATATCAAACACTCGGTACAGTGTTTCATCACGTATAAAACAACTGGAGTTTCGCCGAAAATGCTTTGTTACGCGTAGTGTTCTCAGCTCCCTTTGCGGTGTTTGATTCACCCCAAGCCAGAAAAGTGCCCTGGGATCGATATTGGTGATGAATCAATCCATCTCGTGTTTGATATCATGAATGCGTTCTTGTGCATAACGTGTAGCCGACTGTCAGCCCAAACGTAGTCACATAATATTCTCTTATATTTTTTAAGGAAGAAGCTACTGCCATAACAATCCCTGCAAAAATGGAGGCACATGTACAGAAATAGAAGCAGGCTTCGAGTGTGTATGTACATCCCAGTGGACCTGTTTGGACTGCAGCTGTGCTTGTAAGTTTTAATTGCTTATGATCGCTGCCATCGAGTTGTAGATAAGATTGGTAAGTCGGAGTAAATGAGATGAGAGCCTCACTGACTGACGAACACGTTCCGTACAAAAACTGAGGACTGGTGTGATCTGCTATTACTGGACTTGCGCGATATCTGCATGTCTGTCTGCTGTCCTCCTTTGGTTGATGTCGCAGGCTCACTATGATATTCGCTGCAGTGTTATTTCCACGCCATTTATAACTTTTGAAGCTTTGGGACGACATAAACACGACGTGGTGCTGGTTGAAAACTTAAGCAATCTTGTTTTTGATTTTCATTACCAGCATATTGATTTTTGGTTTTCAGGTCAGACGCCATGGAGAAACTACGTTTGTTTCGGGCTAGTTCTCGAACCCGTGTCTTCTCACTTTAGGTCGTTGTTAGTAAAAATGCTTCACTATATTTTAAGCTACAACGTACAGTAAGGTGTATATGCTGTGGTTCAATTTTTCCTTGGTTTAAATGTTATTTTCCTTGGTTTTTGGTATGGTATGTTTATAATGAGTTAGAAACAAAGGAAAATAAAATTTAAACCAACTTGAAGGATAAAATAGAACCACAACATACAGTATATACCAGACTCTTCGAAAATGGTACATCAACAAATTTTCTACTCTAGCTAACCGTTGCATTGGACAGTAACAATAATTAACGGTCAATCAATATTTATTGCTTAATATTGGCTAATTCTATCTCTTTCAAATAGCCGCCATTAAACACACTTTGGACTACTGTTCTCCGAACCCTTGCCAGAATGATGGAACCTGCTTATCGACAAATGATGGCTTCCAGTGCCTTTGTAGACCAGGATATAAAGGGAAAGAATGCCAAGGTAAATTCTAACAATAGAGTGCTACCTTCCTTTTCGAAGTTTTGTACTGCTATGTTACTTTTTAAAACTATTTTGTTTTGGGAATCGGAGTTCTATTTGTCTACCTAGTCAGGGAAAACTGTTTTCTCTCCAGTAATATTGACGCGGAATTTTCCCCGCTTTTTGACACTCGCCGCCAGATTGGAACAGCCGACGGGCTCCAGTTCATAAGCTTGGCCATTTTTTATTCATTGATTAGCGTTAAAATTAGTCCATCTCTATATTATTCTTGTAGAAAGACGTTGGAGTGGAAGTTGACGTTATAGCAGCGATGAAATTGTTGCCGTAAAGCTGAATTGAAGCTTGCGTGAAGCAGTTTGAAATAAGAGTGAAAACAGAGCATAACGCTTCTACGTACACGTGTCCACGGCAAGCGTAGAAACTGACTTGAAATCACACGCCTTTAACATAGACGAAAGCTAAATTAATAGATAACTTGATTGTAGCAATTTAAGTGTTCTTACTTTGGTTTTCTGGCTTGCTTGTTCCAAACATGAAGTAGATTTCACGATCATGAGCTACGGTAGAGACCTACTTGCAGTCTGACGTTACTATCCTGAATTATTTTCTGTTGAGAAGAAGGAAAAAGAGCGGGAAAATCTAACTCTTGTTGAAAGGAAAATGCGAGCAGTCCTTAGTAAACCTGTGTTTAACCGCCATTGTTATATTCACTTTGTTGTTTTATTAATAGGTATAAAATGACATTTCCTTCGCAGCAATTGAATACTGTACATCGGAGCCTTGCCTGAACGATGGCACTTGCAAGGAAACAACGACTGGATACAACTGTCTTTGCAAGAGTCGATTCCGCGGAAAAAATTGTGAATGTGAGTGCTCTGACTGTATTCATTTGTACGGAAAACGAGCCAGGTCAAAATAACTTCATAGTCGACTTGAAAGATCAAATGAGCATAAGAAGAAGAAGACAGTAAGGCCCTGTTCAAACGTCGAACTCCACGTGTGCTGAGTCTAATGCAAATGAGAAAAATCTATTGTTTTTCCTCATTTGCATTAGATTCGGCCAGGATTCTGATTCGGCTCGTGTAAAGTTCGACGAAGGCGGGTTGGCCGAGTGGTTAGGGCGCCGGACTTGTAATCTGGTCACGGTCCCGGGTTCGATTCCCGTCCTGACCACTACCTGGATATGTAACACGGTAATCCCGAGTTTCATATCCTTCATATCCTCGGCCACGCTGGTAAATAGTCAACTGGTCCGCCACTTGGGATTCTTA
>OX453276.1:7172376-7387376 GCA_949710005.1 Ricordea florida | reverse complement strand
GTTTTAATGACAACAAGAACAACCGTACACGAGCAAGGGCATCTGGGTAAGCACAGAGTCCGCTTGCCATGGTGCACGCGGCTCACTAATCAATACAACGGTTTTATTTAACAGAACAACAATGCCTAATGGCGTAGGACTTGATACAACCCAAGGTAAAACTCACGATAATAACTCAATGTTCTTGTTACCTACCGTTTAGCTAAAGATCCTTGCAGTCCTAATCCATGCCACCACGATGGCATCTGTCGAAGCCGAAACCAGATCGACTTCGAATGCGAGTGCGAGCGAGGGTTCTTGGGTTCAAAGTGTCAGAGTAAGTGGAATTGTCCAGTGTACTCAAGTAAAGAATTTAATGGCAGAGATGTTCCTGATGGAACTCCAAAGATGGATAACCTCTTGTGAGAATGTCGCTTTTGTCTTTGAAAAAATTATGAGTCCTTATTTATACAAAATTGCACTCAAAATCATTCGATTACTTGTTAATAATATACATGTAAAAATTTAAGGTCAAATTTCTGTATTCACTTTCATCTTTGCACACTCAATTTAAATTTTTTGCACTGTTTGGAATTTATTGTTCAGTCAATCAACACGTACAAATTTTTTAATGTATATTATTACTACCGTAGTTTTTTTTCTTATAGGTGTTGACCCTTGCTACCCAAATCCGTGCACGTTTGGAGGTACCTGTGAACCAGGCAGTAACGATTTCATGTGCCATTGTCCAGTCGGAAAAGTTGGGAAGATCTGCGAAGGTAGGAAATGTGTCACGTTCTCTCTCAGCGCAGAGGTTGAAGATATAGAGATTACTTCATGGTTAGTGAGCGCGGACGATTTTTCTTCACGAGTTGTGAAGAATCGAAAACGAACGAGTGGGCGCAGCGAACGAGTGAGTTTACTTTTCTTCACAACGAGTGAAGAAAAATGGTATGGGCGAGCTAACCATGAAGTAATTTGTTTATTTTTTAGGTACTGAGATTTACTCCTTACAAAATACTACTAACTGATCATGAATCACACTGGGCTAGAAAAATCAAGATACCACAACAAGGTGCAAAACGCATTTAGCAAGCTTTAATTTGGAGCATACCGAATCAACATCACAGCCGAGTTAAAAATGTGTTCAAAATTTACTTCTCTAAAATGATACAAACATTGCACGAACTGGAAAATTCTACTTTAAACCCTGCTGAAAACGTCGCTAGAAGAATAAGACCCAAAGACAGTTAAAAACGTTTTAAAACGACTCGTGAATGACTCAGGAATGTCTTGTGTACGGGAATACAATGTAAAATTACCTTTTTGTTTTGATTTTGATGCGGCTCTTGCTTTTTCAAACGCGACGTCTTTCATGATGCTGTATCCGTAGTTTTTCTTTCTCAAATAACCGTTCAAAACTTGCAAAGAGAGAACGCAGCGAACTCCGCTCATAATCTTTGTTTTCTTTCTCTCTCACTGACAAATTCACTGATGAATGAATTGAACTTGTTTAAAGGAATTTCTTCCACGGACCTTGATTCACCTTTCAACGTCAAAAATTCTCAGTCAAGCGACGTGCTGTTCGGGTTTCTCTTTCTTATTTTTCTTTTCTTGATCTTGTATGAAGTCCTCAACTGAAGCTGTATCTACAAACCTAGAATTGCTCAGAAGAAGAAGCTGAGGGAGAAGCCATTATTGCTCACTTTTTGCCGAGTTCATGGCGCCAAAATTGATCCCACTTCTATAACCAGTGAAAAAAATCGTCCCCGGCCTGTGATTGGTCGGACCATATTTTTTCACTAGTGAAGAAAATGGTCCGACCAATCAAATTGCTTCTAGTTTTTCAGAGACTATTTTTCTCTCCCAGATTTGTAAGGAGTAAATCTCAGTAAATATGGAATAAAACGCGACTAAGCTACATGTCATGATAGTTAGAGCATTATTGCACGTGTGCAGATACCTAGCGCGTCTGACCATGAGGGGTGGCGAATAGTCCTTCAAAATCTCTGGGTCTTGCAAAATTTTAGTTGAATTTTACGGGTCTCGCAGTCTCGTTTTTTAGCGGTTATGTGCATCTCGCAGTTTCGATTTTTATACGAAAGAGTCTCGCACTCAAAACACTTTGAAGTCTCGGTCTCGCAATCTGAAAAGTCAAAGTGTCTCGAGCTCGCAAAGAAAAACGCTAGTCTCGCCGTCTCGCAAAGTCTCGCATTTACCACTCGCCACCACTACCATGCACACAATTAACAAGGGTGGACCAATATGGAACACTGGACAATAGGCTAACTAGAGTTCTTTAATTTTGTTTTTTCTGTTGTTCGAAAATCTTGGAATAGAGCAACCTTGGCAATCTCCAACGGAGGATCTTGGCCAGTGTGACACGCACTAGTCAGCTCCTTTGTTCTCCTACTATATAGGTTGCTTATTTTAGTGCTATACACAAGAGTAGATTAATGAGATACGCACAATTTTCCAAATTCCCCCCACCCCCTACCCCCAAGTCTCAAATCGTTTTCAGGTGACTTGATTAAAGACGAGGTTACATTGTAAGCTTAGCGTTTTTACTTTATATGAGATGACTTGCATACGTCGGCCTTTGTTGGGTTGACTGTTACTTGCGCACTTCATCTTAAGTGCCTTGATTTTATCTAATTGTTGATGAAATCAGGTGCGATCAGTTTTACTATGGGTCGGTACTTCTCTTTTTCACAGAAAACGATCCCTGCCTACCCAATCCGTGCCACAATAATGGGGAGTGCTATGCTTTGGGTCAAGGTAAATACCAGTGCAAATGCCCTGTGGCCTTCATTGGAGACCTCTGTGCAGGTAGGGAAAAATTCAAGTATTTCATCCCAACATCCATACGCTTCGCCTCTCAAAAGGGAAACGCACCATTATCGACCACTTCTAAAACACCAAAATGTTTTCCCAGTCATAGCCTTGACCGCCATCAATATGCCCATGGTCTTGTCGCTGGTCTAAGAAAAACAATTGCGATCAAGAGAAAATGAGGAAAGAGAACATAACCCCGTCTGATATGATAAGGGGACAGAATCTATTTTTAGCGCGGAATCTATTTATATCTCGTTCCATGGATGCGCGGTTTCCACAGTCGCATTGAAATTACAACTACGGGATGAGAAGGAGATCAGCCATTGGTCAGTTAAAATAGTTTCAGGATCGAAAAATAGATTATGTCCCCTTAACATAGTAACAGAACCCAGTATGAAAGATGAATACTCTTACCTCATTTTCTTTTGTTGCGATGTAATACTGCTCGCGTTGTGTACTAAAGAGGAGTGGACGTGCAAAAGCAACCACTAAGATTTGAATTACGTTGAACTGTTTAGTAACAAAGGAATGACGTCGAAGCTCAGGAGGCGGCTTGAGTTATAGTGTTCTGCCTTCCATTACCGACGCTAAATCGTTTTACTGTATAAGCTTTCCCTAGCTTTCCTTTTTGATTAAAAAGTATTGTGCAAGGGGAATGGAGGAATCAATCTTCTTTACTGCAAATAATATTTAAGATCACCAAAGATCGATAACCAAAGCATCTATTGAAGGAAGACTACCAAGATATATCATAACAAAAGATCGAATCCCAATTATTTTCCTTTGTTTATTTAAGTCCCAGATCCCTGTCATCCCAATCCTTGCCTGCAAAATGGCACTTGTCTTAATTCTGGTCTCACGTTCCAATGTCGCTGTCCAACTGGATTTTCTGGTAGAAGCTGCGAAGGTATGACTGTGTATCGGTAGAAACTCACCACTCGATCACAAACAGTTATAAAGTTAGTAAAGAGTAAATGTAGTTCGTATGAGGCAACCATTGTATAAACTGATCACTTGGAGGTTTTAATTGCTCTCACAATCAGCAGCGGAAATTACGTAAAATGCCGCCTCGCTATTGAAGCCACTATAAAGCAGTTCTCTAAAATTTTTATGGCTACACAACAAACGCAGATGAAGCAGCAAAATTCAAAGAAGTTTCATCCGTTGACAGGGTATAAGTAATTTTTTGGACCTCGTAATGTTGTAGTTGCTTGCATGGAAGCTTCCTAAAGGATACTCAGAGATTCTCAAGAATAGGAAGGATAGACTACGTTGATGCTGACAGGGGCATGGTGGGTGTAGATGATGATTCCTGTGGTAGTGAGCATGATGATAATGATTCTGGTGATATCGTTGGTGATGATATTGGTTGTAACGTTGGAGATTACTCTCATTTTCGTCATCATGACATTGTAAAAGCAATAGTTTTGGCCACGATGATATTTTCTACTGATTTCTATTTCAGTGCAGTCAAAGTGCATTCCAAACCCCTGTCTTCATGATGGCACCTGTCGTGATATTGACTTTGCACGTGGCTATGTATGTTACTGCTCTATCGCCTACTTGGGACCGAACTGTGAAAGTATGTATGCTTATGCAGAATGCTACGCTGGAATATTAACTGTAGAGCACCATAGATCTTTATAGCTCTCTGTTAAAAAATACCACGCATTCTCTAGAAAATGCACGAAAACTATGATTTTGCTTATGTTTAGCGTTATGGTAACCAAATTCTTTCCAGTTCTTTGTAATTTGATCAGCTTTATTCAAAGGTGGTACAGTAAATCTCCAAAAACATTGAGGAACTGACTTCTACGTACAGCACCAGCCTTTCAAATTCGGTCTCTTCTTATGTCTCATATTTTAACGGCAATCCAGCACCAATAAAAGTGTTTTTTAACTCAGATTTTATTGTTAAGAGCCTTGTTTAACTCGTGATGGTTATCCGGCATTAGGTTCACTGCATCTTACAACTGCCCATCTTGATATGTAAGGTAAAGGAGCTTATCCCGGTTTCAGTGGCATAAAGCACCTGGGAGTATTGTTACTCCCCCCTCGGATGGGATCCTAGTCCAACACAGGGTTACCCCCAGCATATATTATCACGAGTACCACAGAACACCCAAGAAGGCCACAGGAGGCCCACACTGTCATAACTTATCCCAGTTTCTGTGGCATGAAGCACCTGGGAGTATTGTTACTTTCCCCTCGGATGGGATGCTAGTCCAACACAGGGCTACACCCAGCATTATATCGCCTGTGTGGAGTTAAGTTTCCTGTCTAAAGAAACAAAAACCGTGCCACCAACAGGGCTCGAACTACGGACTTTCTGCTAGGAAGTCCGACACGCTAACCACTACACCTAACTTGATACAAGGATAAAATGGTTTTGTGTGTAGATTACATTTGCACCAACCACATTGAACATTTAGATATTAATTTAGCATAAGAAATGAACGTTGCTTATAACATGTGACAAGGCGTATTTCAAGATAGCTTTGCATAAATTTAGTAGATTGTTCGCTTTTAAGTGCTGCGCTATCTTCTCTTCATGTCACAGGAACCAACATGTGTTACCTTAACAACCCTTGTCAAAATGGTGGCACATGCAAGAGCGATGGAACAAATGTAGCCTGCCAGTGTAACCCAGGGTACCTAGGATCACACTGTGAACGTAAGTAAAAATCATCAACTTTGGCAACAGACTAAGTCAATGGAAAATCCAATGATTTTGATAGATACTGATACTAATATTGATACTGATACCGATACCAACACTAATACTGATACATACCCCTTACTAACCGAGTTCGAGGTCCGTACTGCAAGTTACGGACCGGGTTGGCCCGAAGCGCGTGGGCCATAAATCCAAGCGGAAAAGACGAAAACCCGTAACTTACAGTACGGACCGAGAAAACGAGGTACTATTATCTCAAAACAAACTTTTGAATTTAGCGGGCCATACAGTGAAGTACGGTCCACTAAACTGACAAATTACAGCGCGCGTACTAACTGAGGGATATAATAATAATGTTTATACTAATGCTGGTACTGATACTGATGCTGATGCTGATATTGATAGTGGTACAGATACTGATACTGATACTGGTACTAATACAATACCGATACAGCTACTAATACTGATACTGATACTAACATTGGTACTATTTACGGCACCAATAATGATACTAATGCTTATACTAATACTAATACTGATTCTGATACAATTATCGATACCAATAAAATGATACAGATAGAAATCAATGTACTATTCTCTTAGGAAGCCCATCAAGAATGTCATGGCTCAAATATAACGCCCCGCTGCTTAAACGTTTGCTTCCATTACTTAAATCATAAAAGACCGTTAGAAATATCTCTAGATGAGAATGTTCAATGCAGGACAACGGTATTTCGATTTGATCTCTCTCATCTTTTTCTGTTTTTACCTACAGAGGCAAACTTCTGTCACTCAACACCATGTAAGAATGGAGGAACATGTACACCTAAAACGGATGGCTTCGTTTGTGACTGTAAACAGGGCTTCTTTGGCAAAACATGCGAAGGTAGAAAGAACGCTTTAGACACAAATCTTGATAATGGTGTTTCGAGTATGGAGAGATCGTTTCCGTCATTGAAAGGCAATCCATAGAACTTCTGCAATTATTGCATTTATAAAAGAAAAGTCATAAGTCGAAACGTAAAGCTGAATTTGTTTTATTCACGGTTCGCAAATTTGGCACCCTTCAGTTGCCTAAGAATCCTGATGGCAATACAAATAAAACCTTAAGTTGGCATCGATAGTTACTTTTCAATCTTATTCGTGATGTATGATGGAAAGACAATGAAAATCAGACACCGAGAATAGACCTTGTTTGTTTGTACATTCTGTTTTCCCAATACAGATCATGTGACGATACTCAGGAGATTCGATCCTTTGTCTTGTTCAATAAAAAGAGTGCATGCAAGCTTGAATATGTCTGCCTGCACTCTTTTTAATGAACAAGCTTAAGACAGAGGACCATATCTACTGAGTATCATCACATGATCTGTATTGGTAAAACAAAATGTACAAGCGAATAAGGTCCATTGTGTGGATATCTGATGAATCACTGGTTTTGTGTAGAATTAACCTTGACTTTATTTACTAGCAACGTAAAGAGGGGGCTTCGGATCATTTTACAATACAATCACTTCGCTCGATCAAAACAAAATTTAGCAATTACAGCTCACAAGTCAAGTAGGCACATGCAATTGTTCGAAGGGAACTGAGTTATTGTGACTGGAACCGCTGGCAAGGGCAGTCAGTTACAGGTTGCTTTTGCATCTTTATTTTCTCCTTCTCAATCATTTCTTTTGGAGAAGCTATATCAAACGCTAGATACGTTCGTATCATCACACATCAAACACCCTCAAAGTTTGCCAAAATACCCCTCTGCTACTTTTCGCTCTAGATCTCCTCTCGTTGTTTTATATGTGACAAAACACTGTAACTTGTGTTATTAATAATCAAGTGATAGAATGCCTAAGCAAGGCAGAACCTTTATTGCAAAGATGTATTTCTGTTTTTTCTTCCAGCCTTGAGCAGTCACTGCTTTCCGAACCCTTGTAAGAACGAAGGCCTGTGTGCTGAGGTGAAGAACAGTGACGGTTTCATCTGTATTTGCAAGAAAGGATTTGTAGGACCACTGTGTGAAGGTAGAAAAATGATGCTGTGAGGTAGCTATAGTTGGTATGTCTGATATTTGGTCCAGTCAAAATTCAAGGAGCATGGTTTGCAAAAATGTGTTTCTTATCGAGATCTACTGTTATTTTTGAAAGCGAGATTTGTCCCAGAGACAGAGTGCTCCAGTTGTTCATAGTGCGTTTTTGGTGGGAACCACTCAATACATTTTCTTTAGATGCGTGCTCTTCGCTCAAGTGTTCCCATCAGCCCCTGCTGCATGACTTGCCATGTTTGTTAAATCGTTATGTTTGTATGGTCCCTGGGGGTTTTCCTCGTGCAACGTATTCAAAATTTAAAACCCTTTTCATCAAGATTTCGGAGCTGCCAATGTGCAATATCAAAAAATAGTGCTATTTTTGGAGTATTTGAACAAGAACCTAGCTAGGATGGACTAACGTTTCAAACGTTATCTTTTGTTATTATCTGACCTACAGTGGTAGAAACTTATCTTATCAGCTCGTATAATCCCAACTTTCTGTGTTGACTCTTGTTGGGTAGAACCAGAGACGCTAAAGACTTGAAACTTGCAACCGCCTTTGAATGTTTTCAACCACAGCTTGTCCACATTCAGTCAGCCAAATACCATGTTTGGAAAACCGTGAAAACCAAATTAACCAATTAAGTTTGCTTTAGTAGTGTGACGTATTTAGCGGGAAATACCCGCGTCTGCTCAAAAAACATAGCAGTTTCCAAATGCGGCACTTAAGAAATATTGGAATCTGTGAACGTGAGTTACACGTGTCAAGTCTGATGCGTTTCTGGTAGAATAGAAGTGGTATGGCGGTGTTACGGTCATGAGACATGGGCTCATGAAACATGTGGCATTCCTCTTTCTTACTAGAAGAAGCATATCTTGCTTCAAATTTTTTTAATACAATGATTCGAGAAGACCTGGCTTACATTACTCTCCACAGGTTAAATATTTTTTGATACTTATCATGTATCATCTTTGATTAAGTGCTTTGTTGTTTTGACCAGCAAATGACCCATGTATGCCAAACCCATGTCAGCATGACGGCACGTGTCTTCAAGCCCACACCCATCGTGGATTCCACTGCCTGTGTCGCGACGGATGGCATGGTTACGAATGCGAACGTAAGTACACGGTCTCCTTTAAAGACAACTCCTAGGTGCAAGCGGTAAACGTTTAGAAGGAAAACAAACGAGCATATACCAAATAAGTACTGTACTTTCTAGAACATGTCTCAATCCCAAACATTGGTTGAGTCGATCATTAAGATATCATTGTCATGGAAAGTGCTTCCCTATGCGAATATGTGATCTCTCATCCACTGCAATAATTGTGCCCCTGTTGTTTTTAATAGGTGTCGACCAGTGCTTTCCTGCTAATCCTTGTCTTAATGGCGGAAAATGCTTTAATGCCCTTGATACTTTCACATGCCAATGTCCAATGAGATACAGTGGAAAACACTGCGCAAGTAAGTCAACAACTACTCGTATGGGAGGTTAGTCTCAATGACTGAGATGTTTGGCTGCGAATAAAAAATAACTTAAAAAACCGGGTTTGCAAGCGTTTTATCACAATTTGCAATTCAACAAAACTCATAAGCATATCTTTTTTTTCTTCAATTCTTAAAAACAAAATTTCTCGCGAGTTATTTAGTGTTTTATTTTCTGTCTTTTTTTTTTTTTTCATTTTAGTCGACAAGTGTGAGCGTTGTGATTTCAATGCAGAGTGCATAAATGGAACTTGCGAATGCAGACACGGATTCGTTGGCAACGGTTTCAAATGCACGCGTAAGTAGAAGGCTACACTCTTGTAGATTACAAACCAGACATAAGAACGATAATGTGGAAGAGTTTAGAGACGATATTATTAGAGTTTCGGCAGTGTTGGAGATGACTGAAACCGTGTGCGAACTGTTTAACACTAAAATGAAGCAGTTCACTACTTAACAAATAGAAAACGAGAATGGGTAGTCTGCTGTCCAGAAACAGTGACATCAAATTGTTTCAACCCCAAGACCTGAGAAGTTATTCCCGTTTAATTGAATGCTGTATACTTCCTTATATGTTATTTTGGAGAATCCAGTGTTAGACGGTGTAAATATCTCTGAGTTAATAAGTTACCTACTCTTGGCTTACAGTCAACAGCATCATGTCCTTGCTGACAAACAGCCAATAACATAATGACCATACTGACAACAGCCAATAACATTATGGCATTACCGAGAAACAGCCAATAACATCATGGCGTTACTGAGAAACAGCCAATAACATCAAGGCGTTACCGAGAAACAGCCAATAACATCATGGCGTTACTGAAAAACACCCAATAAGATCGTGGTGTTACTGAAAAACAGCCAATAACATCATGGCCTTACTGACAACAACCAATTACATCATGGCATTACTGAGAAACAGCCAATAACATCAAGACCTTACCGACAACAGCCAATAACATCATGGCCTTACTAACAACATCCAATAACATCATGACATTACTGAGAAACAGCCAATAACATCATGGCGTTACGGAGAACAGCAAATAACATCATGGCGTTACTGAGAAACAGACAATAACATCATGGCGTTACTGAGAAACAGACAATAACATCATGGCGTTACGGAGAACAGCAAATAGCATCATGGCGTTACTGAGAATCAGCCAATGACATCATGGCGTTACGTTTCATAGCATTACTGACAACAGCCAATAATATCATGGATTTACTGGTAACAGCCAATAATATCATGGCCTTACTGACAAACAGCAAATAACATTCATGATCTTAGTGACAACAGCCAATAATATCACGGATTCACTGGCAACAGACAATAATATCATGGCCTTACTGACAAACAGCCAATAACATTCATGATCTTAGTGACAACAGCCAATAATATCACGGATTCACTGGCAACAGACAATAATATCATGGCCTTACTGACAAGCAGCAAATAACATTCATGATCTTAGTGACAACAGCCAATAATATCACGGATTCACTGGCAACAGACAATAATATCATGGCCTTACTGACAAACAGCCAATAACATTCATGATCTTAGTGACAACAGCCAATAATATCACGGATTCACTGGCAACAGACAATAATATCATGGCCTTACTGACAAGCAGCAAATAACATTCATGATCTTATTGACAACAGCCAATAATATCACGGATTCACTGGCAACAGACAATAATATCATGGCCTTACTGACAAGCAGCAAATAACATTCATGATCTTAGTGACAACAGCCAATAATATCACGGATTCACTGGCAACAGACAATAATATCATGGCCTTACTGACAAACAGCCAATAACATTCATGATCTTAGTGACAACAGCCAATAATATCACGGATTCACTGGCAACAGACAATAATATCATGGCCTTACTGACAAGCAACAAATAAAATTCATGATCTTAGTGACAACAGCCAATAATATCACGGATTTATTGGCAACAGACAATAATATCATGGCCTTACTGACAAACAGCCAATAACATTCATGATCTTAGTGACAACAGCCAATAATATCACGGATTCACTGGCAACAGACAATAATATCATGGCCTTACTGACAAGCAGCAAATAACATTCATGATCTTAGTGACAACAGCCAATAATATCACGGATTCACTGGCAACAGACAATAATATCATGGCCTTACTGACAAGCAGCAAATAACATTCATGATCTTAGTGACAACAGCCAATAATATCACGGATTCACTGGCAACAGACAATAATATCATGGCCTTACTGACAAGCAGCAAATAACATTCATGATCTTAGTGACAACAGCCAATAATATCACAGATTTACTGGCAACAGACAATAATATCATGGCCTTACTGACAAACAGCCAATAACATTCATGATCTTAGTGACAACAGCCAATAATATCACGGATTTACTGACAAACAGCCAATACCATCAAGTCTCAAACGACCAATCACAACGTTGAACAGAGACATAAAATACCATCACCTGACGACACGTAAATCACTCGACTACGATCATGACTTCCGCTCAGCCGGTTGTCGAAACGTAAGTCAGCGTTAACAACAACACTTATTTTCAGAGCTACCGTTACACTCGAACGATCGAGCTCATCAAACAACTACAGTAAAAACCCGCATACAAGAATATGTGGATTAAGAACACCCAGGTTGAAATTTGGTAAAAAAGGAGCATATATATATAAGAACACATTCAGCCTGAAAATTGAAAATTGTCCTTTTATATAAAAACCCATCCCTTTTCAGTTTAATAGAACAGTGTCTGTAGCTTTACTGTGGTATTGCACTAAGATCTCTGTATAAATGCTGGTAATTTCACTTGCTGTGTAGCGGATGCCAGTCGAAAACTCGGGTGTGCAGTTTATTTTCTAATGTTGCGTGTCTCAAGTTTAATTTTCTCTCAAACTTATGTATTCAGTCATCATAGTTAGTAAATCCCTTACTGTTTTTTTAGAAGTAAAAAATTAAGAACACTTAAGAACACTTTCAGGCTGATTTCACCTAAAATACCCGATATATAAGAACCCAATCAGCCTGAACCCTTGTATGCGGGTTTTTACTGTACTCATACTCCTGGGCTCAAGCCATTCACAGTTTTACTCACTTCTCATCACTTGATTGCTAAATAAGGCCTTGTTGTGCCTAAGGAAGAGTCGCATATTCACCACTGGCGTTTGGTTGTGAAGGAGTTATTCAAAATCTTTCTTTTAAACTAAGTTACTCTGCAACTTCGAGGCACAACATTATTACACAAAACGTTGGCAATATTGAAGAGAAAGGAAAAATTAAAAGGAACAAAACAATGAAAGTGGGCAACGGGCGTACGCTTAGTTGGGAGATAAGATATTTAAGAAACGAGTTATCATCAAAGTGTAATTTTTGGCTCCATTTTAGCCATCGAGGATCCTTGCCGACCCAATCCATGTGAAAACGGGGGAACTTGTACTCCTGGCCATGGCGAGAGCTTGTTCAAATGCGTTTGCAAAGCAGAGTTCACGGGGGCAAAATGTCAAGGTAATTTAAGAAACACAAGATTTCAAGCTAGTTACCTCAGCCAAGAGTGTTTTCTCACGTCGAGGACATTTAGAGTATCGACTTAATTAAGAGACAAAGTTGACAAAATAGATTAGCTAAGGGTGATATAGATAGAAGATATTACACGGTGGCCAGAAGATATTTTATGATCGAGTGACAAGAACAATATCTCTCGAGGGAGAGGAGTGAGATATTGTATAAATTTTTCGAGTTATGTATTTCCCAGTAAAACACTAACGTCTACGTAATAAACTGATCCATTTGGTACGTGACTTTTGATGTGGATAGCGACGTTTCGACTGCTTTTAATAAATGATTTAAAACATAATCTTTGTAGAGGAAGCTCCCGTCACATTACGTGGTTTTCAGGGAGGTCCTCACTAACTAAAATAAAATAGCATTAAATCGAAACTACAAAAATAAGGTACACAAAAGCAATGAAAGGAAATAAATGAAGAGAATATGACATTTAAGTACTAGATAAATAATGGAAGTAATAAAAATGCTTTAAAATTGAAGCTTTATACATGTTATAAGCTTACTGCTGGTCATTTCATTACAAGATTAGGAAAGTGTCATAAATATATATCAAAAATGCATTTTTCAGCGAATAGCACAACGTATGGTTGGTAAGCTCTATCAGTTAAAGTTCTGTCACCGGAAAGTCTAATCTGATAAATCTTTGAATTATAGAGAAAGAAATAATTCATTAGACAGGCGAGCATAACACTTAAGCCAATCAAATGTTATCTTTCATCCAAAATGATACACATTGATGATAGGTTTGTGGCTTTGCTGTATTCAAGTATTCGTGTGGGATAGTTTCTAAAGAAACTGGTGCAGCGTCGTTGGGGAACTGAAACAGACGAAATTGGGATAATTAAACAAGTCGCCGGATAAAGTAATTTGTACCTCCGTAAGCAAGGTAAAAGAGGGGGTGCTGACGTTTTGAGCGTTAGCCCTTAGTCACAGAGCTTAGCCCTTCGCTCTAACGGTGGTCAAATTACTTTATCAACTTATTTGATTACCCCAATTTCTTATGTTCTATTCACGTGATCCTAGGGACGGACCATTAGAAAAGTGATGGGGGAGGGGGGGGGAATTTTCAGCTTGCACGAATTTTTTTTTCGCTCTTTGCTTGTGCAGGAATTTTTTTTTCAGGTGAACCCCTCTGCACGAATATTTTTACTACGTGTGAAAAAGTCACAATTGGACCTTCCTTCTGCATGAATTTTTTTTTTTACCTTCTTCTTTGCATAAAATTTTTTTCTTGGCATTTTCCCTTGCATGAATTTTTTTTGGGTTTTTTCCCCACCCCCCCCCCCCCCCATCACTTTTCTAATGGTCCGTCCCTTACAATACCTTAATATATAATAATATAATAATATATAATAATACCTTATTTCAGTCACAATCAGTGCGTGTACCTCTAACCCTTGCATCAATGGCGGATTATGCATTGACTCCACCAACGACGATGGCTCACTTCTAGAAGGCGTTATCTTCGCAAACCATTCGGACTACCGATGTGTTTGTCCGAGAGGTTACGCAGGGCGTAACTGTCAAAGTAAGTTACTATGGTGACCTATCGTTTTTGACAAGTGCGAGTTTGACTGATCGATTAATTGATTGATTGATTGATTGATTGATTGATTGATTGATTGATTGATTGATGGGCGTTAGAAAGACCTGTTTAGCCAGCATCGTACTAATAAGGTTCATTTTACAGAACTCGTCTTGATGAATCCTTGTTCATCGCACCCATGCGTCAACAACGGCACGTGCTTTGACGACACTAACAGCGCGGGAATGGATCTCAAACTTCTCAACGCTCTTGACTTTCGATGTTTTTGTCCGATTGGATACAGCGGGAAGATTTGCGAAAGTAAGAAACTATTCTTTCATTTTTTGTTTTATACATTCCACCGTGACTTCCCTTTGAGCGGTCGCGCGTCCGAAGTCACGTGTTACGCGAAGTGATCACGCGTTAACCAAAACTTCTGCCATGTGTAATATTGCGAGTTCCCTTATTATATAAAGCACTAACGGTTCATTTTCAAATTCTCTTCCACGGTACTATCACAAGACCAAAGTGTTTTTTTTTTCAGTAATTTAAGTAACGATAAGCCTATCATTTTTTCTACAGTACCTTGAAGAAATGGTAAACGTGCAGCGTGCAACCATGGAGTTATGGACGCACGCGGGAGGTTACTAAGCACGAGAGAAGGGTAAAAGCATCTTTAGCTTCTTGAGTGATTAGCAAACCTCCCAAGTTTGTCCATAACTCAATGGTTGCACAGTTGCTGCGCTTACCATTTCTTTTATAACATAAGACTCCACAACTTTACAATTTGAAGTCACTCATTCCACCCATGGGCAAATGGATCGTGCGTATTAACCAATCACAGCGCGTGCTTTCCCTAAGTTATGTTATAAAAGTAAATTACTTTTGGGGAAGAAACGTTATCCGAGCATCCATTGAAAGCGTGCCAATTGCACGATAAAAAAAAATCGCTGATTTATTTTCGCTTAACAACTCTATTAGCTGTTCTAAGCAAATTATCTGTTCTATAGCATTTTAATGACGTCCTACCGGCTTTGAAAAGTTCACCAAGAACTGATTTATGAAATTCGCATCAAAACTTAGAATACACTGCCATGTTCCCTTAAAATTTGGAAGTAGACCATTTTGTGGATCAGCTATTCTAAACAGATCATTTGTTCTGCAGTACTGCAATGGAATCCTGAATGCCTGATTTGAAAATCTCTTTATAAAATTATTAAATTTGCATCAAGCCGCCGTAAACGCGTACGCAGTCAAATTGTGTGTTGCCTTGGAATTTGAAAATAGAGCAAAATGAGCAATAACTCTGTCAGCTGTCTTAAGCAAATTATTTGTTCTGCAGCACGTCACTAAATTACTATCGGACTAGAAAAGTTCTTCAGACATTCATGAAACTTGTACCAAGCCTCAAAACTTCCGATTATATTTTTTAATCACTTTATAGCTCCCAGGCCAGCGTGCCATTCCAGCCCATGCCTTCACGGTGGAACCTGCTTAGATTCCTCAAACACTGCAGACGTGGCTTTCAATGCTGACGGCTACAAGTGTCTTTGTCTCGAAGGATTTAAAGGAATGAATTGTGAAGGTTTGTAGTAGAATCTAAAATCGAACTTATACTTGATCTGTCATACGTAAGACATAAGCTTAAAAGGTCCACAAATAAAAAAGTTACAACTGCACTGCGTAGAGAAACAAACAGTACCACAGTTCAGTAGCTTTCCAAATAATAGACGCATGATTTGATTATTAGATTAAAAGTTTGACCCTCACTGTACAGTAAACCACACCAGGAGCTCATTGACTACACAGGACCACAGTAGAGCGATCAGTTCAATAGACTTACAAAGAATGGTCACACTGCATGCCGAATTTAATACACAGATAAAAAAGCAAGAACCACACTGTGTATTAAAACAAACAGTACCACAGTACAGTACTGTTCAGTAGCTTTACAAAGAATGGTCACACTGCATGGTTTGATCCACAGATGAAAAAGATAGAACCACACTGTAGAGTAAAACAAACAGTACCACAGTACAGCACTGTTCAGTAGCTTTCAAGAGAATGATCACACTGCATGGTTTGATCCACAGATGAAAAAGATAGAACCACACTGTAGTAAGAGTAAAACAAACAGTACCACAGTACAGCACTGTTCAGTAGCTTTCGAGAGAATGGTCACACTGCATGGTTTGATCCGCAGATGAAAAAGTTAGAACCACACTGTATAGTAAAACAAACAGTACCACAGTACAGTACTGTTCAGTAACTTTACAAAGAATGGTCACACTGCATGGTTTGATCCATAGATGAAAAAATTAGAACCACACTGTATAGTAAAAAAAATAGTACCACAGTACAGTACTGTTCAGTAGCTTTACAAAGAATGGTAATCACGTACTGAATGCCTAATCAGTCACAGTAGCGCGAAAATTAGCGATGCATGGCGTGGCTGAAATAGTGGCTGAATTTTTAATGCAATATTCTAACTCAGTGTTCCTTGATAATTTTTCTTCCAAAACAGTAGTAACGCAAAAGGCAGAAAGGCCTAACAGTGCTCACCGACCGACAGGTAAGTTATCGAACAATGGATTACTTTCATATTGCATATGAAGGCTAAAGATTCTTCACCTCTGCCAACATACTATTTGTTTATTGGTTTCTTTCTTTTCGTTTATTTGTTTCTTTCTTTATTTGTATACCTGTTTATTCTTCTATTTGTAGTACAAGTTATAGATGTAAGCAAGGTAGCAAGTAAGCCAACAGGTAAGAAATTTAAAAATGGTTGAATTCATGTGGAGGTAGCTGCAGTGCTATTTATTTTAGCATAAATTTGTATACGCAATCAAAATGATTCTGAGTGCAATCTGAAAGAAATAAGCACAAGTAAATTTTTTAACGACTTAGAGAAATAAATGTAAGTTGACATGAATGGCTCAGTATTTTTTCATCGTTTGTCAATTGTGAAATCATGTCAAAGTTATTGGACGATTGAGCCAAACTAACAGAGTCTTCATGCTGATGCCGACCAGCGTAGCAGTCTGCAAAATTTGAACAGGAAAGAAGTGTTTTATTCAAAGCATGACAGAGATGGGATGAGAACACAAAAAGCCACAAAGAGGAACCGCGTAAATTCCGAAGAAACGATATCGGAAATGCTATTCAGCAAATGAATAATCTGTAGATTCCCCTTTTCCGAGTTTCATCCGGACTGTGCCGAAAATAATTTTTTTTTCACGCTCAAAATATACTGTCTTCATTATTTTTCAACCTCTTCACTTTGAAATTCAAATCCTTGCAGCGAGAAAGGGTATTTGTCTTATGAACGTTGTTGAAAAGCCTTACTCCCACGAGTCTCCTATAGCCGGAAGCCCATCACTAGAAGCGTTTTTCTATATTATATTCGTGATCAAGCGTTTTGACAAGCTTAGTTCTTTTTAGAGACGCTTTCATTTCACACGAAATGATGGTGTGTTCCCCAAGGTTCGCACATGTTGACAAAAGCAATATAGCTACCAAGTAAGTTGTGCACAATAAGGAACTCTCTTCCACATTCCACTTTGCCCTAGTTACCTATGTTCAGGCCATTTTTCAGCACAAACAGTTTACAATTTCAGCAATTGAGCATATCATCGCACACTGCAAGGAGCTTAGTGGTCTTTTAAAAATGAAATCTGTTTGTAACAAAGCCACCCAACCTGACAACCTATTTGCAATAATTTGAAGAAGTATATCACTGACAATGTTACATGAAGAGAGAAGATCAGTAACAAGGAGCTTTATGGAGAAACTGAAAAGTTGTCAAGTATTATCCAGAGGAACAGGCTTAAACTGGCGGGGCATGCATACACAGACAAAGCGTCTCCTGCACATCAACTGGTGCCATGGTGTCCAAAGCATGGAACAACCTCAAGAGGGCGACCAACACAGACATACGTTGACACACTGTTACTCGACACTGTTATGAAGGATACCAACGAACTCGATCGAGAAGTGGATGGAAGATCACGATGTTTGGAACCAAAACTATGGAAGCTGGTATGAGGCGAAGTGCCGAAGACAACGTGTTTCCAAAAATATAACTAGGTTCTGTCCTGATGATGTGCTCTTGCTATAGCTCAGTGGTAGAGCATCGGAACTACTATTGTTGCCAAAAATGTTGGACCGACAGGCGCTTTTTCTCGTTCAGAACAATTGACAATCGCTACATATAATTTCTCTCCTTCCCCTCCCCCATCTCAGTATTGGGTACCTATTAAACGCGATGTTATCTGTTATCACCAAGGTATTACGTTTGATAATATAATACCAGCATTGCTTGAGGGGGAGGGGGAGGTAGCGTAAGATTTCGCATCCAACATCTGTAAGAAAACAAGCCAGTTCGGAAACCGGTCATGACGCCCCCAAGCAAAAGACATAACGCCCTCTATAAGATAATAACGCCCCCTATCATTAAGATATAACTCCCCCTATCATTAAGATATAACTCCCCCTATCATTAAGATATAACTCCCCCTATCATTAAGACATAACTCCCCCTATCATTAAGACACAACTCCCCCTATCATTAAGACATAACTCCCCCTATCATTAAGACATAACTCCCCCTATCATTAAGATATAACTCCCCCTATAAGACATAACGTCCCCTATCATTAAGATATAACGCCCCCTATCATTAAGATATAACGCCCCCTATCATTAAGATATAACTCCCCCTATCATTAAGATATAACTCCCCCTATCATTAAGACATAACTCCCCCTATCATTAAGACATAACTCCCCCTATCATTAAGACATAACTCCCCCTATCATTAAGATATAACTCCCCCTATCATTAAGATATAACGCCCCCTATCATTAAGATATAACTCCCCCTATCATTAAGATATAACTCCCCCTATCATTAAGATATAACTCCCCCTATCATTAAGATATAACGCCCCCTATCATTAAGATATAACGCCCCCTATCATTAAGATATAACTCCCCCTATCATTAAGATATAACGCCCCCTATCATTAAGATATAACGCCCCCTATCATTAAGATATAACGCCCCCTATCATTAAGATATAACGCCCCCTATCATTAAGATATTACGCCCCCTATCATTAAGATATAACTCCCCCTATCATTAAGATATAACGCCCCCTATCATTAAGATATAACTCCCCCTATCATTAAGATATAACTCCCCCTATCATTAAGATATAACTCCCCCTATCATTAAGATATAACGCCCCCTTTCATTAAGATATAACTTCCCCTATCATTAAGATATAACGCCCCCTATCATTAAGATATAACTCCCCCTATCATTAAGATATAACTCCCCCTATCATTAAGATATAACTCCCCCTATCATTAAGATATAACGCTGCCCAACTTGATTTAAGAACTTAAGGATTTAACAAAGGTAACGTTAAAGGAAAACAACTTGTCGCCCGAGGTCACCTTACGTGGACTACAGCTAGTTTGTCCTAATTTTTAGTCATGACGCCCGAAAGGTTGGTGATTATTAGTATCCTCAGAAAATAGAATTACTCGACATTACGCCACTTCAACCGCTTACGGTAGTAAGAGTAAAATATAATAGTCGCACTTGACAAGGCGTCCTTTAAACCGCCAGTTCGCACAATCGGTCCAAGATAATTTTGCAAGGATTGTAGTTACCCGAGCGTCGTAAATCGCCGAAATTACTTTCGAAATCTGGCGGACAACACAGAATACTCCACAGGAACAAACAAAGTCAGTCGGTTTTATTGAAAATGATTAAACCTCCTTAAACTTCAAAACAAAACCGTTGGGAGTTTGGGCAGTCTGTGCTAAGACTATCTATACTTGATGACGTCATCACGGGAAACGCAACGGGGATAAATTACGTGCGTACGACCCTTCAAGTATTTTTCGTGCCGGTTGTTGTCGTTTCTTTTGAAATTTTACCGCCTAAACCACAGGAAAAGAAGTTATCCTTGTTGTTAAATGAAAATTCATACTTTGTAGCTAGCACTTTACAATGATCACTGAAGAAAGAAGCTGATTTTTTAATATTCAAAAAGTTTTATTTCTTATCATTTACTAGAGTAATTCGTTTTTTCATGAAAATAACACAATTCAATATTTTCTAAGGCATTGCTATAAAATTGATTTCACTTTAACAGAACCCAGAAATCATGTCTAAAACTTCTCGGGTAACAAAACATTAAATATGAGATAACAGCACAATTTTAGAAAGAACTTCAATTACAGACAGCAGAAATCGAGTCAAAACTCTAAAAGTTACTACTTCTCAGATTTCATACGCTATCGGTGAATCCTCAGTTTATTGAGAAACTGCAAAATTAGAAGAGAAATGAGACTTATTGATCACAACCAGATATCGTTCAAACTCGAGAGGCTCTAAGCCCGCTTAGATATCGCTCTGCTTTCCTGCTTTTCCCGAAAAGGAAGCTTTTAAGCTCCTTTTGGATATCTCGTTTAAGAAAAGCATAAGCTATAGGGTTTGCCGCGGAGTTCGTGATGATAAGAAACCGCACCAGGTCGGTTAAGGTTTCCTTCATAGCGCATAAGTCAGTGAAGAAGCAGAACGAACTGTAGACTTCCACAGAATAACAAAGAAGAAAGATTCCCACAATAGTAATGGTGACTTTAATCGAGGTGCTGCGCCGCAATTGTTTTAGTTGAGGCCGGTTGAAGCGTAATTGAATATTTATTTGCGATTCACGGCGAATGTGTCCACGTTCGGTCAACACTGCTCGTGTACTGGTCAATATCAAGAAAGCACAAGGAATTAACTCAAACAAAGAAGTCCAAATAACGTTGCTAACCTCTGCCCTGATGGGAAATAACTTTAAACTGACGCACAGGGACGGTATGAAGAAGAACCACAATGGTGCCAACCACGCGACAGCTGCTATCCAGGAAGCACGTCCGGCCGTCATCAAAGACTTGTAGCGAAGTGGTTTGGCAATGGCGATGTAACGATCAAGTGTTATGGCGCACAAGTTTGTGACGGACGCATAGATGACCATTACTGAAATATTGTCTCTTATTTCGCTATTGCACCATGTCGGCATAGAGTGACAAATTGCATGGCCGGGGTAGTACGAGGCGCCGACGCAGAAGTCCGCAACAGCAAGGGAAACGAGAAAGCGGTTTAGAACGGTTGTCAATAGCCGGCGACGCTTGATGACCAAGTAAACTACAAATGCATTTCCTACAACAGCGATAATAGAAGGGATCCAGGCAATAACAAGGTACCAGTTATTCATTGAGATTACAAATCCGTCTGCTACTAGCCTCCTCTAGAATCCTGTTGTGACAGTGAAAAACCATTAAACACGGATAGACCTATTGCTAATAATTTCCCAAACCTTCTAAGGATCACTTTTGCCAGGGTACCCGTCAAGATTTAAAAAAGCTTATCTTCCGCAAGCTCTCTCTTTATGTATGGTTTCATGGAGACAATAGTATGTTTACCTTTTCAATTATACAAATAATTGGTAAAATCTACCAATAGTGCTTCTCACAATTCTCAATCACAGATTTAGCAGAATCTAAGTAATTACTAGACCATCTTTGATTACCAAAGATTCAAGAAAACATTCTGATTTTCGCCCGATTAAAACTTAAATGGCCACTCAATTTCTACCTCGAAGCTAAAATAGTTCCTTTTTTTGATTGTTTCTTCAAATGGATTGCGCCCGCCGGAAGAATATTGATTAGTGAAAAGTTAAAAAACCATTAAGCATTTTGATTTTAGCATTATCTGTGACAATAGCTTGATCGTACAATGGCTTGTTTTGATCAACAAAGGAAGGTTGTTAGGCGAAGAATATCTGAACATTTCAAAACCGCTTTAATGGAAAACTCGACATCCTTGCGTTAAGTATGTTTTTTTTTGTTTCTGTCGGATGCGTTTAAAACCCCAGAGGAAGTTTTCATTTTGGTCTGTTTTGTTACGCGATCACGTTTTAGTTTAGTAATTTCTTCACTGAATGACCGGAAGGGCGGCGATTGGTAAATGCGAGACTTTGAGAGACGGCGAGACTAGCGTTTTTCTTTGCGAGCCCGAGAAATTTTGACTTTTTAGATTGCGAGATCGACACTTCAAAGTGCTTTGAGTGCGAGACTCTTTCGTATAAACATCGAGACTGCGAGACGCACACAACCGCTAAAAACCGAGACTGCGAGACCCGTGAAATTCGACTAAAATTTTGCGAGACTCAGAGTTTTTGAAGGACCATTCGCCACCCCTACAAGAGAATTATCATTACAAATTTAAACACTTATATTATAGCACTCAATATCTGACCTATGTAACACTTGTATCACGACCGCTACCGGCTTCTTATGGTCAATGCCCAGATTCTGAATCTAGATCTGCGGAACGTCTATAGTTACTCGGTTACAAAATGGATCTAAAACGATGAAATTTTCCCCGACGTTAAATACTCCCCAAAGTTTTTACTAAACCTCCAGTGGGAGCTTTAATTTCGGTTTGTTTTGTTGGCGGATCACGTTTTTGCACACTAATTTTTGGCTATAAATGATACGAGACGGAAATTGAATATTTAGCCAATCATAACACCCATGGACTGTCCATTTTAATCGTCTATCTGGTTTATTGTGGTAAATGCTCAACTTCTGAATTTGAATTTGGAAAAGTCTTAGCTACTTGGGGGTGAAAGCGTTCTAACACGATTAGATATTCCCCATCGTTTTGGCTAAAATTAAAGTACCAGCATTAATTGCTCCCTGCTTTGTTAGCCAATATGTGTAATATTTTTGTGACTGTAAAAATTTAACCACTCGCCACTCATGGCACTCAACATCTGCTGGTTTTAACAATTGTCTCTCTAGTTTATTGTGATCAATGTCCAAATTCCTCTTTAAAATCTTAAGTCTTCAGGTCTTCTTCTAAATCGTTGTCATTTAAAACATGAATTTCTTTTGTAAGAATACAAAAAGGAAAACTGTTGAAAGCGTAAATGTTGCTCACTGTGAATTTAAATACTCACCTAATGGTGGCTTCATCTGTGTGACAATGTCCGTTGTGTATTGCAAACAATTGGTTACCACAATACTAAGACTGGTAAAATATTGAATATTGAAGACTGAATGCATCTACGGTTCTGGTTGAGGAAAATATAAAAATCTTCAATTTATCATCCTAATAGATCATTTAGGGGTTAGCCACAAACCCTCACGGGAATGTTATTACTAACAAGATTAGAATTCGAAAAGCTTGCCATTTCACCTGCTCTGATAACAAATGCCGAAAGCAAATTAAAGTTACGTTTTGTCGTGTTTCACTGAAAAATCAATAACCGTCTACTAAATCAACAGCAGTAAAACAATCAACAATATTCCCAAAAGATTCTTAGTTTGTGTTACTTCGCTGAGTGTGACATATTGGTTTGCGGAAATGCAGTTTTGATTCTTTATGTTGCGGTTTTACAGTAATTTTATTTTGGAAGTACGGTACAGCAGTTTTGCAAGACTAGGCGATTTTAGGTTTTTATTTTCTTTCTTTTTTTTTTTTGCAAATTTTAGATCGTGTTCATCGCTGAATATATAAGTTGGGGTTCAGTTTTTTTTTCAAATTTTATTTTCCTTTGTTCAAATCTCATTTTCCTTTGTTTCTTGGTGTGGTAATGTATAATAATGAGTTTAAAACAATAGGAAAAAAAATTTAAACCAGGATTAAAATTGAACCACAACATATTACATGACTTGTTATGCTTTCACCCACCGGTTTCGCTTTTTAGTGGATGCCGGAGCCCATGCTACTGCTTGCGGCTGTGTTGTGTAAAACGGATTAATTTTACTGTATGATTGCCATGTTTTTACTTTTGTCCGGGCGTTTTGCGGTCTCTTTTACCCCTTATGCTTTACGCCCCGTTCCTGGCTCTTGCCGCCATGCAGAATTAGATACAACGATATATTCATACTTTACATTAGAAACGTCCACTTAATCGTCTTAAGATCAGTTTGATCGGGTGTGCGAAAGCGAGTTGTTAACAAACTGTAATCGTATTCGGTCGTAGTTTCTTTCAAAAGTTTCCTACACGAAGCCTTTATCCATGTTGTAACTTATGATACTTAATACACCGTCGCGTCAAAGAGATCGGTTCATTCAAGCAGCAAGTAAAAGTATTATATAAAGCAAAAAATGGAAACCTGAAAAACAAACGAAGGTTTCTAAAAGAGCGTGTAGAGACACTCAAAGATTGCACGACAGATATTCGCTTTCTTGATGTTGCTAAAAAATGCCCAGTTTCAAATAAAAGATAAAAAGCGACATAAAAAATGACAAGAGATAACAAAAAAGCTAACTACGTCAACCGGTCAAACCGGTCCCATGTCTCGTGCCACTAGTCGATATAAGAATGCTGTACCAAATCCTACTTACATCTCAGCATTGGCTGGGGAGAACAAGCTACTGTCGCAGCTCAGCCAGAAGCCAAAAATAAACACAAGACTAAAACCTTTCTTAATTGCAATCCATTTTTTATCGCGCGTGTTAAAAGTATAACATTATATTTCTATACACTTACGCTAGAGAGGTACAGTTATTCGTAACTAAACCAGAAAATTTACTTGTCTTAAACGTTAGGCCTTACCCCAAATGCTTGACCCAGTTCCTCTAAAGTAGGAAATAATTAAAGGAAGGCATTGCCAGGTTAGCTTACTTTTATTGATATTAAAACTCATGTTTATTAAATCCCGGCTGACTTATGTATACATCTTTATCCCTTTGTCACTCTACAGTTGTCGTGAAAGAAAAGGCGAATCCAGCTGCCATGTATAACCCTAAAGGTTTGTTATGCAATAGAGGTAACATTTTATTCACGTAATATTGATACATGTGGATGGAGAGAGACAGTCTGTGTTAAGTAAAGTTTATTGTCTATGGAAACACAGTTCCAGCACCAGGGCTCGAACTCCAAACCTTCTGCTAGGAAGTCCGACACGCTAACCACTACACTAATGTGCCATCCAACTTATGTAATAGAGATAACATTTTAGTCATGTAATATTTAGATAGCACAAGAAAAACGGTGCTTCTGTATTGACAAACGAACCGGAACTGACAAAAGGCGACCAATCGCCATTTGATTTGTTATTACCAATGACACCTTGGCCTAACCAAAATACTAATTACAGCTTTGATTAAAAAACGTCAGAGATGTAGACGTCACCAATATGTGTAGCTCTCTTGTCTCGCGGATATTTGCTCAAATTGTCGACAGTTACAGTCCTTTTCAGAGCTACGGACAAACGGACGATCTAACGCGGAACACAGGTTTTGATTTGATTTGGAAATGGGACGTGTACCAAAGTAGGATTGACAAACTTTGAGGTGTGTTTCAAAATCCAACGAAGCACTGTAACGAGTGTTAAATTTAGCCTCTCAAACGAAAATATTGGGAGAGATGATTTAAGGACTCAAAAAAAAAAACAGAACATCCTCGGATCCGCAGTCGTATGACGGTATGGATTCTTATAACTTTAGCTTAATAATAATAATGAAATGATAATGATAATGAATTTATATAGCGCACTTTTTCATATAAATATGTTCAAAGGCGCTTTACACTTCTATTGGCTGAGATCGGACGTCAGCATGTAAAGGCGCCTCTGGCTGCCGCTATCAGTCCATACATGATCTCACACACCCACCCAACCCATGAATGAATTGTCAGATGAAACCAGACGTAGAGATAGACCACCACACCGGGAACTACGTCCCCTACTCTTTTCGAACAGTGTGTGGGTTCTTTAACGTCCCACAGATCATTAGGAACAAGTGTTGTGAGACGGGTCCTACGGTTTATCGTCCTTATCCGAGAAGACTAGAAAGTCTAACCATTTACAGATGTCATTACAAAGGCAGCACTTTCTCCTCAGTTATTTTTAAGACCCTGAGTGTTGGTCCGGCCGGGGTTTGAACCCGCAACCTCCCGCACGGTAGTCCGGTGCTCTACCAACTGAGCTAACCGGTCGGCGGTTAACTTTATTGATAATAAACTTTATTTGGGTTTCAACTGTATCTAGTACTGACGTACTAATTGGGGACACTGTAGAACACAAATCAAATCCAAGAAAAACCTCTCGGAGCAGAACAGAGAACCAACAAACTTAGTCCACATATGACGCCGGGGCTGGGAATCGAACCCGGGACACATTGGTGGAAGGGGAGCGCTCTCACCACTGCACCAACCCTGCTCCCGATAGCTTAGGTATAATAGGTGAGATCGCAACTGAGGGTTCATTGGCCTTACTCAATTTGTGAAGGGTGGGATACACCGAAAGAGAGAGTAAAGGAGAGCAAGGTTGGCGCAGTGGTGAGGGAACCTGCACTAGCTAGCTCCTCTGTGACTTGGGTTCCATTCCCGAAGTCTCGTGTGGTTTGACATTGTTGTTGGTTCTCTTCTTGCTCTGAGGGGTTTTCTCCGTGTTCTTCGGTTTTGCACTCTCTATACAAACCAACACTGCTAAATTCCAGCCTCACTCAACATCTGTGGGGTAGGGTAAACCAAAAGACGCTGATAACCTCTCACCCCCCTACCACATTCCATAGTCCACTACATCTGAGAACACCTCCACCAATAGCTTTTGAAAGAACAGCCTTACATTTACTTAATAGGGAGAGTTTAAGATCTCCGAAGGCGACGGTAGACGAAAACGTCACCTCAGAATATAACTTAGCTCCATCATAAGTCTTTCGCGATTATTCAGTCTCCTTCACGTCCTACAAAATGGGCGAAGTATCCTAAAAATAAATTGGTACGAGCGGTTTCAGAGTGAAAATAGAGAATGAAAGATACTCTTATACATGCTAACGTTGTCATCAAAACCTCAAATTGGATGATTTCAAGTCGTCGTAGTCGAGGACTGCTAATATACTTGCTAAAATCCGTGCTGCACGTGCAGCACGATTATTTGTACTCTTGTAACCAATGATATTATTGTTTTGTGGGGTTGTCGTAGTCGTAGCCGTCGCCGTCGCCGTTTCTTTAACTCCCTAATTGCTGAAGGGTGTAGTGCGGGAAAAAGCACTGGTGACCCAAGGTGGGATGCACTGATAACTTACCAGCTGAGATACGCACGTCTCCGAAACAAAAAATTTAAAAGTAAAATTCGTTCCCTATTATTTGATATACTTGAATCTGGTGATGCTTATTATGATTTAGATGAAATAATTTTTGAAATGAAGAAAAGAACATTTTGACTGTATTTATTAAGTTATTTAGCTATTTAATTTAATTTTTGTTTAACTCCTGCCTAGAATCATAGCCCACAAACGTTTCCTCTTCTTTTTTCTCTCACTTTACAAACAATCGAATACAGTTTTTTTTTATAGCAGTCTTCTCTTCTTTCCTATATATTTCCTGGCCCGCCTAGACTAGCTCTGCTATTTGCGGTGCCAGGAAACCTGTAATATTATTTGTTTTTATAATACAATAAACTCAAATTAGAAAACAGTCCCAAGAAAGTACGCGTGCTGATTGGTTAGAAATCGTGTTTCTATAACTTGATAGAAACACAGAACTAGCACGAGCTGTTGACGTAATGATGACGCGAGCAAAGAGAATTTACATTTTGATATTCAAAGTTAACAAGTTGCTTTTCTTTCTTTCGTCGCGGTGTTTTCTAAAAGAAATAGAAAACATGTTCTTCGTGTTTCTATCGAGTTGTAGAAACACTCGTGAAAGTTTGGGAGAACTCGAAAAAGCTGTAGAAACACTCGCCTGCGGCTCGTGTTCCCACAGCATTTCTCGTTCTCCCAAACTTTCACTCGTGTTTCTATAACTCGATAGAAACGCGGAAAATGTTTTCTATTTCTTTACTCAAACTCAAACTTACTCGTCTCTTTCGCCCAGCAGCTTGCTTCGTCTTACAGCTGCAGCAACAGCTTTGTAAGAACAGCTTCTGAAGCTGTGACTGAGTAATGCCGACTCCAATAAATACCCAAACCTTTTCTGCTTTGTTGATTGAACACTAAAGTGGCTTTGTCATTTGATTCACAGTTCATGTAATCGACATTAATGAGTCTCCTGAGAAGCCCACAGGTAAGGAATGATATTATCAAGCATAGAATCATTTTTATCTATAAGTTTATTTGAGTCATGATATGCTCTTACCCGCTACCATAAGTCAGTCTCTAAAAATAGAAGTTCCAAATGATCGAGATCTTGTCGCCGTACACAGGAAGAAATTCCTTTTAAGTATCTCATATTTTATCATTAAAATATCACGTATCATAAAAGCCACGTTGCTTCAAAGATAAGTAGAAACATTGGCATTATTGCTAGATTAGGCGTTTTACCCCATTCTCAACACTTCAAAATATTTAGTGGTAGCTTATTTATCCCTATCTGTCATATTGTCTTGAAAAAATGGATGCATGGTTGCAGCGTGCAACCATCGAGTTATGGACGCACGCAGGAGGTTGCTAAGCACGAAAGAAGCGTGAGAGATGCTGGAGACGCAGCCGGGAGAATCTCTAGCTTCTTGGGTACTTATCAAACTCCCACGTGCGTCCATAACTCGATGGTTGCACAGCTGCTGCGTTTACCAATTTCTTTCATAACACAACTTCACTATCTGACGTCACCATGCACCCAAGGGGAAAACGGCGCGCGCGTATTAGCCAATGATAGCGTGCGCTTTCCGAAAGCTATGTTATAATGTCGCATGGGGCCAAGCTGCCCAATCCCATTTAGAACAAATTCTAATTCTCCTGAAAAGAGCAGTTTGCTTGATGACCTTTTCCCAATTTCGAACTCATGTTATTCCTTACTTCTGTTTCTCTAATATAATGCTATACTTTAAGCTCTTCTCTGTCTTATTGCATGATGTCTATAATGATTCTGCACCGCCCAGCATCACTGACATGTGCACCCTCTCAACTCAAGTTCACAAATGCAGCATCTGATCTTCTTCAGCTGGTTATTTGTATTGGAAACATTCTCGACTAAATCATCGTAAAAATTATTTTGCTAGCGTCGGGGCAAAAATTCGAAACAGTATGCCTGAGAAATTAAAAAAAAAACATTCAAAGCAATTTTTTAAGAACTAATAGACAATCTATTTCTACTCGATTTTCAAAAAGGAGATAGTTATGCTGACACAGACACCCTTGATAATGAAACTAAACATGGAACATGCTAATTACATGGAACATGTAATTTCTTATTTTTTATTTACTTACTTAAACGTAAATTTATTTTTCGTATCATTACTATAATTCTTTCTCTTTTCTCGTATATTCCTGTAACATTTCTTGTATGCATTTAGTATTGTGGCATGTATGTAGCGTCCCCACACTGCATGCCTGCCTCGAACAGCCTTTGCTAAATCTAGGTAGTGTGTACTAATTTGTGATTTAATGCTCAAACGCTAATAAAGTTGAAGTTGCAGTATTATAGGTTGGGTTATCCGATTACGTGCAATCAAACTCCGCAAGTTATATAGCGCAATTTGGTTCCTAAGGATGAAGTAAACAAAAATGTATTATCTCTCTAGAAATCAGGAAGCAGTTTTGATCGATTGTTTCATATCTTCTATTGTGTAAAAACTTGTTAACCTTGACCGAGCACGTTTTCCAGAATAGCAGCTCGAGAAACTGGGATCTAACAATGCAGAATATTTATGTGTACGTATCTGTTGCCCTTTGAATAGCTAATTAAGTATATATGGTCAGACTCCATAGGTTTTCAACCACACACTAATAAGTTCCACACTACAAAAGGACCCCAAGTTTGGTTGTAGTTGTTAAGGCCTCAGTGAAAGGTGGCTTCAATTCTTCGCAATTCCCACAGCTGTACCTGTGGTGGTGTCTCCAAGAGTTCCAAACGAAGCAGGACGCGCGAGTGGCATCGTGTTACCACAAGGGGCCTCCACACCGACGAAACCTGTCGTCATCAACATCCAAGCACGAGTTCCAAATCGGAATAGCCCCACACAACCTCTACCAAAACCAGTTCCAGTTGTTCTTGCACCCAACATTCCGAGCCAACGAGGTCCTGTGTTAGTGCCGCAGACATCCTCTCCTCCTGTTCCAGCTACCGGGCGACCGTTACCTTCAGGCTTCCCCGTAGTGCCTCCATTCGGTTCTTCGAGCTCTCTAGGTTTGTTTCCTGTTGCAAGTATAAACATGTGGAACGGACACACAGGGACTGACCTCAGTGGTCACAATATTCCATGCAAGTGTATTCAAGTCGAAATAAAACGTTATCCATCGCCTTGAATGCTGCTTGCTCTCGACACATTCAATTACAGATCATATTAGATTCTGAGTCACTCATATTTAACAAACAGGCCCTTGGTCTGTAGTCTTAAGTGATTTTCGAACGGAATATTGAAGAATCCAAACTCCAATTTTATGTGAAGTTTAGAAATACAATTATTACAGATGCATCCCCTTATAGATCAGGATAGATTGTAGGTCCAGAATATTCAAGTAGCACGCCCATCTTCTCCAGTATTTATTGACTTTCGAATGGAATATGGAAGAATCTAAAGCCCAACTTTTCTTGGAGTTTAAAGATGAAGTTTAACTTTACAGTGACTATCCTTCTTTTTACACAGGCAGTCTTCCCCGTGTGCCCTTGTCTCCCAGTCAGTCGAATCCCTTGGCATATTTTGTACCTGCTCCCTCGCCCCAGACGCTTCCATACGTTTCTTCACCCACCCTGGGGGAACTATCCCTTCCTTTCTCTTCCCTTGGAGCCAAACCAGCACCCATCGCATCGCAATCGTTGAGGCTGATTCCGTCTCCTCCTACCCTTCCATATCTTCTGCCGGGAGCTGCTGCGGCCCCTGCCCTTATCATGCCACCAGGAATGAGCCCCCCACAGCTGCCTGAACCTCCAGCGCTTGGTCTCACAAGTGGCGTCCGCCGTCTCGAGGTACTACCAGGTCCTCGTTATTCCGATCAGCCGGATGGATATGTTTCTCGGGATGCTACCTATAACAGCTATCAGAGCACAGAGAATAATGAACAGCGAAATGTCCCGTATCAAGGCGGTATTTCACAAGCCGTACAGATCCAGCAGAGTCAGAGACAGCAAATGCCAAACAGCTACAACCAGCAGAGTAGCTTCTCAGGACCTGGACCAACCCTTAGAGCTACCTACCAAAGGCCATACAGACAAGCGGAAAATTCGCAGTACAATCGAGGTAAGAAATGTAGGAAATAGAATAGGTTGAGATGTGTACTGAGCGAAGTCATCGCCCAACCTTTTACTCCAAGAACTGATCAACCTGCATATTCCTTTAAAATATTCCCACGTGATTAGGGAGACAGATGATGCGAATTGAGAAAGTTATAAACTCAGTACAATGGCAATGATCTGACACCAAATTCCCCAAACTAACATAACAGAAGAAATATGCCTCTTACTAAGGAGAGTTACTAATTAGATCTTAGAAATAAACTGGCTAACTTTAATTTCACTCGTTTTAACAGGCAGAAAAGATAGGAAGATGTTGCAGAGAGAAGAAAAGAGTTCAACAAAAGCGTGAATTAACGTTTACCAAATAGCCTACCGCGCGGCTCTGCGCATGGTGCTGTGTTACATTGCCGCTGCCCAACCAACAAACGCGATCGTCCTTTCGATCAAAGATTATTTTCTTTTATCCAGATTCTATTTTGTAATAGCTGAGAAATAAAAAAAGTACTGACCTCTCTTAATGTTTCTTAGTCCATGTATTGTCAAAGATAGGAAACAGTCATTTGCCATAAATTTCATATTGGACCGATAGGTTGTTAATTGTAATGAGTGAATGAATAGAAGGTCATTTTTGAAAAGCTTATTGTAATTGTTTGTGTGGTATTTTTATAGATGCGGTCCGTTGGCTGATCTAATTATTTTCTGTCTATATATTAAGTAGGCCTTATCATGATCATAAAATGCAAAAAATTTGGATAATCAAACAAGTTGATAATTAACAATTATTCTGAGAAATCGAGATGAATAGTGACAACAGCGAGGTAAATATTTTTAAGCCACTATTCACCGAGATTGAAGAGAATAATTTTTTTAGTGTTTACCAATGAAGCAACCTCAGTAAGGAGCTTGAACAAACAGGAAGACGACGCCGAGAATAAGACAACCGGTCAAAAAGCTTAACTGAAGCGTAATTCGTACGTCAAAGAGAATTACCGGACTTTATGTTGCCTGTGCAGTTTTATTGTATCGTTCGTTCGCGTTAGTGTTTAGTCCTGCCCTGGTCAACGTTTCATCGTGGTAGAGTTTTGCTTAATTTCCCTAGTAAAACCTCTTCGAAAAAGCTGAAAAGCGTGAATCGACGGCAGCCATATTTCGGTAGCTTGGACGCCATTTTGTTTTTACCCCAAACAAACACTCACTGGAACAAGGATTACCCAGAAGCCCCTACATTATGTATCTCCTAGGAGGTGAATATCCCAAGGTAGAGAGCCAATCAGATTGTTCAAAGTGCCAAGTTTGTTGAGTTGGTATATATTTAAATACGTTATACCACCGTAAGGTAAAAAACTGGGTGCTGACGTTTCGAGCGTTAGCCCTTCGTCAGAATGAATGTTCGAAGGGCTGACGCTCGAAACGTCACTGCCCTCCTTTATTTACCTAACGGTGGTATAACTCATTTTATCCCAATTTCCTGTGTTTAAACTTCCTACCGACGCAGCACCGATTTCTTTAGAAACTACCCCCGCAATACTCATCACAAAATGGTTAGGGACGGACCATTAGAAAAGTGATGGGGCGGGGGTGGGGTGGGGAAAAAAAAACAAAACAAAAATTAATGCAAGGGAAAATGCCAAAAAAAAAATTCATGCAAAGAAGAAGGTAAAAAAAGAATTCATGCAGAAGGAAGGTCCAATTGTGACTTTTTCACACGTACTAAAAAAATTCGTGCAAGCTGAAAATTCCCCACCCCCCGCCCCCCCCCCATCACTTTTCTAATGGTCCGTCCCTTAATATTTACAGTTGGTGTATCACGGGATCTGATTGGTTGGCCCTCAATTGCTTAATCACGGTGAAGAACTTGATCCCGTGTTCCTTAGTAGGACTTGTCGCGCTAAGTTAGTGAAAAGTTGATATCAGATTTATCATTAAATGATACATGCTACTGAACATTTGCTCTACTAAAAGGCGCCGTTCTATCTTGGTCATCTGTGAAGTGAACTATGCATTGCAACCGCTATTTAAAGAGCTACTCTACTTAACTGTTTTTTGATACTGTTTGTTTTAGTATGCAATCTGGTCTAGAGTTTTAATTTGTGGAGCAAACTATGCAGTGACCCTTTTTTGGAGAGCTACTAAAGAGTTCTGTATCATGGTTTATCTCACTTACAGATAGGACCCTGCGCACGCTCTTATTGATCAAAAACCCATGTTTTATCAGTCAAGAGTATAAAACATAGAAAAAGCGCGTTTTATTGTTTTTGTTGCCACACTATCTCTAATCAACATTTTTGTTAGAGATGGCAAAAAACATTTTCTTTGAAAAAATTCATGATGGAGTTCTCTGCGAAGCAGCAGAAAGTTTTGAAGCTGAGGTTAATAATATAAAAGAGAAGAAGCGAAAACAGTAGTCAGGGAAGTTGGTATTAAATGGCGTCAATTTATCGATCTCTGTGCTTTGGTGTTTCTACTCGCAGCGTGTAAAATCTGTACCATAAAGTAAATAAAGAAGCCTAAGCCGTGTATTACAATGTGATAAAACACTGGACATTTCAGAACGCTCGAGAAACGTAGAAAACACTCGCATGCGGCTCGTGTTTTGTACGTTTCACTCGTGTTCTCAAATGCCCGTCGTGTTTTATCACAGTGTAATACACGGCTCAGGCTTCTTTATTTGTTAAATAAAGTGTGGTTCTATACAACTATTTTACCTATGGATCAAACCATAAAGTGTAACCATTCTTTGAAAAGCTTCTGAATTATGGTACTGGGTTTGTTTTACTCTACAGTGTAGTCCTAATTGTCTCCTCTTTAAGTTAAGCCATACTCTTTGACCATTCTTTATAGAGCTACAAAACAGTACAGTACTGTACTGTGGTACTGTTTGTTTTATTATACACTGTGGTTCTAACTTTTTCATCTGAGGATTAAACCATGCAACTAATGTGATCATTCTTCGTAAAGCTACTGAACAGTACTGTACTGTGGTACTGTTTGTTTTACTATAGAGTGTGGTTGTAACTTTTTCATCTGTGGATCAAACCATGCAGTGTGACCATTCTTTGTAAAGCCACAAAACAGTACTGTACTGTGGTACTGTTTGTTTTTTTATACACTGAAACCTTCATTAAGGACCTCAAGTAACTCCCACCAGCTTATGGTGCCACCAGCGATTCGGCCCACATTGGCTTTCATGGGCGGATGTTGAAGACAGAACAGACACCCTGTTTACACCTCAACAACCCGTCACTAATTCCATTAAAAGTTGTGAACTGAAAACTTGACATTTGCCCCGCAATATATCTGAAAGGGAAAACCAGACGCCAAAACGTTTTTTGCAAAAAAACTGCCGTAACCGAGTTATGATAGCAGGGAAGCGTTGAGAGAACCCAAAGTGATGACCACAATGTAAGAATATAATTCGAATTTACTTAGAAAATTTCTCTTAAAGGTTATAAATAGATGCTCTTTTCAAACAAGGTCAATATTTTTACAAGTTAGAAATACTGTGACCATGAACTAAACAGTTAAAAAGCGTATGGAACAATTTTCATAAGTCGGCGACGACAAGCTCAATTCAGTCAGAGTTTGTCTTAAAACGGTATTTTTCGAGGCCATTGGTTTTTGATGATAACCTCGCCCAATCAGCGCTGAAAAAATCAGTATTGGTTCTCATAGCTAAACCACTTACTGGTTTTTAAAACAAGGTTTACCTATCATTTACCTTACAAGGTGTTTACTAGCGAGACCTGGGTGATCTATTATTTATAAAAAACGATTAACGTATCTAATATAAGAAGCAAATTGAGCGCGCCGCGACCAATTAAAACGCGAACTTGTCAGTACGTAACAGGAAAGGAATGAAGTCCCTCATAACAAATTCTTTTGCAAGATTTTCCCTCTTCGGGAAAAAGCCATCAAAATGAAGGCAAGAATGATAGGATTTATGCTGGGAATTTCCCTGGTTTTCGTTTTACAACCGACAACAGCCCGCCCGAAGATGGATATGGCATCGTCCCGCAGGAAAGCGGAAGGGAAGACACAACAATACCACGGGAAAAAGAAACAAACAAAGCTCGGTTACCGCGACGCGTCGGACAACCCACATAAGGAAGTACAGCGATCACGGGTCACTAAACATTCCGATATTTCGCACGTGTCACCGCGACTCAAAAAAGTGGATAGCGAACAGAAAAGACAGTTTATAATGCATCCGTCTCACTCATACTCCCATCCGTTTATGTTTATGCGTCCACCACCGATGACTCAAAGAACCATTGTGACGACTCGAATCCCGAGACCCCCCTTGGCGATCCCGTATAACCCGTATTTCCCGCGGACGATGTTTGGGATTCATCATATGCACCATCCGTATTCGTTTTACGACCCCACTATGGCTAGAATGTATGGCGAGGAGGATGAAGACGAAGAAGGTAAGGGATACAGTTTAGCGCGATGTGACATCGCCCTATCTCATTACTTGGTGTTGTCAGTGGTTCGCCATGCGTGAATGTCGCTGACCGTGATCGAGTGAACTGAAACGCTATTCATGGTGTTTTGACTTACCAGCTGACAGGTGCTCACCTCGATTGGGTTCTTTCAACACCATGCCAGGTTCTGCTCCACAACTGGTACCTCATGTGGAAGAATAAAACTTTCTTTTTTTTTCCAATTTCTTGTTTGTAGATAGCTCCAATAAGGAAACCCCTTAGAGTCCTTAAGCTGCAAGATTTCTCTTAACAACACATTAATTGTGCCACTGACACATTCACTTACAGACAGTTCTCTGCCCTTTTACCGCGGAGCGTAAGCAAACAGGATGAAGACTCCGAAGAATGCACCAGTGAAACGATAAAGTTGTTTTCCGCCTGTTACAATGGCGGCAGGCCCATTTCATTTTGTTTCCACATGTCTTTTAAAATGTAGAATTGTCCTGTTGTTTCTGTTGGCATTTCATTTAAAATTTCTGTGGGAAATTTGCTGTTGTGTACTCACATCTTCGAGAAAACTTGAAAAATGGTAATTTCACGAAGATATTTTACACGGAAAAAAGAAATCTACCAGACTATATTTTGACTTACAGTTTTACTGTTTTATATATTGATGGTATTGTTTGGCACCGTAGTGGTCGACGTCTTCGTCGCGTTTGCTTAAGCTCCTATTTTCTATAGTAAGCTACGAAACGATGTCACACCACACAGTGCCTTATTTAAGACATAAAAAACACACCAAGTGCATTATTGAGTTATAAAAGCATGCTGGAATTTTCAAGAAAATGAAAAAAGCGCCAAGAGAAGCACGAGACGTAGGCGAGTTCCTCTAGGCCTTCTCGAGTGTTCATGAAAATTCCCAAGAGCTTATGTTACTAAATGATGCACAAGGAAAGAGTGCTTTTATTTCTTTGTTTTATTCGTAATAACAAACACTTGTTTTGCCAAATGAATCAGTGAATGTGTACGAGAGAATCCAAAATCCACGTTAACTGAACGTTCATAATGTTTGCCAGTATTAACTTGAGTAGGTCAGAAATGATCAGTAATACCAAAAGGAACATACAGAATTACCATTCTGTTAATGCCAGTTTCATTCTGCCCTTCTGGAAAGTAAAATTCCACATTTTCAAATTCCAATCTGATTCGCAATACGAAACACCAATCTTTAACAGCTAACAATAAACGATTCATACAGTCTTAATATTACTGAGTTGAAAACATCATATCCGTTTTACTCTATACATCTGGACAAATCGATGTAGCCTGTCGATAAAATCCTCTAGAGGAACGTGAATTGCGACTGGACCAAAAGAACAAAAAACTAAGAAAAAGTGATCCTCAGATGTGAGCCAATTTTTTGTTGTTTGTTTTGATAGAGCGTCACTGCTCTCCCAATCCATGCCAGAACGGAGCCACGTGTAACGAAGTAAAGGATGGTTATGAGTGCACATGCGCACCTGGTTTTAAAGGAACAGATTGTGAAGGTAACGTTAGCCTTCTTGTAGGATGTAAACCCGGGAAAAGACAAACGATCGTATTTCTTTAAAATAGCGCTAACTGTGAATGCCCGACGCTACAAAATTCAACATGGCGGGGCGTGGTGAACATTAATCGGGTCCAAAACTGACGATAGTGAAATTCTCTCAAAAAGAAACGAATTATTTTCATTGGTTTTATAAATAAGCGTATCCGGATCAATGTCATTATCTGGACAACTGTGCAACTACCCCTCCCCTAACCCAATGTTAACACTACTTATAACTTGTTGGGTTAGGGGAGGGGTGGGTGCACAGCTGCCCAGATACTGACATTGATTCACTTAACCCTGAGTTCTTTTCTTCTTATTCAGAGGAAAACAAGTGCCATCCAAACCCTTGTCGAAATGGCGGAATTTGCACGGAGGCAAACGGTGGATATATCTGTACTTGTCTGGAAGGTTACAAAGGGAGTAACTGTGAAGGTGAACTAAGTCACACAGCTTTTCATTGCAATGTAAGACAAGAGTTGGGAAAACTAATCATCAATATTTTTTGCTAACAATAGCAAAACTAGGAGTGATGAATGGTCCCATAAAATTTTCAAGAGCTCGCAAAATTGTACCTTTGCTCGAATTGCTCGTAAAATCTAGACGAGTGCTCGCTTGCTCATGCTCGCAAATATTTTGCAATAGCTCGCATGCACGCGTTCTTGTTAGGATTGTTCGATTGCTTGAAATGTTGTAAATCCTTCTTTGCGACAAAAAAAGACATAGTTCTCTAGCCTTTTCTATGGTGCTTAACTCCTATAAATGTGGCTAACAAGTTCAGGGTGAAAAGCAAACGAGAAATGAAAATATGAAAAGTGTTCGCTTCTCGCGAGTTGTACTTTCTAAAATGCACGTTGCTTACAAGGCCAACTTTTGTCACTGCTCGCGCTCGCAAAAAATATCACAGTGCTCGCACTCTCGCAAAGACCCTGCGTCACCCCTAAAACTACATTTTCCTTTAGAGCATGAGAACTCTTTGGTAGAGTTCACGATGTTTAGCAAATCAAAATTAGTCCTAAATGTTATCAAATACATGATGTTGAATAACTGGTCTACATACTTCAAGAGGCCTATGAGGTCTAACCTAGTTCTTATATTAATTATTAATGCATACGTCAAGTAGCATTTTGTAACATGGGCTTTGCATGCCGCAGATATTGAAAACAGTTAAACTAGCATTAAAAATGCTTTTAAGTAATGGTCCGCGTAAGAACTAGGCAGGTCAAACGCAAAATCGATTAAAAAGTGTGAACTTTTAATTGTTAATATCAATTAAATCGACGAATCGGATTGGTGGACGGCCAAAAATCGCCGAAAAAACAATGAAAAACCCGACATAAACAACATTTTTCTCCTTAGTTTTCCCCAGGTCCCTCCTGTCTACCTCACGGTCAAATATTAGCATTGTTCTATGCGCTAATCAAAAGTTAGAGCTATTGCACTAGCCTATTGTTCTTTTGCCTAGTTCTTACGCGGACCATTACTTAAATGTGGTTTCTTTCTCGGATATCGTCTTCACCGCAAGAAACCAATGAATGCGGGTAAAAAAATGCCTGCCATGCGATTTACAAGGTTACGCCGACTCTAAATTGCAATTAAAATTTGTGCACTGAAGATTACGATCCAAATTTTTTTATTCAAGAACGACCCAATGTGTCCCTGTGTTTTCTATCCAATTCAGGAGTTTTGCAGTTCGTTGTACCCAGAGGTTAATTGTGTCATCCTGTCCTCCGTTGTGATATGTGGGACGAAAATCTGACCTTGCATGAATTTTGCGGGATCGTTCGAGACAATACCCGGCCCTATATCGGGAAAAGATTGGCCCTCACGGGGACACAACAAACATTTGTCTAGATGATAATTATGTCGTCTTAGTTGATTTCTTAATGTGAAACATGAGAATCTGAGACTGAAATTCGCGGAATCATTCGAGACATACTCGGTCCGATATTTGGAAGAGGTTGGCTTTCGAGGGGAAACATGTCCAATGAAGCCACGATCTAAAGAAAACGTCATTGTTGCTTGTGTCCTTAACACATTTTAAATTACAATTCCCCTTAAATTTTTAAGCCCTGAAGAAGAAAAGGATATAGATGATCAAAAATCAAGGAAAAACTTTGGCTTACCGTAAGATGACAAGTATTGTTGGGATAGTTTCTAGAGAAACTGATGCTGCTACGTTTGGGAATTGAAGCACAAGAAATTGGGTTAATCAAACGAGTTGATAAAGTAAGTTATACCACCGTAATACCATTCGCTCCGACGATGGACTAACGCTCGAAACGTCAGCACCTCCATTTTACCTTAGGGTGGTATAACTTACTTTATCAGTTCGTTTGATTTACCCAATTTCTTACGTAAGGTGAGTATTGCTAACAGGATCACACTTTGATAAACAGAGAAAAACAAGTGTCAGCCCAACCCCTGTAGAAACGGAGGAACATGTACCGAAATGGATGATGGGTTCGAATGCTCCTGTCCTGGAGAATATAAGGGGCCAACATGTGAAGGTAATGAGTTGAGAGTTTTGTTAAAAGTCACAAGCTTACCAATTCCTGTACCACAGACCTACCAATCTTTGTAATATAACACAAATTACCAACCTCCTTGGTCCTTTCACTCCTAAGATCTGAGTAACAATTCTCCCAAGTGACTAACATACATTTTGTTACAGACGAATTTTGAGAATTTGGTATTAGGTCAATTCAATATCTTCGAGTTGATCATTTTGTTCAATTCTTGTAGTCAGTGTTCCTTACTTTGTAATGTTATGGAAAAGAGAAGTTACATTTTGATCACTTCTGGGAGTGAAAGAGTGTTGAATATACAATGTGAAAGTGTTGACAATTGTTGACTTTTCTAAAGAAATGAGGTAAAATACTTGAATTTTCTTACTTCTGAGGAAATACAATCATTGCGTTAACTTGAGGCGCATGATACCGTATATTTCGAGATTTGGTATTTCCATGTGGCTCTCGGTCTTCTGTGAACATTAATCAAATACTTACGAGGGCTTGCAACTAAAATTTCTACAAATCACTCACCAGGGTCGACAATATCTCAAAAATTCCATACTTGGCCAATTCAAATCATTCAAAAGTCTCGGTCCTTGAAAACGTGGTCATTGAATCACCAAATGCCAAAATGTAAGTCAGATTTATCCACCAATCCAATATAAATGCGGTCAAATTCAAAAAAGTTGAAAATTCGCTTCCTTTTGATTATGTGTTTTAGCAGTGTTAAGGAACGGGTTATTGTTCATCGTGGAAAATGTGATGATAATATAAATTCTTCATTTTTCACACGATGTATTCACTGGATGTTGATCTCGAAGTTTCGACTGCTTACTGCTAGTCTTCTTCAGGCGATGGGGTCGACTGATTCTGGCTCACCATTATGTAGCTGCGTGGTCAGCTCTGATTGGTGCATTTCGATCCTGCTATTGTTCATGCTTGCTGTGTTTTCCTCAGGCGTCCGCTGGTTTGCCGCGCGATTGTTTGTTGTGTTTCTTGATCGTTGGCATCCACGCTTCTCGAATGCCAATTCCGTTATCCCTGTTGATGTTATTAGGGTGCAGTCTTATGTGAATTGCCTCTTTCACCTTCCTCGTGTACCAGTGGTTAAGGATGAAATCACTCGAGTAAAATCCTTAAATTGACAGTCTTTTTGCTCCCTTGGCAGACCGTTAAGCTCCATGACGCAGAACAAATTAAAGGCGGTAAAATTGGGCTTTTTACACCTGGTTTAAACATTCTGCAAGTACACTTGGGCGAAGCCCTTAATCCATGTTCGATAAGCGAATTAAAAATTAAACAAATTGCACACTTTTCAAAGAGTTGAAAAAAAAAAACATTTTGGTCGGTACATTTTGACAAACAGCATTCGACTAGATTTCCAGATCACCCTATAGGTGATTATCCATGCTGTGACTGTGCCGTTTTGTTCTTCAAAACAGAAAAAAATATTTGCACTTATTATCCTAGACAACATGTACATAGCTACAGTAAAATGATGAAGCATGGGGAAATGTAAAAATGGTAACGCAGCATTCTTCAGCGAAATCGTCTTCGCTCAAAGATAATTGTTTGATATCTTTAATATCTATTCGTGTTTCTACCAAATTACAGTTGTTGTCATGCTAATGCTTGCTGGTTTATTTTCAGTGCAGAATCTTTGCTTCTTGAATCCATGTTTGAATGGTGGGACATGCATGGAAATGATGGGATCCCACAACTGTTTGTGTATCGAAGGATTTAGTGGTTTATCCTGCGAAAGTGAGTTGCTTCAATTTGCCCAAAAATTAAGCTCATCGTCCTTATCAGGCAATTTCGAACACGATATTAGCATTTCCATGCATTTATTACCATCAGCAGATCAGTTTTACTATATCAACAACCGTGTTTTACGATAATTTTACATGTATGGATACTACGATTTTAGACGATAAGTCAAGATTGTAATTTAAACCTAGTTGAGCTCTCCTTTAAAACATAAATAAGATGCACACCTATCTACTTGAGAAAAATCCTAATTGTCGTGTCATGTCTTACCTTCACGACAATATTCCAGGAAAAATACTGGTGCGAGGTCACGAGGCTTAAGTCCAACCAAAAAAAATTAATATTTTTTGGCATACTATAGATCACATTTGATTTAAAATTGTGTGAGCATTTTGAGGGTCAAATCTCTGAATTCATTTCTGTCAGTTGTGCAAATATATCACTTATTTCATGTTACCAAAAACAATGGGAATCAATAATTACTTTAGAATTTTCTATATGGCTATAAAGTAATACAATAATTTGAGTAGCGCAGATCTGGTTTCGTTTCATTGCCTAAACTGTGGACACTTGTTTTTACTCTTTCCACAGTTGAAAGCAAATGCCGAAGCAACCCTTGCAGAAATGGAGGAAGTTGCTATGACAACCATAACTCTTACACTTGTTCCTGTTTGGCGGGATTCTCCGGTATCAACTGTGAAGGTACATTCCTGTGTTCAGCGTGTCACCTTTTACAATCGTTTGCGAACCCTTCTATGAGACCATAGCCCAAAGGATTCATCCATATTTACCAATATGCCGGATGAGACTGATGTGATAATTATTCGTCGAACGGGAAGTAAATATTGACCGTTTTTACACTAGGGGCGCATTATCCGTGTGGACGAACTTGGGCAAACATTCGTACCTCGTCTGGTTATGCGTCTCTGGTATAAAGAAGGGCACAAGACGCATCATGCGTCCAGACGAACAACCTTTAGTAATGCGTCGTCCAAGACGTATTACGTAGGGTAATTCGTCTAGACGCATAATGCGTCTTGTGCCCGTCTTTATACTAGAGACGCATAACCTGGACGAACTACGAATGTTTGCCCAAGTTCGTCCAGACGGATAATGCGTCCCTTAGTATAAAAACGGCCAATTTAATATTGTTGAATTATAATCCGTAAGACACAGTCAAGTCAAAAAGCCTGAGGCAAATCATTGTGTTAGTAGAATTTCTCAGGTGATAAGAGCAAAAATACAAATTTTAGCGCATTTTTGAGTTTACTTCCAAGTTTTTTTTCTTTTTTTTTTTGGCATCAAAGAACAGACACCGAGTCTGGAGCCACCGTGACGTGTTTAGATATCCGATGAAACAGCGTATTTTTTCATCTCTATTTTCTCCTTCAAAATCACGACTTGGCGAAGCTAAATCAAACACTCGATACATTCGTATGTCAACACGTATCAAACACCTCGAATTTCGTCAAAAAAAACTCCACTGCATGCCGTATTTTCCGCTCCTCTCTCGGTTTTTGATATGTGATGAAACAATGCATATTGTGTTTAATATATGACCTCTAGAGTCGGCATATGATTGTTTTAGGGTATTGACAATTTTGCGGCCGTCATTGTGGGATTTTGAAAGGAACAGATCCAACAAGAGATACAATGTTTCATCACAGATCAAACATCGAGAAGCAGAGGAATATTCTCAGCGAAATTCGAGATGTTTGACATGTGATGAAACACATTTATTGAATGTTTGGTATAGATTCTCAAACAAAATTATTTTGAAGGAGGAAATAACGATGCAAAAACGAGCAGTGTTTCATGGCATATCCAAACTCATCAGGGTGGCGATTTCCTTTGCTTTACTGTGGCGTATAATTGATGAGTTTGAGAAGTTGTATCCAGAAATTTAACTTCAAATACCCTTCTTCATTCCTGGCTTTCTGTGCGGTCTTAATGCCCCTGAACCTTTGTTCCCCAAGTGAGGTTGTATAGAATATGACTCAACTTTTGATACATATTTTGAATTGTGACATTATAATTTTTGTTGGTTTGTTTGTTTTTTCTTTGGTAGCCATGGTATCCGTTTGTGACTCTAATCCCTGCCTCAATGGTGGTACTTGCTTGAACCAAGGTCCTAATGTTTACAAATGTGTTTGTCCCCACGGCTTCCGCGGAAAGAACTGCGAAAGTAAGTATATTTATCTGAGCGCGAGTGCCCCATTGGGGGAAAATGGCAAACAAAACCGTACAAAAACGACGATGGGCCAATATTCTCCCAAACTATTTTAGAAAGCCGTTTACCATATGGCAGTTGACAATTTTCAATTTGCTGGGTTTCGTAAGCAAAAACTAAACCACCGATGACCATATCGACAGAAACGGTCCATGTGGCAAATTCCCGACCACAAAAGGACCAATCAGAACGCCGGGATTTACCTCAAGACTACGTTGCCTTGTCATAAAGTCGGTTACTGACGGCCGGCACACAAAATACTTGCTAAGAAAAAGAGGTATGGATAAGACCAAATAATTCGTGCGAGCTTTCTTTAGATAGTTTCCTGAACATTAACGCACTGGGATATTGTTTGTTTTACTATTTCGTAAAGTTCCCTCTTGGCCTACATGTGATTCTGAGAAAAAATAAACTCTATTATACTAGCAGGAGTAGAGGAACAAAACTTCACACTCACCACTTCCCTTGATCTCCAATTGTCATCAGTATACAGAACTTAAATGCGAATTCCTTTAGACTACAGAAAAAATCGGTTTATTTTTGTCCAGCGGAAAAGAAATGTGAGCCCAATCCATGTCAAAACAGCGGCATTTGTAGAGAGCTTGTGGAGGAGGAAGATTATAAATGCGAGTGTCTCCATGGATACCGCGGCAAAGATTGTGAAGGTAACATTTCCTGGGAGAGATGCTCTAGAATCTGCAGCATGGATCTTGCTTTTAGAGTAATTATTTTAAAAGTGAGTCTTCAAAATTATCAAATTACAAACTGTGTCAAAGATTGTGAACGTATCTCAATGATGAGAGTTACACACTGTAATTCAAAACTTGGATTTACTCCTTCGTAGAATACTCGCTCTACCAGAGTGAGAAAATTACACCGAATTAACTTCCAGAGTGAGACCTTACTCCTAGCTGAATAATTCCGTTTAGTTGTGATGAACTCGTTTGTACAACAAGGCGACTGTAACAACGACAGAACGAACTTCCGAAATGAGCTACTATCCGAGAGAATATATGCAACTGAAACTTAACACTGAAAGAAGCTATTCCTTATACATCTCAGTCACGATAAAAGTCTTAAAGAAAATAGCGATCTTAATTACAGTTCACATGCAATGATATTACTTTCTAACACGGTTCATTGTGTTTTTGATTGCTTAATTTCTCAGAGGAGATCAACCTATGTGAGTCGAACCCGTGCATTAATGGCGGAACATGTTCCATGCTGGGCAGCTCATATCATTGCCTGTGTGTTGAAGGCTTTAGAGGAATAAACTGCCAGGGTAAGTTGTTATACGGAAATTATCCTTTTTTCAAGTATCGATTGGTTGCATTAGGAATGCACATTCAATCAGTGCGCGTGTTGATCAAGTCAAGTCGAGAAGGTCAATAACTATTTTGTGTGCTTTCGAAGAGTTTAGCGTACATCTTAAGATCAAATATAAGCGTTTTGTACTTTTTGGTGGAATGTTGTTGCATTAGGAAGCACTGGATGTCCCACGAATTGATTTTAAATGTGAGATTTTAATTTTGAGATTTTTTTGAGAAATTTCAGTCCATTATTAAAACGATTTAGCGACCTGAAAATCAACATAGGTTTTCTGAAGAAAAGAGAGTTAAATTGCTTTCAAATCAGTGTCAAAGTTCTCAGTATTCATGTGGTGTCGCAAGACTGATACCCCGATCACCCCAAAGCTTAAACATGCTTAAACACGGTTTAACATTATTTCCTTTATAAAAGTTGGTAACTGACATTATCGACTTCAAATTTAGCACAGATAGAAAGAACATGTTAAAGTTTATTTGAATCTTGTGTAAAAGTCCGTGTTCCAGTGTTTGGTTATCAATTTTCATTTTTCGTTTAAAAACCTGGTTTAACTAAACATGTTTACCCAGTATTTGACAGCCACATAGGTTACAAAAATAAAGCCAACGGGCATTGCCTACTGACGATTCAGTCAACACTATTAAGGTCAGTGTATTCACTCATTAGTTTTCTCTGTTCATCAGACCCCGACAGATGCCACTCTATGCCCTGTCAAAATGGTGGAACATGCATTCAAGACATCAGTGGCTCCTATAAGTGTCAGTGCCAGGAGGGATTTAGAGGGTTCAACTGCGAAGGTAAGGAGCGAATTAAGGAACTTAATCACATGGGTGGCGAGATCTTTATTATCAGAGTGGTGAGGGTTGTCTAATGCACACGCCCACACTAAATACATTTATGATATAGATAGAACCCTGCGCTCGCTCTGATTGGTCAAAACCCATGTTTTATCAGAGTATAAAACATATTAGAAAAAAGTCGTGTTTTATTGTTTTTCGCCACATTACCTCTAATCGACATTATTGTTAGACAAGGCGAAAAACCGGGATTTTCTTTGAAGAAATTCATGATGGAGTTCTCTGCGAGGCAGCAGAAAGTTTTGAAGCTGAGATTAATGTAACAAATAAAGAAGAATAAGCGAAAACAGTCGAGAGGTTGGTATTAGTAAGAAAGTAATTAAGTAAAAAGCTTTATTTATAGAGGGTAACACTAAATAGGTAAAAGCTAATAAAGTTGTGGCCTTCAAAACAGTGTAATACACGGCTTAGGCTTGTTTATTTGTTAAATAAAACATATAAAAAATATACATACATGTAAAAAATTCTAATAGAAATTCTACGTAAATTGAGAAAACAGGTCTAACTGTAAACAATTAAGTAATTCAAGAAATAAAGATATTGTTGTTGTTGCACTCCACTGGAGTTACAAATCTTCTTTTCGTGAAAGAGGTTTTAGGCGAAAATAAAGGTTTTTGAAACACATGTATCGAGCGCTTGATGTAGCCTGTCGATCGAGATCATTTTGAAGGAGGAATTAACAATACAAGAACAAGCAGCGATTCATTAGACATCCAAACACGTCACAGAGCCTGATTTCCTTTGTCTTTCCCATTATTAATGAGTTTGAGCAATTTAAAAAGAAGTACATGGTTAGGAGAGATTCTGTGAAGATTTAGGATCCACATAAAAAATTAAAGAAAAATCTTGGTGACAGGCCATGTCAAGCAATTCGGCTTTTTATGATCACTTCTGATACAGCTAGAACGCGTCCAAAAAAGGATTCCTGATCGAGGGGAGTATAAAATATAAATTATCAATTTGTTGAACAAACAAACAAACAAACAAGAAAGCAATAGGTGTGGCTGAATGTAATTAACCGTACCTCGCAATGTAGCATTTTCTTAACCTAATTTTCACTTTCTATCTTTTCATATTTTTAGAGGAATTGAAGTGTCACTCTAACCCATGTCAAAATGGCGGCACGTGTTTTGAGAACAGTGGAGGCTACACTTGCACATGTCAGGCTGGTTATAAAGGGATCAACTGCGCAGGTCAGTAGCGGTATCCTACCCAGTTCATGCGTCTTGGGTTTGGTTTACGAAGTACAGCGACTGACATGCTTTTCACAGAGAAACATTGTGACCAGTCGTTAGAAAATGACCCAAGAGTCTTTAATATGATACATGCTGTTGATGTTTTTTTTTTTCATTTATTGCTGTAAGATTTGAATTAGATTCTTCACTTATTATCCTCAGCAGTATTTTATCAAGGCCGAAAGAAAAAAGATTTAAAATATTTGAAAAATTACACTGCAAAGAAAATGTAAGATATTGCAAGACTTATGCTGAATTAGGTTTCCTCTAAAGTCCTGAGATGATGGACTATAACACTTTGCTTTAGTTCGTGACATGCCATACACTTTCGTGAAGAAAGGAAACAAAAGTGAAAACAAAACAAAAGAATATTTGACTTTTAACGACTGTAGATTTACTGTTTACTTACAGAGCAAGATCATTGTCACCCTAATCCATGTCATCATGGCGGGGTGTGTGACATTGATGGTGAAGATTATACTTGTTCATGTTCATCGGGATGGACAGGAGCCACTTGTGAAGGTATTAAAATTCAGTTAGAAGCATTTTACATTAAACAATTAGATAGAAGGTATAAATATGCGGGGTTAGGACAAAAAACTAGTTTTTCACCAGTTTTTCGCCAGTTTTTCAATATTTAACCAAGAATTTAACCAAGAATTTACCAAAACATCGTCAAACCATCGCCAAACTGACAACAACCCGCTACCAACCCGCTACCAACCCGCTACCAACCCGCTACCAACCTGCTAACAAACCATTGATAAACCGTCGCCAACCCGACGCCAAACCATCACCAACCCGCTGCCAATCCGTTGCCAAGCTGTCATAAAGATTTAACCAAACCATCGCCAAACTGTCTATTTAACCGACATCGCACCTAAGACAAAAAACGATTTCAAGATTTTTGTAAATAAAAATGATTTTAGAATGAAATAAATTGATATTTAAAAGAAGAAAATTATTATACAAAATGGAACAATTACAAAAATTAAATGTTGCACAACTTAAATGTATTGCTAAAGAGTTGGAAATTAAAGGAAGGTCTAGAATGTTTAAAGCTAATTTAATTAATGAGTTGGAAAAATTTACAGATGTTGATATTGATAAGTTAATTACAAAAGCTGTTATAAAGTATAATTATACTTGTGTGCATGGAACTAAAAAATATTTTTGTAAAGAATGTGAGGGATCACAAATATGTATTCATGAAAAAATAAAGTATCAATGTAAAGAGTGTGTTGGAGCACAAATATGTATTCATAGAAAAAGAAAGTCTTACTGTATATTATGTGATGGTTCACAAATATGTATACACAACAAACAAAAAAATTTTTGTAAAGAATGTGGCAGATCACAAATATGTATACATAATAAACAAAAGTATCATTGTAAAGAGTGTTAAAAATTATGTTATGTTATGTAACCTTATTTAGGTTTCATAACAAAAGAACTTAATGAAATAGATATTTTAAAAGATAAAATAAAAAAATAGAAATGATTTATGGTTTAAAAATAGAAAATAAAATATAAAATAAAATGTATAAATTAATAGAAAAAAGAGGAGAATATATTAATGAAGAAGTAGAAATTATTGTTTCTTATGAAAATAAAAAGAAATTGAGGTTTTGTGATTTTATAGATGTAATAAAAGAAGATTTATTAAAATATATAATAAAAAATTGTGGTTTTATTGATAGTATTTATTTTAAAATTATTTATTTTAATATAGATAAAGATGATTTTTTTGAAAGTTATGATTTTATTTATTTTTCTGATAAAAATTTTGGTATTGGCGGTATATGTACTAATTGTTTTGTAAAAGATTTATTAGATGAAGCTAATGAAAATTTTGATTTTTGGAATTATAATGTTTACGGCGTTAAAAATGGTTATTATGATGAGGAATGTAATATTAATGAATTTGATAAAGAGTTTGTTATTGGGTTTTTTGATGTTCGTATATCATTAAATTATGATAAATTACATCATAAAAACAAATTCTACAAAGACTTGCATGATGAGATTATGGTTGTAGCATGGCAACCATCTAGGTATTTAGATTGGTGTATTGATTTTGAGGAGTTAAGAGATTTGAAAGAAAGATGGGGTGAAGATTAAAAATAATTATGTTATATAACGCAAATAAGTGTTACATAACAAAAGACCTAAATTTATCTGAATCTTAAACTAAAAGTTATTGGAGATTCTCTTAAATCAAACTTTTTCCATTCAGAGTCTAATATTGTTAAATCAAAATGGTTAATCAAGTTATCATATTTTCTAACAGGAATTGTAGGGTAATCTTGAGAAGGAATGTTTGCTAGTAAATTAGATGGCATTAATTTTGTATCTTCTTCTTTTTTTCCGCTATTAGTGTATGACATTCTAGTATCAACTATACTACACATTAATCTCAAAGGTTCTTTTATATTTACATTAATTTCATATATTCTATTTTTAAACAAAATTTCTGGTAAACCTAAATAATTTTGTAAACCTTCGCTAAGTTTAATGTCAAATGATTTATTATTAATTATATAGTTAATATTATCACCGTTAAATATTAATATATTTTTACCTTTTTCAGTGATACTAATTAATATTTTTATATCATTAATTGAATATGTTCCAGGATTTATTACTAATAATTTATTATTATTTTGATCACTTATTGTTTCTAATTTTTTGAAATTAATCAATCTTTTTGTTTTTATATTACAATCAAGAAGTTGTAACTCACTAACATATTTTATTGGTGGATCTAAATAAATTCTTGTTTCAGAATCATACATTGTTATACTAAACATATTGTTTTGATTAGATTATATTCATCTTTAAATCTAGCTAAGTTAGGTACGGATGAGTCGCAATTTCTATAATCAAAACATTAACGAAATAAAAACCAAGATAATACTCCTCCAACAGCCATAAGCACTATAAGATTATTTTGATGTTGAGTTGTATCATTATTTTCTTGTTTAATTTCATCTTTTTCTGTTGTTTCTGTTGGTATTATGGTTTTTGTATTGTTTTCATTTTTATTCGATAACAAAACTTTTGCGAGGCCTAAACTATGACTTATTCCTACAGTTTTTGTTTCAACATTTAATGCATTATTTACTCCAAATTTCATATTTTCATCCGCTTTCATGAGTTTGTTATTATAACCAACCACACTTTCTGTATTTATAATCATATTACTCGGCATCAACCAAACTCCAGGGGCTATTGCTAAATCAAGGCGTAATTTTGATTCTTGTACAGCTAATTGATACCTTTGTACAGAACTAGAAATGTCATTCTCTATTACACTACTCTCAAGTAAAGAAATAAATTCTTGCTGAGTTTCTACTGCTCCACCACCTTTTCCCAAAATTGAGTTTCTAGTATTAACTTGAGCTCCTAATACACAGTAAACAAAAGCTTCAACTGATCTATTTATTCTACCTAAACCGGCCTTTGTTAATCCATATCCGCTTTCTGGTATAAACCACGCATATTTAAAATCTACAAAGTGATCATTTCTAAGCATTGAAATTAAATTTCCATCTATTTTTTTTCCACCATCATCGGAAAATTTAGCAGAGTCGCTTGGCCATATATTAGCTTCAGGATCATAATTTCTTATAATTCTAACATTTTGATTTCCTCCTCCTTTACCATGAACTTGTCCAGGAGGAACGTACCCTTTTCCATAATTAATAAATACATCTCCCAATCCGTTGTTTGTTCCACCTTTAAATCTAAAGTCAGCTAAAGGTTTATTTAATCCCTTAAAGTCTTGATTATTACTAAGACCAAATTCCGCGCATAATCTATTATATGCATTTTTGTTGTATGGATTATTTTTTAAAGAAAAAGTTTGTTCTCCCGGCAATGGCAATCCCATTTCATACAATATTCTCCTTATTGTGAAATATACATGAAACTTTATAAAACCGCCAATAACTTTAGGATAATTTAAACTCTCAATGAGACTTACACCACAACCAGATGTAGCGCACCATACCGCCATGTTTAATTGTTGAGGCCAATGATTAATATTTGGTTTATTCAACCAAGATCTACTTTCTTTTCCACTATAAAATTCTATATTTTGTGATTTAAATATATTTCTCATTGGAGCATTGAATTTCTTTGTATCCGCAACATATATATCCAAAAAGTTTATCATTTTTGATACATCGTTTGCAAATTCATCGAATTTAACTGCTGGTATTGGATATGTTTGATTTGTAAATGATAAACTTTTTGGAAATGAACTAACCTTAACTTTATTTTCTAATCCTAAATCTCGCCATAATAATGTTTTCAAATTATTAGAAAGATTTTCAGTCCAGGTTTCACCTGAAGGATCATCATTTGACATTATTATTGTTCCGTTAACTTTCCACTTAATATATCAACCAAATGAATCATTAATAAATGTAAATTTATCAAGGTTAACATTTGGATAACGATTTTTGAAATCATCCAATAACATCTTATTCTTTGTGTTTCAATTAATCTGATCTTTAGATTAAGAATAAGATGTAAATTCAATTAACCTCTTATCACCCGTAGGGTGCTCCAGCTTCGCTGGTATTTCTAATTCCTGCAAAACAATTACAACCAACATCAGTTCTTTCAAATGAAATTTTTAATGAGCTGGATTTGTTAATTCTTTTAATAGATCTTCTCGAACTTTTTTCCTTATTATAGACATGTCGAAGTTTTTTTCTGTAGCTTTCCTAAATTTTTGTCTAACTTCTTGTTTTAGTTTTTGAAACTTTTCCAATTCCGCTAAAATTATAGAAAATTCTTGATCGGATATAACATTATCTTTTAAAGCCTTTGAAACCAAGTCGTTAATGGTGTTTAATTTAGATTTTGCAATTGCAGCTGTTTGTTCATGTTTACTAACTTTATGAGAAAGTTTTTTAGAAGCAAAACCAAATCCAACCGATAATCCACCAAAAACTCCTCCCACAACACCCAAAGGCACACCAACAACAGCGCCAAAACCAGTAAGAGAAGTTCCAAGTCCGCTTGCTGATAGAATAACTGAAATCATACCACCACAAACACTTATTTTTGTAAATATTCCTCTAGCTCTATTATATTTTTTTCTTACTTCTTCGTAATGTTTAATTTCTCTCTCAAGATTTTGTAATACTTCGCTTGATTTTTGTAGTCTGAAATTAATAGGATCTGGATTATTTAGTAATCGACCGGAGGACGGGCCCAGCTCTGCTGGTAATTGAGGATAAATTTTATTGTAGTCATCCATATTGTATTTTACTGATCAACGTGTTATCTTTAGATCGACTTTGTCGTCCAGCTTCGCTGAAATTTGTTACTTTCTCTTCTTTATATTTTCAACAAAATATAGAACCGCAGCCATTATTAACAACCAAGCATTCTTACCTAAAAATCCAATTACTTCACCAGCTGTTTTGAATAAAAAGCTAACTATTGCTCCAATCATTCCTGGCAATATTTCACCAAGTTTTTTACCTATAGTTTTCAAACCATTTCCCAAACCTCTACCCAAAGTTGCTAGTCCTTTAGAAAGATTAGAAATTATAACACCAATTACTAAACCAACAGCGCTAATAACAGCAAATGCTGTAAAACCATACTTTTTAAATATTTTTTTTATACGATCGCGCAATGACATTCTATTTTCTATTTGTTCAGCATCGCGCTTTTGGTTAGCCATTTCATCATTTCGTTCATTATATTGTTCATCTAAAGCCTCCATTCTATTAATTTCCTCTTGTGTTTTATTTGGTTTATCATCAAGTAATTTTCTCTCCTTCCTATTTTTCTTTTGTAATTCTTCATTCTTTTCAAAATCGTGATAAATTTCTTCAACAATTTCTTCTGCTCTGGGGCCTAAAGCATTTTTTAGTTGTATAGAAGAAAGTTTAGTGTTATCTTTTAAATTTCTAAATTCGCCATTAATAAGAACATATGTAGCACTTCCTTTTCTAAATAAATTAATAGCAGCTTTTTTTATACCTCCTCCAATATCTGCCATAGATGTTATAAAACTTTTAAATTTTGCGCGCGGATATACCACTTTAATTTCATCTTTAGCATCTTCTATTTCTTTAATTTTAGATACTAACAGAGGATCTTTTTCATCAAATGAAGTTTCTTCTTCTTCATAATCATAATTTGGATTTTTAAAAGATTTGGATGTTGATGTGTATGTTTGTAAACCAATTTTCACATTATTATCACCATCATCTTTTGGTTCATTTAGTTTAGTTGGATCTAATTCTTCTGGTAAATATCCTCCTTCTGCCATTATTTTTTTTACTCATCAGTAAGAAATCTTTTAGATGCTTTTAGACACACAAAATCAGAAGTATAAATTTTAAATAAATAAAATTAATTTAACATTTAAAAAGATAAAAAAGTATAAATAAAATGATTAATGAAAGCACTCAATTAATAAATATTAATAATTACATTCCAAAACAGCGTATAATATTTTCTAAACCAATTTCAGGAGAAGTTCCTGGCACAAAACCTAAGATTGAATTTAAACGAATCAATATTTTTACAAAAAATGAAGATGGAACTGAAGGAGAACTAGTTATTCCAACCAGACGTTTGTTTTCATATGGTATTTCAGCAAATATAAGTCAAGAAACAAATAAAGTTACTGGATATAATTTTCCTTTGTGTTTATGGAGTAAAGATGAACCAACTCCTGAAGAAGAAAAATGGATTAATACTTTTAACGAAATAGTGGATTGTTGTATTGATCATTTGATAGAAAATAAAGAAAAAATTGACAAGTTTGAATTGGAAAGAAGTGATCTTACAAAAACAAAGGGCGGTTTAAATCCTCTATATTGGAAAATGGTAAAAATTACAGATGAAAAAAACAAAACTTTTATGCGTAAAGTTGAGGGTCGAGGTCCAACATTATATGCAAAATTAATTTACTCAAAAAGAGAAGATAGGTTTCTCACAAATTTTTATAATATGAAAACCGATGAATTAATTGAATATAAGGATTTAATGAATAAACGATGTCGTGCTGAATGTGCAATCAAAATTGATTCAATATTTATTGGTGCAAAAATAATTTCTCTTCAGGTAAAACTTTATGAAGCTCATATAGAACCCAAAATTGAAATTAAAAAATTGCTAAAACCAAAATATGATCCTGAAGTAATTGTTTCTGATTGTAAATCATATTCTGATTTTATGGAACAACAACAAGAAGAAGATTCAGATACTGGAAGCCTTATGTAAACTCAATAATAAATAGAATTATGTTATATAACTTATTAATAGTTACATAACAAAAAATAATGTTATTTAAAATAATTTACTAACCGCATAACCCAACGCCAACATTCCTCCTCCAACATATAACATTTCACTATTCTTTTGATCACCGCTTGGTCTATAATAATCTGAAAATTTTGGTTCTTGCATTTGACTATATAATTCAAAAGATTGATTTGTAGTTGAAATATTTTTTGATGCTTGATATTTTTCATCTTTTTTCTTCATTTTCCAATCAATATATTTTTGTCTTTTTTCTTGATATTCTGCGTAATCTCTTTGATATTTTTCCATTGCTTTATCGTGTCTTATTTTTTCTGTATCAACATTTTTTCCAGATAAATATTTTGCTAAATATGATCCACCAACAAATGCTGTTGAGTTTAATATTGCTCCTCCAACCATCATTGCTATTGATGCAAGTGCCATTATTATTTAATTTGCGTTTACTCCCCTTTAGGCCGGTAAAATCTTTTGATCCTCTAAATATGTTTTTAGATACATACTTCCAGACAATACAACCACCCATTTTGCATAATTTGTAATACTTGAAGATGGATCGTTCAAAAACGATTCTTTCATTACTTTTTTAGCCACATACCCAACTCCAGCTCCTAATCCGATAAGTACTGCAGAATCAGTAACAGTTTTCACAAGTTTGTTTTCGTTTGACATGATTTTTTACTGTATCAGTAAGAAACCTTTAGACCCCTTTAAGGTTTACATCATTCCAATTTTTGGACGATCTAGGGGTTGTGGTATTTTTGATGTTTGAGAGATTGGTTGTTGTTGTATTTGAGGAACTTGAGATAAATCAGGTATTCTATTTTTGTAATATCTCATAAACATATCAAATGCTGTAAATCCTATTCCAACAATTGATAAAACAGTTGTGAAAGATAATTCTGGCAGCCAAGCTTTATTAGATTCATTTTCTGTATTTTCATTTGCTCCACGACCCTTATGGTCTTGTTCTTCTTCCCTTTTCATTTGCTCCGCGTTACGTTTAGTCTCCCTAGCCAATGCTTCTTTTGCTTTTTTATTATATTCCGCTAATTTTCTGCCCGCTGCAACTTTTTTTGGATCTTTTTCTTTAGTTTTTGATGAATTAACTTCTTTAGGCGGTTCTCTAGTAATTTGCTCAACAGCTTCTTTTCCTCCTTCAGTTTGTTCAGACATTATTATTTAGATATCAAAAATAAGTCTTTAGATATGCTTAGTTTACAGTATCAACACCTTCATAGTTTTGCTTAGTATCTTGCTCAGTTTTGTTAGAATCATCTATAATTGTACTATTAGGCTGTTGATTTTTGTTGAATTTAATGTGTTTAACAACCTGGAATATCCCGCTAGCAAGCGCTGCCAGTCTTCCTGCTTTTAATGCTAATAGTCCTACAATGTTTGTTAGTTCGCGATTAACTAAATCATCCTTCTTCAAATCATTACAAAGAGATTCTATATCATCAACCGGGACTAAATATGAAATAATTTTAGAAACTAATTGTAGGGATGAATCCACCAACCCTCCATTAATTTTCTTTCCCATTACTGCTTGATAACGATTATAATATTTTTCTACATCTTTTTCTGATAATTTTTTTATATCGCCCAAACTCATTTCAACTCCCAAATATTCCTTTGTCGTTCCTAGAGCGGCTAGAATTGCGAGAGATTCTTGTTTTATTTCAAGTTCATCATTATCATTTACAAAATCTTTTCCCGATCCTCCCTGAGGTCGGTCTGATTTTTCTTCAATGTAATCTTCAACGTTTGACATCTTTTTTAAATCACTTCAGGAATCTCTAAATAGCAATTAAATGGATATCGTAAAGATAAACAAAGTCTAGAATATTTTTCAGTTTTTAATAATTGAGTAAATTTTTTAAATGATTCATAATCCATATCTCCCCCATAATCTTCAAAAAACATTTTCATACCTTTCTGCGATGGATTATGGAATGTAACAACGCAGGCCGCATTTTCTCTAAATGGTTTTGCTATAGATGTTAATTGTTGAGTTAGAACCCAAACTGATAAACCATGATGCCTTCCGGAAAATGCTAAATCTATAAACTTATTTGATCTTTTCTTCAGATCATTAGAAACAGCGCAATCATCTAAAATTATTAGTGTATTTGTTCCAGAAAATAAAGTTTGACAATCAGTTAATAAATCATTAATCTCATCAATGTTGCTGGCATCGGGTGATAATACAAAGAAACGTTTATCTCCTCGAGCAAAATTATGATATGTTTTATTTTTATAATAAGTTGGACAAATTAAAACAATGTAATCAAAAATTTTTCTGAAAGGTCCTCGGAGTTGTTCAATTAAGTACTTTGTTTTCCCACAATTTGTTGGTCCAGTTATAATACAATGGAATGGTAATTTTTCTCGCAGTTCTTCCATGATTTTTTGTATCATAACTAAAGGTTTTTAAGTTAGGTTCTTCCCTCACTATGTTCGGTCAATACTTAATTGATCTTAAACTTGAATTCATAATCTCCATCATTGCATCAGCCACAACAAACATATAACAAGTTATTGTTCCTGAACCACTTTGTTTCCTTTTAATTTCTATTTTTACGCCATCATGTGTATTATTTAGAGCTAATCCTCCACCATGAATATCATTATCAGGGTGAGTTCTCGTATCAACCCAAAGAGCAAACTTATCAGCATAAAAATCCTTTTCTTTCAATGAAATTTGTAAACCATCATCTCTATTAGTTCCTCCCGTTGGTCGGAATCGTTTTTTCACGGATTCCCAAAGATCTGATGGAATCATCCCTCTAGAGTATATTCGATTTGGAACGCCATCAACATCAATATTAACAGAAGATATGCCAGGATTATAAAAATTTTCGGAATCCCTTGATCCTGCTGCTTGTGGTAATAAAAACAAACATAATATTCCAGTCATTGATCTTCTTGGTAAATTAATATGTTGATTAATAACACCATCGCCGCCTATGGAAAATGTAAAAGTTTTGTGTAAAGTAATATTTTCATAAAAGAATCCTTTACCAACTTGATATGTTGATTGCGCTTCACGAGCTAAGTATTCGCTTGAAATTGAAGAATATTCTAACTCTAAGTTTTTGATTGAATATGATGGTGTTTTTGTTGTATCAGAATAAATAAGAATATTACTAATTGGTGCAAGCGTAATCTCAAATATTAAATGATTTTCTAATGCTTTTGGATAAAAAACGCCATGATCGTTTAAAATAGGGTGATTTATTGGTATTCTATACTTTGAACCGTGAACATTAGCGAGAGCAACTTCTTTTACATCTTGTGTTTTTGCATCACCGGCTTTTGTTCTAAGTTTTCTAATATTTAGAGAAGAAATACCTTGTTTTAATTTATCTTCTCGTCCTTCTTCGGTTAAAAATAAATCGCGATATGTTTGAAATAGATCATATCTTTGCGTATCTTGTAATGTTTCACCTCCAAAAAGAACTTTTAATCTGGTTACAAGATTACTTGCTAAATTATTAACAACCGTATTATTTGCATGTCCCTCAACAACTAAATCAAATAGAAGAGATACGCTTCCAGGTACAATAACCAAATTCTCAGAAAGTTTTGGAATGTTTATGTATAATGTTTCTCCGGGGCTGGCTGTGGATGGATTTAGAGTAATTCTATTCAATGTTGATTCAGCTTTCAAACCAAATGGTTCTTTTGGAATTCTGTTTGGATTAATTTTTTCAGACGTCATTGTAATTTATAAGATACTTTAGCCAGTCTTTAAACCCCTTTGCTCTAATTTGTTAATATGTTTTAATAATTTTTCTCTAGCTTCAGGAATTAAAATTAAAACATTAAAAATATCATCACCATCTTCCATATCTAGAATTTTTTTAATGATAATTTTTTTCATAATGTTAATTTGATATCTTGAAAAAATTATTTTTTCTTCCTCCATTTTAATTTATAAGATGCTTTTGTTAATTTTTAAATGAGTAGCGAAAAGATACTTTCAAAAATATATTATTCAACTGAGGGATATTGGAAAGGATATTCTGCAATTCCTAAATTATCTGAGAAGTCAAAAGTAAGTGAAAATGTAGCAAAACAATGGCTTCAGAAACAAGCAATATGGCAAATCTATCTTCCAGCTCCAAAATATATACCTAGACCGCATTGGACTGTGGATAAACCAAATCAGATTCACCAAGCAGATTTATTATTTTTACCACATGATAGAGTTGGAAGAAAAACATATAAATATTCATTAGTTGTGGTTGATGTTTCTTCTAGATATAAAGATGCTGAACCATTAACCACAAAAGAAAGCTTAGAAATTTCAAAAGCATTTGAGAAAATATATTCTAGAAAGTTAAAATATCCTAAAACATTAATGGTTGATCCTGGAAAAGAATTTATGGGCGAAGTTACAAAACTTATGAATTATCATAATGTTAAAATTCAGAGAAGTGAAGCTGGAAATCATAGAGCCCAAACATTTGTAGAAAACGCAAACAAAATATTAGGGGAAAGATTATTTAGTCATCAATACGCTCAAGAAATGATAAGTGATGAAAGATCTAGAGTATGGGTGAAACGATTACCTGGTATTATAAAAACTTTGAATAATACGCCAACTAGAATAACTGGTAAAGAACCTGATAAGGCTATAAAACTGAAAGAGGTTGATATTGAAACTAAAAATTACCAACGAGTTGTTGGCCCTGGTGAGGTTAGATTACCTCCTAGCGTTAAAGTTAGATATTTATTATCTCCTGGCGAACTAGAAGGTGGTGAAAAAAGGCGAGCTACAGATCCTATTTGGAGTATAAAAATTTATAATATTTCAAGAAGTGTGATTTCGCCTAATCAGCCGGTTTTATATTATTTAATTGATGGTCCTAGTCGGGGTTTTGTAAGGGAGGAATTACAGGTTGTTCCTTATGACACCGAGTTACCGCCAGATTATGTTTTAGTAAGATAATGGCCGATTGCAAAAGTATGTATTCCATCTTCTTTAATTATTCTCTTATCATCATTAGCGGATAAAGCTACTTTATTAACTGTTTCACTATAAACATCATGTAATCTGCTTCTAATTACTTTCATCTGCATGTATTTTTCTTCGCCGCTTTTTAAACATCTATTATAATCTTCATGCTTTATTTTATTTTTTACAACTGACTTCTTCATTCCCTTACATTTCTTTTCTTCTTTACCTTCATCCATTAATATAGAGTATAGCTTTGGTCTTAGGCCAACAAATTCTTTTATCTGTTTTCCACCAGCTTCATCTTTGAACATATTTATAACTTTTTTATTTACACCAGTCTCTATACCAGATTTATGGTTTTTAGGAAAGTTGCTTGTGTCAAACTTATCCCTAACATCTAGACTAATATCTTTGAAGAAATCTGGAGTTTCTATTTTATATACAAGAGAATCAGTGTCTGTCATAAGTAATTCAGCTTTTTCACCATATTTTTGTTTGATATAATTATAATGAAAATCATACATTACTTTTTTACTCAAATCTAGAATACACGTGCCTAAATAAACAGGCTTATTGAATACTATCTGTTTTTTCTTCATATAAATAGCAACCAGATTTTCATTAAATATAGTTCGATGATGAAAGTTTGGTTTTGTTGCTAATTTTATTGCATCTTTTTCATTTGTAGCCAATCTAACATCAACTCTATTTCTAATGTTTTCCATAGTTTTACCAAATACAGAGTTATTCATTAACTTGAAGAAATCTTTTTCAAAGTCGTTTTTCGCTTGTGCTCTCAATTTAGTATTCAATTCAATGTATGGTTTCAACCAATCCGACTCTTTGAATTTAATACCTTTATGAATCTTTGTTATTTTCAATCCAAGACTTTCATAAAGTTTTAGTGTTTCATGATGAACTATATACTTTTCCTTATTGTTTAGGTTTGGTATCAATTTCTCAGACTTATTAACTAAAAGTCTCTCTGGTGCAAGCGGGTAATCATTATGTAAATCATGTAGGTTATGGGGATAAACCAAATCAACCACAAGTTTACAGGGAATATTTTTCCAGTTTTTAAGCTCTTCTTCTTTCATCCATTTGAAACCATGTGTTGGCAGTGGTTGACTCATTGCTCCGCCATATAAGTTATTTGCGTCTAGATAAATAATATATTTTATTAGATCTTTAGGATTAAATTTTTTCATGTATGGGTTATTAGCTTTTGCATATCTATTTGAGATCTGAGCCACACCTCCGCGCACTCCACCCTCAAACATATGTAACATGTCAACATCATTTATTAACTCTAATCTAACTTTAGTTAACTTTTTTGTTGCACTAAAAGCTAGTCCGGGCGATGTATAATAGTGTGCAGGATCTAATCCATAATTCTTTTGACAAACATCCCTAAAGTTTTCAAACACATCTGCTAAAAGTAGTACATCAGTCTCAAGATAAAGATCATGATAATTCCTCATAGTTTCCATATTGAAAGTTTTCCAAACATTTTGTGCATGATTATAATCATTATCTGATATATTTTCATCGTTTAGTGTTGAATAGAATGAATCTTTTGGTGGAAGTTTGGTTTCATTTAATTTATCAATGCTGTCAAAATAATCATATGGATATACACCCTTTCTCAACAATAACTTTAATTTTTCACCTTCATAAAATCTTTTCATTATTTTTAATTTATTATCCATTGGTGAAATACACTTACTTTCAGATAAAATACAATTCTTACATTTTCCACATCTATCATCTCCCTTATAATGAATAATTTTTCCATCTTCTATATATCTCTTAATACAATCTCCTGGTTTACAAGCCTCACAATTTCCACATTTTGTTAGATTTTCAACTAAACTGTTAAGACTGGTTTGCATAAATTTAAAAGAATCTAAGAATCTTATTTTTCTCTTTACTGGTTTTAACTTTTGTGTTTTTCTATCAATAAATTCGTCAACCACAATCTCCTTTGTAAAAGAAATATATTTTTCCTCATTATTAGGAATGCATTCTATTTTTCCTTCTGTTATACCAAGACTCTTTACAAAAAGATGTGAATCATATCCTGATAGATTGTGGAAAAATACTGGGAAGAACTTTGGGATTTTATAATTTAAATTACATTCATTATGTGCCGCGCCTCTATACTTTCCTGTAAGATGACAGTGGTCTATTACCTTATCTTCTCCTAGTTTTTTCTCACATATATGGCAATGAGTTGCATTTTCATAATCTTTTTTATCCATTTCTAACATATTCTTCTTATCATAATAATAAAATTTTTTGCTATTTGGCTTGATATAATTATTATAAACTTCCTTAATTTTTTCCTCTAATTTATCTGTAAAAATTTTTCCTATATCTTCATCTGGCGATTTAGCAGTGTATTTCACAATAATAGGATCAAATAATATATCATCAACACACTTTATTACAAAGCAGTAGCCGGATGGTATATGTTTCTGATATTTTTCTGTAAAAGAATTTTCTTTATCTTGTTGATATTTGGATAATTTATATGTATAACATTCAAAGTCAGAATATATAACAACTGGCACTCTCATTTTTTTGAAGAATTCATTAAATTCAATAAACACTGGACTGCCATCTTCATTTTTTGGTAAAATAGTCTTAACTGCTCCATATTTAGTACAACTTTCCATGTGTTCATTTAATGAAAATTCTGTTGGGAAATGGTTGTAACATCTGCGACAAATTTTCCGGTTATGTTTGTTTTTTTCGACTTGAGATGAAACAAGTTTATTAAAATCGTTTATGAAAATATAATGGTTTTTTCCTTCCTCATTAGATATTAAAAGTAATTCAATTAAAGTTCCAGTTTCTTTCTTACTTATATGTAAAGGATAAACCATCTCTTTACTATAAAATTCATCATCTCTTATTTTACCAAAACCATGTATGTTAATCCTATATTCTGGATTTTGCTTTTCAAACTTATCAACATCTTTTAATTTAAATGGAAACTCAATCCCATCAAAGTTTAATTGCTTAGATAATTCCACCATTTCTTTAGTTATTCTCTCTGGATGAACATCTTTTTTGTAAATATATTTCATTATATATACCATTATTGCCCACTTAAAACATTCTTCATCTGAAATATTTTTAGGATTTATAGTCGCCTTTCTATTTGCTAATATTTCTGGTGTAGGAATATATGAACTAGCAGCAAGAGGTTCAAATGGATCTAAATGTATATCAAAATATTCAACGCTATCAAATTTCCATCCTGATTTATTCTTCTTGAATTTCTCAAATTTCTCAAGAATACAATCTATCATTTCATTATACAAATTTGAGAAATTGGTTGATTCTGTAATAATTTCTTCCTCTGAATGAAAATAACCTTCTGTTTCATCAATTCGAACTATTAATAAAGACTTTTTTATAAACTTACAAGTTAATATAAATTTTATCTTAAATGGCTTATTTTGTTTATTAATAAATTCAATAACTTTTTGCTTAATATTTCTAATAAACATCCTTTCACCTTCGCCTCTTTTTCCATTAATCCTATAAGTTTTCATAAATCCTCTAAAAGCTGTTTCTATTTCCATAGGTTTATAATCTTTATCAGTTTCTTCTATTTGTTGATCAGTATTTTTAATCACTTGCTTTATTTTTAGTCTTGCTCCCTCCTTCTCATAACCCCTATCATTTTTTGAAGCAGATTTAGTTGGTTTTGTTTTAGGTTTTATTTGTTTTGATTTATTTTTCGCGGGGCGGGTTTCATTTACTGTTTTATATCTTTCTATAAATTTTTTAGCTAGTTCTTCTGTTTTATTTTTTACTTTTTCAGGTATATATGGTTTTACAAAATCCCAAAACTTATTTAATACATTTCCTAATAAAGGAGTTTGTTTTGTATTTTTAACCAATTCATTTTTTATTACTTGTTTTTTAGGTTTTGTTGGAATAGGAGGTGGTGGACGTGTTGGTTTAGGCGGGGGAGGTCTTTTTGATTTAGATTTATTAATATTTATTGTGGGTTGGTTTGGTGGGGGCGGACCTGGTGGAGTTCCTGGTCTATAAAGATCTGGTGAGCCGGGCGGTGTTCCTGGCATTGGTGGTGGCGTATTTTGTCTTTGTCTTTGTCTTTGTCTATAATTTTCCAAATCTTCATTTGTATTTATTCCCATTTCTCGCAACGCTTCAATTTTTTGCGCCTTTCTCATACCTGTTCTACCTGGTATACGCAATTCTTTTACAATTTGTTTTAATTCAACGTCTTTCAATTGTTCCATTTTGTATAATAATTTTCTTCTTTTAAATATCAATTTATTTCATTCTAAAATCATTTTTATTTACAAAAATCTTGAAATCGTTTTTTGTCTTAGGTGCGATGTCGGTTAAATAGACAGTTTGGCGATGGTTTGGTTAAATCTTTATGACAGCTTGGCAACGGATTGGCAGCGGGTTGGTGATGGTTTGGCGTCGGGTTGGCGACGGTTTATCAATGGTTTGTTAGCAGGTTGGTAGCGGGTTGGTAGCGGGTTGGTAGCGGGTTGTTGTCAGTTTGGCGATGGTTTGACGATGTTTTGGTAAATTCTTGGTTAAATTCTTGGTTAAATATTGAAAAACTGGCGAAAAACTGGTGAAAAACTAGTTTTTTGTCCTAACCCCGCATATTTATACCTTCTTAGATTATGAGCTCGAGATTTCTATCGCTTGATAGCTGACGAGGGCGCAACCCGAGTCAACTATCACGCGATAGAAATCGAGAACGAATAATCTAATTGTTTTAGTATAAATCTCCTAGTAGTTCAAACTTTGTCTTTTCTGGAACAGCCTCGACCAGTAAACTGTCTAAATCTTCTTGACGGACACTTCGAAAACGTGAAGAAGCGGCCGCCATTTTGTTAGCAAGGGCACACTGTTACGTTACTCACTATCTATCACAAAATAGATAGTGGGTAGCGTAGCCAATCAGAGCGCAGCATTTGTGATAGAACGGTAGTAGATTTATACATAGCTTTGGGAAAGCGCACACTGTGATTGATTAATACGCGCGATCCATTTGCCCATGGGTTGCATGATGACGTCAAATTGTGTAGTTGTGAAGTCTTATGTTATAAAAGAAATGGTAAACGCAACAGCTGTGCAACCATCGAGTTATGGACGCACTTGAGAGGTTTGCTGAGCACTCAAGAAGCTAGAGTTGCTCTCGGCTGCGCCGTGAGCATCTATCATGCTTCTTTCGTGCTTAGCAACCTCCTGCAACTCGATCGTTGCACGCTGCACGTTTACCATTTCTTCTTTCCTATAATGACGTTTTTTTTTTGTGTAAAAGTTTATTTGTCAACATACAGGGCAATTTTTATTCAGAATCTGGAGCAAGATTGTATCCTATCTCCCTGAAAAAAAAAGAGCCAGCTCAAAGCCAATTCCATAAATTCTAAAACCAAGCCTTACACATAAAGTGTAAAAAATATAAATGAAACATTTCTAAAGCATGCCTTGACAATCCATAGAGAGGTTAACCCTTTCAGCTGCAGAGTCGAAATAGAGTACATAACAAATGCTGCTCCTTTAGATTAGACAATTTATACATTGTACAGTGACAAATTAATAATAATTATAAATTTGTTCAGGATTTGTTTTGCGCAAATTCCATGCGTATATGTTTTAAATACGCATTACAATTAATACATAAGAAAACATTACGTTTTGCAAGTCGTAAGGCGGACGAATTCTCTTGTCAGTAAAAAAAATTGAACGCGGTAAAGCGTTTCCTTGGTCAATTTTTTTTTCTCAGTAGAATCTAATGTCCTTTCATTGAATTTCATTCCAGACGAAGACCACTGCCATCCCAGCCCATGTGAACATGGCGGAGTGTGTATTGCCAAAGGGGCGTCCTACGAGTGTCATTGTCCCATGCACTGGACGGGAATCAACTGCGAAAGTATGAATCTCTGTTAGCACATCTCAAACTCATCAATACTACACAAGAGAAGGACAAAGGAAATCAAGAATCGTGACGTGTTTGGATATCTGATGAAACACGGCTCGTTTTGGCATCGTTAATTTCTCTTTCAAAATAACTTCATTAGAGAAGCTATATCCAGTACGTGATACGTGTGTTTCATCGCATATCAAGCACCTCGAATTTCGACCAAAAACACTCCGCTGCACGTCGTATTTTAAGCACTCTTCTCGGTATTCATCCGTGATGAAACATTTAATCTCGTGTTTGAGCTGTTGCATCAGAATGTTAAACCTTTTCTTTTCCTTCAGTGTTAGCACAGGGCACTACAGCACAGTAGAACTCAACTTTTCTTAAGTGACTATAATCACCCCCAAAGGCAGGCCAAAATATGTTTTAATGCGCCTTCTAAACTCAAGTTTAGTCTGTGCGGCCCTATTTACCTGTTCACTAGTAACCCATCATGGGATGCCAAACTTAAGCCAGGGGGTCTCTGTACAGTTTCCATGTCGGTAATGCAAATGAGGCCCTTTTTTCTACACAAGCGAACGAAAACCGTGGAAGTAGTGACAGCATTTACCTTCCACCTTTTTGACCAAGAATTTTATGCACAAATTTCCAATTGGGCATTTTTTGGCGAATCTGGTAAGTTAACTGTTAGGAGCTCAAGGTTAAAATTTTTAGTTAGCTACAGATATACTATGTGAAAATTTTTTATTGTTTTGATTCCTTTAGCACCCACCACGCTTGCATACGCTGTGGCTAACGCATGCGCAACAACGACATACGGCTGCTGTCCCGATGGAAAGACACCAGCGGCGGGACCACATCAAGCAGGTTGCCCAGGTGAGTGAAACACATATAGAACCTCTCTACGACCGGCTACAGATAGGTGGAAAACTGTACGGCATTTTACAAATAACGTTACAAAGTGGATATTTCATGACGTTTGTACCAAAGGATATTCGGATTCCTAACTGTTGCCAGGCTCCTGCTGTTGCACACGTTTTCATTTCGGATTCGTCAACTGGGTGGGACGGCGGATCCAGGAGTTATGTTTCTTAGTAGTGGATGCATGGTGTTCTTGAAAATTCCTGTGGACAAGTTGTGGCTTAAAGACATTCAAAGGCACTGACTTACACGTTTCAAGTCAAGTCAACCGACAATCATTTGGGAAATATCTCCTGGAGTTTTAGAACTTCCACTTTTTCTCTGTTTCCTAATTTTTCCTTACTGAGGAGAAAAACAAAAATTCTGTTTCAGTACAGTATCGATACAGAGGCGGATCTGAGGGGAGGGGGTGGGTGCAGAAGGTGCGCATCCCCTGCCCATAGAGATGACCTGTGGCTTAGTATTCTGCCCGAAAAACCCTTTGGTTTATTGATGTAATGAGATTGCTTCTTAGTTGTTCGCCTTTAAAATTTGTTTCCGTCACCCTTCAGCTACGTCATTCCTTAGAGATGCATCTCTCCCAGCAAAAATCCTGGATCCGCCCGTGCGATATGATATTAACTGATCGTGATCTTGTCTATATTATGGCATCAAGCTAGTTTTGTCGACAATTTTAACTTGCATTTTCCTCTGTTTTCTATGCTGGCATTCATTGATCGCTGGAATAGAGCATATCGGAGGTAAGCTTATATTTCACACGATCCACTATGTTGGAATCATATGGTCACTCGTTCCAGTGCTGCGAATCTTTGTCCGGCCTTGTTTCCATTCAGTAATCTCGGATGAAGTTGCATCCATTAAACAGCGCCTTAAAATTAATAATCCATGACTGTCGGGGACATTGGCGGTATTTATACTAGAAGATATCTAAGACGTCTAGACACACTAAACAGCTGGCCGTAAGTGCAACTAATATAAATAAGGAAATGGGTAAATCAAACGAGTTGATTAAGTAAGTTATACCACCGTAAGGTAAAAAGGAGGTGCTGACGTTTCGAGCGTTAGCCCTTCGTCGGAGCGAAATATAAATAATAATATAAATAAGGGACGCACTTCACTTCAACTCCTCGTCAGTCCACTTTCTCATGCCAACCTTAGGCAGCTTCTTTCCTATCCTTGCAGCCGCCATTTTGTTTCTGTAAAGAGCCTTGATCGCATGTGCCCTTCATTGCTAAGTGCGTTCCAGTTTGGTGCGTCTCGTCTATACACTAGACGGCTTAGACGCCTCAGACGACTAAGACGTTTGTTAACAGCGTCGTTTAGACGCACGCAACTTGAGACGTTTAATTCGTCCAAAGTTTAATGCGTCCACCTTTTTACCCGTATTTATACAAGAGAAAATGAGGAGGGAGAACACAACCCCGTCTGATGTGATAAGGGGACAGAATCTATTTTTAGCGCGGAACCTATTTATATCTCGTTCCATGGCTGCGCGGTTTCCACATGGTGCATTGAAATTACAACCAAGCGATGAGAAGGACATCAGCCATTGGTCATTTAAATTAGTTTCCTGACATAAAAATAGATTCTGCCCCCTTATCAGAATAAGAGAACTCAGTATGGAAGATGCGTTCTCTTACCTCATTTTCTCTTGATTTATACTAGTCGTCTAAGACGTCTGAGACGTGCTTTAATGTCTTCTGGTATACGACCAAAAAGAAAAGCTGCTTACATACCGGTGAACCTATCAAAACAAAAGCAGGCGCATGAACAAAAAGTGCGCGAAAACGCGTGCGAGCTTGTCATAGTTGGTTTTGGTTTACTTTTGATTGGTTCGATAAAGTGGCACCCAGGCCTCAGCCAATCAAAGCAGTGTGACACCATAGCAATCGCGAAATTATATAGTTTGGGAGTGTATTAAAAACAACTCTACGTCCAAACGTTTTTTATTCCTAATTCTAACGTTCTATGCTTAACTTTTTTCCGTGCAGGGATTGCTTAAATATCCTTCGCTACATTCATGCTTCAAACTCGACAAACCATTGTTTTCCCTGCGGATGGAATTCATCCCTCTAAAGAACGCATTCAAGTTCCCTTTGATGAAAAGGAAAACCGACTTCAAACATCATTCTCAAGTCTGATAAGTCCTCATCGCTTTTCTTTCGTTGACCAGTCAAAGATGTCACATCATTAGAAACATTATCTGCTTGTAAATAGAACAGATATATTTGTGCATAAAAATTGGTTATAAGAATGCTTATGGCTACGCTTGAAACAAATGAGAGAATTTTCAACATGCCTTCTATCTACTGTCGCCAGAGTGCAATGCCTTCCTTCTTCAGATTTTAGGTAAAGAAACTCTTAAATTATGAAGAAAACGATGTGGATTTTTACAAAACCCAAACAGGTCTTTGGCGATGGCACATTTGTTGTATCCTTGTCTATTTGTGATCGTTACTAATCATTCCCTTTTTCGATTTCTGATTGTGTTTGTCTGTGAGCGGGTTTTTGCGGCCCTATAGTTAAGCGCTTGTTGCCTTGGTAATAAAAGAGAATTGTCAAAACTGTTCTTACATATGGGATAGTCATAATAACAGTAGCGTTACATAATAGGCCGTATCAGCCGTACCAATAGTCTCCCTGCCGTATCAGCGAAATAACCTTCAATATGAGACTCTGGCCCCTATCTACTAACTAAATAAAATATAAAATTAGACAAAGGTTACTAAACTGCAGGGTAATTGTGATTCTCCTAGTATAATGCGTAGCACCAGGGATTCAGATTGCATTATTCCACGGCTTGGTACCAGGTCATCACGGTTGAAAGATCTTTGTTATGCAAATCAAACGCTGCATAAAAGCACCATGTGGTCTTCACAAGTCGTCTTTATGAGCGGGCAGAATCTGCATCCACATAGCGCGAAGGTTTCCTCAGGGAGGGTTGACACCAGAATAAAATACAACCCACATGGGAGGGAACTGAATCCCTGGTGCTACGCATTATACTAGGAGAATCACAATTATCCTGCAGGTTAGTAACCTTTGTCTAATTTTATATTCTCCTTCGTATAATGCTCCGCACTGCGGGATTCAGATTGCAGAATTCGAAGCAGATACCTGAGCGCCACAACAGATAACACCATAGTATGTGTTTCTCCTGACACTTAAATCGTGGAGAAAATATTGAAGTCAAAACACTCAAATATAACTACAGTGTGAGAACAGCTCTGGCAAGCGAGCTCAACGAACAATTATTGTTATAAAACTTGGCAAAGGTACCTGTATTCCTCCAATCTGCCGTGAAAATATCGGCTGGGAAACACTTCGGTTGATTAAATGCTTTTGTGGTAAATTCACCTCTAAGACTATGGTCTTTATATATAGTTGTCTGATCAATTCCTGCGAAGGACAGAACATCTTTCTTCAATCTGGTAATAGTTGCCTTACAGGGATTACCGTATGAAGTGAACAGCTTTGGCGTGCCAGTCGTTTGTATCACGTTGTACGTTTTAGTAACATTCTGTGACAAAGTGAAATGAACACAACTTCTCATTCTCCAAGAATGCTGGTAGAAAAATTACACTGGAGGCCTTCCATGGCCTGGAGGTTTCAAGACTGCTTACTGTAAGCGCAGTTCCCTTTTCGCTTAACCTCATTTATAACGTCAACGTCTAGAGCTGCTGTCTGCTGACTTCGTTGAGCAGAGATTGAAGCCATTAATGCCACCGTCTTGAGTGTTCACAAACAATACTTTTACCAAATGAAAAATAATTATAATGGGATGGTCGCTTGGGGCGTAGTCATCTACAGGCAGCAGCATAGACTACAAAGCTAATCTGTATGTGTTGATAATACTTTACGACTTATTCAGGTCTTCAAACTGTTTAGTAAGAAAGTCACAAAGTGTCACTAGACCTGCTTGAAGGAGAGATGTCCAGAAATGCACATTAATGAGATTCATACTCCTCATATTAGGCACTACAGTGTATCAGGACTCTTCTTATTTCACCAAAAGCAATCTAACGTTTCTCCTATATGAAGTGATACGGAATACCCAAACCACTACTACAAACATATATGAAGTGTTGCACTTCAACATGCACTTTTGGCCATAAGTGGAGGATTAGAGCACACAGTGGGCTGCTCTGTGTGAGATTCCTCTGGACTCCAAACTATTCCTGAGGTATGCCACACGGCTAGGCACAACACGACTTCGAGAGGATGTAGCAGATCCTCCTGAGGCAACGTTAGCAGTCTCTCCCACTGAGGTAGAGGGATAGGACGTTGAACTGACAGAAGTGTAGGATACCAGTGTGCTGTTGACCAGTGAGGTGTTCTGATTATAGCAACCGGGACTTCCTCTCATTTGAGCTTACGAAGCACTCTCCCAAGGAGGCTATAGGGAGGAAAGGCATTCAGGCTTAAGGTCCTTCCAACATAATGAGAAAGCATCGACAGCTAAGACCCCAGGATCTGGGAACCAAGACACAATTTTTAGTCTGAACATTCAGGGGAGAAGCAAATAAATTGATTATGCATGGTTTCTAGACAAGAAATCTGCTCTGCCATTTGCGCTTCCAGGAATATGATGTGCTTCAACTAAACAGTGAGGTGTCAAAACACCACTTCCGAATAGATTTAGACATTTCACTGACTTAGTGCAAACTAGCAACCATTCCACCCAAATTGTTGGTATAGGCTATGGCAGAACTATTGTCGCGGAAAACCTGCATTAAGCATTCTTGCCATCGAACAAAACACTGGCTACGAAAGTGAACTGCTGTAAGTTCTTCCTAATTTATATGCCTTATAGCCAGAAATCGCGGACATTTGAGCCGCACACCGGCACGCAGCTTTTTCCACAACAACAGAAAAAAATCAATATGGCGGGCATGAAGCGTTGTGTTCGCGAAGTCGATTATGAACAACTGCATTGTCTTTCATCCATGGTTTAATTTACAGCGATCAAAAGCCTTCAGGACGTCTAAAATTGTTTTCGATAATGAAATCCTTTACTCGATCGAATGAAATTCCCGCCATCCCGCGCCGGAAGTACAAAGACCCACTATTTAGAGCGCTGACCTACAACACTGTTTAGCGTCTATCCCCAGTTCTCAACGGAGTTTTGTAGCCGGGTTTCATAGCTTTCTTTTGATACCAAACATGGCGGTTAAACTGAGAGAATGTTGTGAAGAACGATGATTCTTTTTCGTGTAACATCGAGTAACCATTAGCTGACTTCCGCTCGGTCACGGTTGAATGTCTCTATTTTTATAGTTTTATATTCGTGGGTTTTCATCACCAAAATGGGCGCTGTTAATCGTGGCCAAACTACCAGAAAATCGTTGTGTTTCTGTGACACAATGTTAACATTGAGGAATGAACTTGGAAAAATCAATCAGGCAGATGGGAACGCGGCGAGCCGCGGTGAAAGATTGCTACTTAACGAATTTCCTACATGAAATAGAAGAAAGTGAAGAGAGCGAAAGTGGAGCTAAAATCATGCTTAAAGTGGACGCTGTTAATGGTCTGGTTTAGAAATGACTTTCATACAGTTGGATTACGGATACTTTCTCCTAACAGATTCAGACTTGGAAACCGTTGCACGTACGCCAGGAGTTATTATATCCTCAAATTTAATTTTTACTTCGTACATTCCTTTGTACATTTAATCGCCATGTTTGCTTCAGTAATGTAGAAAGCCGCTGCTGTTACGCGGGCGCTGCGTCCACGATTTCTGGCCATATGCTCTGTTCCTCTGAGGACCAAAGGCCAGTAGTGTGAAACCCCATCACAGTCAACGCCCCAACCATGTTTGGAGGCATCAGTACACGTTGTAATTACTGATAATGGATCTTAACTAGTAACATGATAAAGACTTCTTGACATGAACCAGTACAGAGCGGCATTAGCTTTCTCGGATAAACAAACCAGTGAATCAAAGTCATCATTGTTAGCTTTTGCAGCGTCCAAATTGCAGGTGTCGCGGTCACGGTTATAGAGTCTTGCTGGTCTAATGTCGGGAAAGGAGGAATCAACTAAACCAGTAACGTCGGCTAACTCCCAAACTGAGCTCTGGGTTTTCTGCTGCAAACAATTAGCTTGTTCTCTGATTCCACTAATCTTCCGTTCTGGAAGAGAAACAGTCATCTCCACAGTATCAATAATAAAGCTCAGAAATTCGGTTGTCTGCGAGGGAACCAACATGGACTTCAGCCTTTTTAACGATAAAGCCCAATGACTCTAACGCGTGAGTGAGAAAAGCTGTTTCTTCTACAGATTGTTCATGAGATGAACTGATAATAATTATGTCATCAAGATAAATAACTAATTTTATCCCCTCATTTGGGATAGGTGACAAAAAGGACATCATGACCTTTGTTTATACCCTAGGGGCCGAAGAAAGCCCAAAGGGCAAACACATAAATTCATAAAGGTTGGAATCCATTCACACCTCAAATATTTAAAATGATAAGAATGGATAGGAATCGTAAAATACGCATCCTTTAGATCAATCTTTGTAAGAAATTCGCTACCCAACAAAGGGTCCAAAAGCGAATTCAACCCCTTCATCTTAAAATGATGGTACTGAACAAATTCGTTTAGGGGTTTCAGATTAACAACAGGTCTTAAATTCCCTGATGAAAATCCATTCCACGCGGTTTTCCTCTCTGTACGGGTTCGCAAGTGAACTCAGTCTTATGGCCCTTGACGGCTTACAAACCCCAACAGTCAGTCGTAAGATTACTCCAAGAGGAATAAAACTTCGCTTAAGGTCCACCTACCTGAGGGTAGACGTTAGCGGACTGCAAATTCACTTTTCTTGGTCGTTTGATGAGGACTCTCATGGAACTGACGTGGAGGCGACTGTCTTCTGTGCTGGTTGGGTGCATGGCTTGCGGTACTCAAAATGGCGCTTGAAGTTTAAATTATCCCTTCCATAATTAGCGTACTGGCGGCTACAAGGACTCTTAACGCGGGCCGTCTGATACTGGTACAAGTAGAAGCCTTTGACTTGCGACAGTCTTCGCTTATTCTTTTAGCGGCCATTCGCTTGACTTGGGAAGTGTTACGGATGCTGAGGGCAATTCGTCGCCAAACAACAGAGTAGTAGTAATGGGTTTCGCCTCGTGGCATAAGGGCTTATAAACTGGCCCACCTCAGATTTCGACATTTCCCGGCATTTCATGGAAAACTCATACACAGAGTTGCCCAGCAAGGTGAGAGCATCGACCGAAAGGTCATAAATAATATTTAGCGGAACGGCGTCCGCCTTTCGCTCCGTAGCTTCAACGATCATGCTCGTTAGTTGAACCACGGGCGTCAGAATGCCTTTAATTAAATTCCTCTGAGATGACTGAAAGCAGCAATCGCGACCCTTCATCTTATCTAGCGGGTCGTCCCTTAATTCGGGATTCACCCGACATGCTATGAGAAACTCACAATTCTCTGATCAAAGGTATTTCTTTTGACACGTTTAGCCACTCCTTCATGAAGTTTGGACCACAGCCCTAGGCATTCTTAAAGAGGTCTTCATAGGGGTTCGGCAACAACATCATCACCAGTTTCGTCGGCGATAGTTTCGGCAGGGTGAGACTCGCTAGGAGAGCCTATTCTTCTTCAGCAGTCGGCATGGTCACGCGCGGTTAAGTAAACCGCGACAATATAATGCCTCTCACACTTTGACCATTGCCTCGGCCAAAGAGTCTATCTTAGACTCAAACACTATAAACCCGGTCGCAACCGAAGTTTCGGCCGACTCTTCGACAGAAATTACAGTTGAATCTGTCTGTACCTTCAACATGATGACCTTGTGAAGACTTGTGCTTTTATGCAGCGTTTGATTTGCATAACAAAGATCTTTGAACCGTGATGACCTGGTACCAGGCCGTGGAATAATGCAATCTGAATCCTGCAGTGAAGAGCATTATACGAAGGAGAATCCCATAGATTCCCCCCCTCTCCTATCCCCCATCTCGCAATCCCCCCCATTCCCCCTCCCCCCATCCTCCAATTCCCCCACCCGCCCCCCCTCACACAAAGAGGGAGAAAATATAACAAATTCTGGAATTGCATTTACAAGTGCCATCGCATTTATCACTGTTAAAAGCGGGAGCTAATGCGCCTCATAAAGTTGATGAACCTAGCCTTAATACATTTTATGTACTGAGACAGAAGATGTAAAGGGGGCGTTCTGGGAAAAACCCCCCTCTCGAGCCTCTTCGGCACCCCAAAACGCGTAAGAAGCGCCCCCCCAAGAAAACCCCCTCTCGAGCCTCTTCAGCACCCCAAAACGCGTAAGAAGCGCCCCCAAGAAAACCCCCTCTCGGGCCTCCAGAGCCCCTAAAAACGCGCTTCACTTAACCAGGCTCTCCCCGGGCTCTTGAGGCCCCAATCGCTACTCTGGGGGCTTCCTTCCATTGGTGATCGCGAGATGAGGCAAAAGAAGCCATGAGAAGCAAAGATGGCCCGCAAACGTCTCCCATGAAGCAAGGATGAAGCACCACGAGGTGACAACGATCGCGCTCCGAAGCGAAAGAACTCACGAGAAGCGAAAATGGCCCCATACTTCCTCACTAAAGGCGAAGAATGTACCAATGCCTTGAAATGTCAGTTGAAAGGAGTGGTGAATAGAGCGCCAAACATCCCCACCCTCCTCGCCAAAGGGAATCATGTCCGCCGTGAAGTGCTTCAACGCTGAATCCCCCGCGTGTCTCGAGTCAAAGATTTACTTCGTCATCCTGGATTGTGGTCACAAGCTTCACCTGAAGTGCATCGAACGCCTAAGGAATCATCATTGCCCCATCTGTCGCTTCAACTTCGAGGAGGAGGAGGAGGAAGTGATTCGCAACGATGGCTTGTGGGACTTCATTCGACTCATTGACATTGACTTTCCCCAATGATCTTTTGGTTAAAAAAATGCTCCTCTGTACACCTTAAAGGAACAAGGACTCGTCCACAAATCAACCAAATGGGTACGAAACGCTGCGAGCACGGGAACATTAGAACTCAGTGTAAGGAGTGTGGGGGATGCTCCATCTGTAAGCACGGAACGAGAAAATACTATTGCAGAGAGTGCGGAAATGGCAAGGCGTTCTGCGTTCACGACAAGCTCAAGTACCGATGCAGAGAGTGCGGAGATGGAAAGATCTATTGCGTGCACAACAGGAGGAAAGACATGTGCAGATTCTGTATCATGGAGAGAAGAGCTATTAGAGTGTAAGGAGAGAGGGAAACGAGGAACCCTTCATATTCTGAATCGGAATATGAAAACTGGTTGAAAAGCACCTTAAAGGTAACCACCTCTTGATTTTCAACCATGAACTTCTTCGGAACCCTCGCACGAGCTGTCACAACCGTCGTCCCTTCCGCACTGAGAAGGGCAGCGAACGTATTCGTACAACGTGTTACGAACGTGGGTTCATCCCTCGCTGAGTACCTCCCAGAGCCGCTCAGAAGACGCCTTACGCGAGAAGTGAACGAGGTGGCATGAACGATTCCAGATGCACCTTTCCCTCCCCCACTCCCAGCACCGCGAAGAGAGTGAAAGAGGCGCCCCCTCAAAGCGAAGCTCTACCAGAAGAGTTTCAAGGGATACTTGAAGACGTTCATCATCGAAGGGCGCGCTGGATATGGCCCAAGGAAATTCCTCCTAGCCGTGAAGGAAGCAGCCCTCGACGCCATTCGAAGACTCAAGCGCCCATTCAAGCTCAAATTTATCTTCACGTGTGACTTCACGAAAACGAACCCCGCCACGAATCAAACGGAAGTGAACACGGGGTACTTCCACAGCGCGGTGGTGAGCGTCATGAAGGCTTCTGAATTGAAAGATGTCTTCGATTCTCAAGTACCCCTCATTCTCGAACGATTCCAGAGCTTCCAAGGGCAGGGCTCAGAATGGCGCTTTGATCGAGCAATCTCCCTCAAGATTAACGTGAATCCGTTCCAACCCCTTCGTGGGAGCTCGTACACCCCCCTTCCGAATGAACTAGCGAGAAAGAAAGCCATCATAAACCCCAAGAACGAGAACGATCACGAGTGCTTCAGGTGGGCGATGACTGCAGCAGTAAACCCCACCAAGGAACACCCAGAGAGAGTGAACGAAGAGATTCGCTTCAATTCAAAGAAATTCAACTGGAGCACCATCGATTTCCCCACACCCCTTCAGCAGATCGATCGATTCGAAAAAAACAACCCCGAGTACTTCATCAACATCTTTGGCTTCAACAGAGACGCGAAGCTCTTTCCTTTCAAGGTGAGCGCCAGGAATTACGCACACGCCGTGGATCTCCTCTCGAATGATGAAACGAGTCACTACTGCTTCATCAGAAACTTCTCGAGGCTAGCGGGCGCATACAAGAGCAAGCATCATGGGGGGCGCCTCTTCTGCCGCAGGTGCCTCAACTCCTTCAAGTCCGCGAAATCACTCACGAAGCACCACGAGTTCTGCCAGGAGCACGAAGCCATGAAAGTCGTGATGCCACAAGAGAAGGATGGCTCCCCGAAGTTCATCGAGTTCAAGAATCAAAAGAGGAGGACGCGGGTGCCTTTCGTGATCTACGCAGACTTCGAATGCTTCACTCATAAGATCGTTGGGTGCACACCTGATGAACGAGCCCCCCTCACGAATCCGTATCAGCTTCACAAGCCTTCAGGGTACGCGTACGTTGTGAAGTGCTCCAACGATGAACTCAGTGAGCCGAGGTTCTCCTCCTACACCGCGTTGCACCCAGAGGACGTCGTTGAACAGAACTTTATGGATTCGCTTGAGGAGGAGGTGAAAGCCATCTTCTCTGAGTTCCTGTTCCCCAAGAGAACCATCACGACGGAGGGGGACGAGGAAAGCTTCAACATGGAATCGAATTGTCACATCTGCGAGCTTGAACTCGAGGGGGATGATGGGGAGATGAAGAAGGTGATGAATCACTGTCACATGACTGGAAAGTACATGGGAGCAGCGCACGAACTTTGCGCACTTGGATCCAAGATCCCGAACTTCATCCCCGTCGTCTTCCACAACCTGAAGGGGTACGACTCTCATCTCTTCGTGAGGAATCTGGCGAACTCAGAGGGGAAGATCAACTGCATTCCGAACAACGAGGAGAGGTACATCTCGTTCAGCAAGGAGATTCCCGTGCACGAGTTTGAACGAGGGGGAAAGAAGATCACCATAAAGCGCCAGCTCAGATTCATCGATTCCTTGGGGTTCATGAACTCGAGTCTAAGCGCTCTCGTGAGCAATCTTCCACGGGACTCCTTCAGCGTCATGAAGCACTTCTTCAAGGATGACTCGGATCTCGAGCTTCTACTGCGAAAGGGCGTATTCCCGTACGATTGGTTCGATGACTTCGAGAACCTCAGCGCAGAGAGTCTCCCACCCAAGGAGGAATTCTTCTCACTGCTTCATGACTCCCACATCTCGAACGAGGACTACGAGCACGCGCAGAAGGTGTGGAATCACTTCAAGATGAACACGATGAGGAACTATCACGATCTTTACCTCAAAACGGACGCCCTTCTCCTCGCTGACGTGTTCGAGAACTTCCGAGACATTTGCTTGAAGAATTACGAGGTGGATCCCGCGTGGTACTACACGACGCCTGGTTTGGCTTGCGATGCGATGCTGAAGAAGACGGGTGTGAAACTAGAGCTCCTTCGTGATCCCCAAATGCTCCTCATGTTCGAGAAGGGTTTCCAGGTGGCGTCTTCATGATCACCACGCGTCACGCGAAAGCGAACAACCCGTACATGAAGGGGCACAATCCTCAGGAGCCCAAGAGCTTCATCGTGTACCTCGACGCGAACAACCTCTACGGATGGGCAATGATCAAGCCACTCCCCACGCGCGGTTTTCGATGGATGAGTGAGAAGGAGCTTTCGGAGTGGGAGAGACACCCGTGCACACTCGAAGTGGATCTTGAGTACCCCGAGAACCTCCACGATCTTCACAACGATTACCCCCTCGCCCCTGAACGCCTCAAGATGGGAAGGGTGGAAAAGCTCATCCCCACGCTCTCACCCAAGAGGAACTATGTCGTGCATCACGAGACCCTGAAGCTGTCCTTGCGCCTCAGGCTGGTGATCTCCAAAGTCCATCACGGAATCACGTACGAGGAGGAGCCATTTCTGAAGCCGTACATCGACATGAACACCTCCCTCAAAACGAAGGGAGCAAATGCCTTTGAGAAGGACTTCTTCAAGCTCATGAACAACTCCGTGTTCGGGAAGACGATTGAGAACATCTGGAATCGAGTGGACGTGAACCTCATCACGAGTGAAGCGCAAGCGAGGAAGCTCATCTCGAAGCCGAACTTCCAGCATCGCACCATCTTCTCGGAAAACTTCGCCGCCATTCACATGAGGAAGACGAAGCTCGAGTTCAACAAGCCCGTGCACCTGGGCGCCTCCATCCTCGACTTGAGCAAGACCCTCATCTATGAGCATCACTACAAGTTCATCAAGCCCAAGCACGGTGAGAGAGCGCTCCTCCTCTTCACGGACACGGATTCCCTCACGTACCACGTGCTCACGGAGGATTTCTATCGCGACATCGCCCCAGACGTTCGAGAGCTCTTCGATACGAGCAACTTCCCCAAGGATCACCCCTCTGGCATCTTCTTCGTGGGGAACAAGAAGGTCATTGGGAAGATGAAGGGCGAAACCGGTGGAAGCCAGATCGCCGAATTTGTGAGACTCAGAGCGAAGCTGTACTCCTTCGAGATGGACTCGGGGAAGGAGAAGAAGAAGTGCAAGGGGATCACGAAAGCCGTCGTGAAGAAGACGCTCTCCTTTGATGATGATGGCTTCGCAGAGAATGACGACCGCGTATTTGTCGTTGTGCCCCCGAAGCCAGGCGGTAAAGACCAAGACGCTGTGGATAGGCTTCTACGCTCGCTAGGTATACTGTTCGAAGCCACCAACACTCTCTTCATTCTGGACGACTGCGCGGCGTCCAAAGACGTGAAAGGTAGGTCCAACCAACTTGTTAACCTGGCATTTAGCGCTAGGCACCTTGGCCAAAGCGTTATGGCCATTAGCCAGCAGTTGACAAGCATTGCGAAACCATTCTGGGAGAACAGGCTATCTTTGAAAGCTATGCTGGAGAACGTTTGGCGACGGAAAAACAGGAACTGCTTGCAACCCTGAAATCACAGAAGCACTCCCATACCGTCTTCAGGATTCGATACCCTTACGAAATCCAATTAGAGCTACCATCTCCTGATACAGATACATAGCTGGCAACATGTCAAACACAGACGAACTTTTGGAAGATCTGCTGAACGAACCCGTGGACGATCTACAAGCGGCCCCTCGCATAGAGGGAGACAACAAGGATAGTAGCCACAGGGAGGAGCTGGCAATCCTACTTGCCACTGGAAAGGCAAAGGAGTTTGTCGGTGCCCGTCTAACCCACGACGACCTTAAAAGCCTGAGTGAGGAGGATGTGGAAAAATACTATAAGAGGTACCAAGCTGCCCTTGCCAGCCAAGTGACGGAGACTCTCGTCGATGGCTTTCTGAAGCTCGCCTGTAAAGCGGTGGGCATGACCTTCCCGATAGACAGTGCTGAAGCGCTCCACAAGGACCTGAAGAAGGACTAAATTATCCAACAAGAATTGTCCTCCACTGCTGGCCTGATGTCCCTCAAATGCGGTCGTTTGATGGCTCCCGCCCAGTTCTGTGCGTCGCACTGTCAATCATATAGGCGCTCCGGCCTCAGATGACTTCCATGAAGTTGTCCATGAAGTTGACAACACTTCTTGAAGTTCCTACCAAGTCGTTTATCGGTATTTGAAGATAAGTTCTTTTTTTAGGTCATAGTAGCACGTCCAGCACGTAGATGACTACGGAACAACAAGAACCTACGAAGCAGCCTGTCAAGCAGGAGGAACAGCGTATAACATCCGAGGTCCCACAGACTAAGCCAGCCAAACACCCTTGCAGGGTGGCCGCCGGAAAGAAACTGGCTTCGTGGAACCGTAAAAACAGAGAAGCCAAACGTGCACTGAATGCGGCCACTACTTCGGTCAAGGCTGCTCCAAGTAATACTACAATGGAGGCTTCGACGGCACTTCCTGCCAAGCCCCCACCTCCTTCAGAAGCTGAAGAAGGGGAAAGGGCTATGTCTGGTTTTTATCTTCTGTCTATTGCGGGTTTCATTGTTTCGCTTCTTGGCCTTTATTACAAGCGTCACGAAGCCATGGCCGTATTGTCGCTCGTCCGACGACCTGGGTTACCCAGTGACAGACCACCCGTCGGGAAGGCAAATGAACCGGGGAAGAGAGAGAAAGCCCCGAACACTTCCGCCGCCCCTAAAGAAACGACGGCCTTGCTTGGCATGGATTAGCATTTGAAGGTACGTATAAACTGACAGATATCGATGAAATATGGCAGAGAATAAACTTATCCAAACTGTGACAGATGCCACTGTGATCAGGTGATTAGCCGCTGGGTATGGCTGGCTCTCCAAAAATATAGCCAAGGAGTCCATGACTGGGGACCCTAGTTCAAACATCATGAATTACGTGAAATTCACTAGAGTTGTGGCTGCGAGTCTCGCTACAAAGCACTATCTGGAAGACCAGAAGATCTTTCCAAAGCCGAATTAAACTAGAAAAATGCGACAGCATAAAATGGTTTCTATCCCAATAGCGCTCGGGTCCGCTGTTCTCAACGCGACTGCCTTCGTAGGTGGTTCGTACTTGGCTCTATATCTTTCAGGGGATGGAAACGCAGAAGAAGCGTTAGCCGAAAAGAAACGCCATGATCTTCAGCTTGAGAAGTACCAAGCCGACTACGCTCGTTAGCAAAAAAAATAGACAGAAGCTACTTGACTTCATCGCGACCCAAGACCGGGTCAAGAGCAAAGCCAGACAGGACCTCCGGAATACAGGTGAGGCCCTCCAGCTTTACAACCAGATGCACCCCTCAGGTAAGCTTGATCTTGGAAAGGAGCCTGTGTGGAATGATTACTACCAGCCGTCTGCAACGCAGAGGAGCTCCGAGTTGGCTTACGTTGGAGCCGGGGCACTAGCCATCGGATATGCGACTAGTCGCTTTCTCTATTGCCATTTTCTCTTTTCCGGATATACATCCATCATGCTGGCCGACGAAGTGTACTTTGGAGGTCAGTTACTGGACAAAACGGGAAAAGGTTCCTGGGCCTTTGGCCTCCATTATGTTGGAGAAATCCCGTAACAATCTGGAACTTTGGCGAAAAGATCACAGACTGCTGAGAAAGTTTGCAGAGATCCTATTAAATGGTCCATCTAACCTTAGATTGACTACATCGATGCTTCCGAAGCGCACATGCAGTGCATGTTGGAGACTCCTAGGCCTCTTGGAATACATCCGAGATAATGGCGAGTTCGTCGACCAAGCGAATGTCCGATGACGAGCTAGATGTATTCCTTCGTCCCATATACTACGCCCGTGAGGGTTTCAGGGGGTAACCGCACCGCATTCTAAGCTTCCAAAGGGATCAGCTTCGATTGATCGGGTACGTATGTGGGTTACTGCCCAACTGGTCGGCGGTTATACGCAAACAAAGCTGCCGAAACCAACATTTGCTCACTTCTCGGAGTAGGCGCCAAACAGAATCCACCAGTCAGATCTTCTCTTCCTACCCACCGACAGAGGCTACAAATACGCACTAACTGTCGTAGATGTTGCGTCTAGGTATAAAGCGGCCAGACCACTAAAAAACAAGAGCGCCGTCACTGTCGCACGTGAACTGCCCGACATCTACGAGGAAGGGCCCTTGACTTGGCCCAAAGTGCTCATGGTGGATGACGGGACCGAATTCAAGGGTGAGACCACACAACTCCTAACAAAGCATTGCGTCGAGGTAAGATGTGCAGAAGCGGGCCACCACAGGAGCCAAGCCTTTGCCGAGTCCTTTCACCGATGGCTAGCGCAACGCCTATTCCGTGCTCAGTATTCTAAGGAACTGGCAACCGGTCGGACTAACCGGGAATGGGTTTCTGCGCTGGCTGTTGCAGTTGCAGACATCAACAGGACAAAAACCCGTATGACCGGCCTACAGCCAATCGAACCGATCAAAATGAGGCGTGTCTCCTTGCTGGCACAAAAGCCCCCATCCGAGATTCCTTTGGATGTTGGCACTGAGGTGTACATTTCCGCCAACGAAGAAGACCTCCAGGACAAGGGACGACGTCGCGCGACAGACCCCTAGTGGACAAGCAAGGCATACCCCATACTGAAGCGCGTTATGAAACCTATTCTCTACCATACTGCATATTCCAAGCACGAGTTCACCAGGCCCCAACTCCGTGTTGCTTAACGCTTATGTCTCCGATTGCCGCTGAAGCATGCCAGCCTGACATTCTATATGTAATGCCCTTGACTGTCATCAAGGCGATCAATGCTGAAGCTCTGGGCGTACCACTTGGTGTAGCCTTGCAGCAGTAGCTGCGTTCCATAGACGGTACACTTATTTTCCGCCGATTTCATCATATCCAAGACGTGACTGACTGTAAGGGTGCAGTACCGTCCTGTGTACTTGGTGCGACCCTTCTGCCGGTCTTCAATCGTGTATCTTTTCATCCTTGCAGCAATTAGCTCCTCGTTTGGCGTTGACTGTAGGGCGCTAGGGATTAACGGTCCTGGTGCACTTGAAGGTGGGAAGACGCGAATGACCTGATCGACCGTCCTCACACGCGAGACGCCTGTATAAACAGCGTTCGTAATCCACCCCTCTAAGCTATGGTCTACGATGAACAGGCGACGCGGGCTCTGTATGGTTTTCCCTTGGCAGCGGTGGATGGTGCTCCAGCCAGCGTACTTCCACTTTGGCACCTCGTTCAAAGGGACCTGTCTCTCTCTTCTCTGGTATCACCACGGGCCGCCCTTGTTTGCGGTAACGATATTCTATACTCTCATCTGGATCGAATCGGATGCTGGCTGGCGACGTTCGATATCTTCTCAGGTGATGGGCTAACAACCGCCGTTAGACGATCAATCCCATATTATTCGTTGAACACACCTAGACATCGCCCGGTCTGGTTTGATCGATGGCCTGCTCATATTCCATCCCTGCCCATTGTTCTCGGAATATCTGGAGCTGCTCGGAGTCGGTTTTGCGCCACTTGCTCGTCTTGATGTCGTGCAGTTTCGAGATCGGGCTACCATAACAAGAACCTCCGGTGGTACCCTTGCAGACACTGTATGGGGAATCACATTTTTCACATAAGGATCGGTAGTCGGTAGCAAACCAACGCACGTTTTCAGATCCCGCCCACTCCTCGAGCATGGCATGGGAGCCCTCATTATCTCCCCAAGGAGGCACCTGACCAACGTCACCACTGCGCATGCACAAAACCTGGCAGATGGCGCGGAGTACTTTGGTTGGTATCTTGCAGCACTCGTCAATGATGATTACCTCAGCTAAATGATCGAGTTTGTGGCCGAGGGAAGTCGGGTCCCAGTCCTCTATGGGCCTACCAAATGGTATATAGAGTTATAACCTACCGATTAATTTTTGAGCAATTTTATTGGCTATTTTGAGTCACGTGGTACAAAATCGGAGGACGGGTATCACGCAATACCCCTCGTCCGAAGCGATATTTGTCGTCCGATTTTTGGATCACAATTAAGGAACGGAAACATTCAGTGTTCAGTGTTTTCTTTATTAATTTCCATGGACAACAAACAAACTCGTTTTATAGAATCTAGTGACGCTCAAATAAAGGAACTTGTTGCAAATTCTGTTCCGGAAAACACAAAAAAATCGACAAAATACACAGTTAACGTATTTGAAGGTGAGTAATTAAAAGTTACGAGTCGACATTCTGCAGCAATTCAGTCCACGAACGTAAATTGAGTCATTTTACATGGTCACAACTGTGGTAATAAAATAGAATAACAAAAAAGTATTAACTTACTCTGAAAAAACCGTTCTCTACCAAGTTTTAGCATGGAGGAAAGAGAGGAATATTGCAAACACGCTTGAAAGTATGGAGCCTGGCGAATTGTCAGCAACGTTAAACCACTTATACGTGGAAGCCAAAAATGTCGAAGAAAAACCATACAGTCGCAACACGATGAAAGCAATTCGTTCCGGTCTTGACAGATTTTTGTCCGGTTCCCCTCAAAGAAGACCATTTCTCGAATTTTCCATAATTCGAGATAGGGAGTTCAAGCCAGCGAATGAAGCTCTCGATGCATCTCTAAAAGATCTCGTGCGACAGGGGTTGATCTCCTCCACAAAGCATAAGCGTCCAATATCCAAAGAACAGGGGCACCCAACGACAATTTTCGGGGAAACATCTGTTCGGAAGACGATTGAGATCTAGAATTTTCGGAACATTTGTTAAAAAAAATGTCTTGCTTGTTTGCCTCTCCTAGGATTTTCGAACATCTAAAAAATGGTATTATTGCCAATTTTTAACGCATTTTTAACGTAAAAAAGGTCACCTAGAATTTTCGGGAGCCTTTTTTCTAGATGAAATTTTCGAAAAGGTAAGTTTTGATCGCTATAATTTTCGGATAACAAGACTTTCAGCTAGGAAATCCGAACAGATTAAAAAATTTTAGGGGATAAAAATATGCTTATATCTACCTATTAAATACTAAAACACTTTAACAATGCTATGTTTAAGTGGTTTTGAACTATATTCTCGTTGGGTGCCCCTGAAAGAAGACCTTGAAGCCCTTTATGCCGCCAACCAACTCGGCCAGGATACTCCGGAAAGTCTCGTGAATACAGCCTGGCTCTACACAGTTCTATACTTTGGTAAAAGAGGCCGTGAAAACCAACGGGCTATGAAACCGGGAGACTTGTAGCTGAAAACAACAACTGGCGGCCATAAGTACTTCATCCTAAATGAAAGAGCAACGAAGAATCATCCTGGTGGTACCAACGACAACGAAGATGAAACTCAGTCTGTAACGATGGCATGGCCTGGAAACCCCCGCTGTCCCGTGACCTGTCTCGAGAAGTATTTGGCGAAAAGACAACCACAATGCGATGCTCTGTGGCAGAAACCCAAAAACCACAACGCGAGTTCGTTCTCCTCTACTGACGATATCTGGTTCTGCAACATACCTATGGGAAAACACAAGCTTGAAAATCTGCTCACGGATATGTGCAAGAAAGCTGGTCTGGCACAAGTTTATACTCTTCATTGCATAAGAGCCACGTCGGTTACTGTTCTGAAGGCTGCAGGTTTGGAAAACTGCCGAGTGAAAAGTGTAACGGGCCATTCAAGTGACAAGTCCATCGAGTCTTACAGTACAAGACCAACCATCGAACAACAATTCGAGTCATCTGCAATAGTCAGCCGATTTCTAACGCAGCAGAACTCTGTTCAGCCTGTCCTGACAGCGGTTCCACCTCAAGCTACTTCATCATTTTCACCCACCTCTTCGTCCGCCATTCACCAGCAACAACCTAGCCAAGTTCACCAGTCCACTTTCAATCTTAATCCTTCAACTGCTCCAAATTTTTCGCATTCTGTCTTTCATGGCTGTAACTTCTTTTTCAGCCCACAAAGGGACAATTGAAATGATTTGAATTTTTCACCAAGACTGTATAAACGTTTTCTAACCGTGTTTTCGAACAGCGCTGTTATAAATTATTACTCGGGCTACCTGTGGTAGTACGAGTCTAGGTTTCGGTTTCCTATAAGTCTATCGTCGACTTCGAGAATGAGCAAGCCTGCGCTGCTCGCGGTCTGCGGTGTCCCTAAAGGCATGAAAACGAGGCGCCTTATTTCAAAATCATCCGTGGATCTTTTCTTATTCAAACCCAAGTTTTTTTTCTACGTGGTCGTGTGGAAAGAGATCAGCGGGAACAGGGCCAATAAGGCTAAATCGGAAGAAAAGTATACCCGGCGATTGAAGAGTAATATTGTTGTTTTTCCCACATATCGCTTCTTCGCCTTCGATAACTTGGAATCAGATGAATGGCATCAAGTCTCACGACTGTTTTTTACCGTGGGAAACAAGAAAGCGGATTGGTCAATATTAATTCGATTAGTAAACAAACCCAACTATCACTGAAATTTCTGTAAAACCTTAGAAAACTTTCTGATAAAATCGCTCAGCTTAAACACGACGTCGACAAGAATTACGGTGCGATATACAGTCTGGTAGGTTTTTTGCGGTCGTGGAACCAACCATATAGTATACAATATATACAAAACTTAGGCGTAAACCCACATTCACGTTTGTTCGAAGCCGTATTAACAAGTGTAGCCCGAGTGAACGCTCCTGAGAGCGTCTAGTTTCTTCAAGCGCCGAGTTTTCGAGTTTTTGATCGAGGGGGCGTTGTAACGTTGTAAAACAGCATATTTGACATGACAGTCTGTCAAGTTTTTATCCAATCGCAATTGAAATAAAATGTTTTAAACCAATGAAATGGTACTTACTTACGTCATATGCAATCGCAATCAGATTACCGTGACCGCCACTGGCTTTTTTTAGGCGACCGCGAGATCTGAAAATTAATTGGAGGGTTATAAGATAAATAAACCCCTTTCTGGCTTGCTGGTATGTCGGAGTATAATTCCCTTGGCGGATAGATTGTCCTTAAAATTTTACATTTGCCCTCGAAGCTTCGCTTCTCGGCCAAATGTTTATTTTTCGGACAATCTACCCGCCGCGGGCATTATCCTCCGATATACCAGCCGCCTGAAGGGGCTTATTTACTAAATAACGATTGACAGTCTGGGCATTGACTGGGAAACCGTTTTGGGCGAGTATAGAATTTTTCCTATGATCACCCAGGTAAAATGTCAGGCGGGATCTAGGTGGGATCCCGCCAATGCCAGACGGGATCCCAGGTGGGAATGGCGGGATCCCCCCATGAAAGGTGAGATCCCCCCATAACCACCTGGGATTAAAAACTAATTCCGCCTGGGATACCGCCATAAAAACGGGATTTTCATGTCCCACCTGGGATCCCAGGTGAGATCCACACATTCCAGCTGGGATCACAGGTGGGATCCATAAATCCCACCTGGGATCGCAGGCGGGATCAATACAGCCCACCTGGGATCATTCAGCCCTATCCAGGATCGCAGGCAGGATTACTATATGCCATCCAGGATCACACATTCCCACCTGGATCTTTAGTGGGATTTACACATCCCACTCTAGATCTTTTGAAGGATTCATGCTTGCCACGCTCACCTGGGATCATAGGGATAATTTCACATGTAATTTTGGCTGATTCATTTCTACTCGGAAGTCTGGAATGTAAGAAAATATTTTTTTTACAGCCATGCAGGTTGGAGGTGTTTGACATCATGTGGTGCAGTGACATTATGTATATTGCTGTAGCAGGGATTCCAACCCTCCAGATTTGATCGGGAGTCTCCCGATTTGATGTGTTGCCTCTCGCTCTCCCGATTCTTATCAAATTCTCCCGATTTATCATAAGAGTCTGAAAACAAGGGGGAAAAATGCTAATCTTTAGTATTTGTTTGCGATGTATTGCACTTCCTGCTCGTATTATCTCTCAATCCCAGGCTGTCACCTCGTGTTTTGCAGACTCATCAGGCCAGCAGTCTTACTCTATTTGGAGCTCCAAAATGGCGGACAAGCATGCCCGAGAATATAACATAACAGTGTGGCATCCCACTGAATGCATTGATGCCTTGTGGACATTTACAATTATTCGTGAATTTTCGATTTGGCCATGGTGTAAAAATATTAAAAGAAATCTCTCTTTGATTCTGAAAAGATGGATTAACAACAGTAAAGAACAGCCCAAAGATGTCTGTGATAAGGATAAACTAAAGACCTTATGCAGGAAAAGGCATTTGGGAGAACTTAACCTGAATTTGCAAAATTTCCTGGGGGGCATGCCGCCGGACCCCATAGAGACTAGCACCTTCGGCGCCAAAAGAGTCTCCCTATTTTCCTTCAAAAGGGGTTGGAATCTCTGCTGTAGTCTGCGTCAGCTGAGGCTGGAGTTCATAATTTTTTCTCCACCAGGTCGATTGCTAACAAAATTCAGGCACCGCGCGACTCTATAAATTTGGGAGACCAATAGAGCACTTAAATAAACCCTTCTTTTCGTAAGTCCTATGAATTGAAGAATTATTTTGACTAGGATGGTCCCTTCTGAAGCAAGACCTAACACCCGCTCTCGTCCGCCATATTGAAATAAGACTGCCGTCAAGGCCCTGGAACGAGATGCATGTCTGCTAAACTGCTAAACCAATCAGAGCATGCAAATTCTCATGTGACTTCCGGTTCTGCGGCAAGCTCAAGCGGTCGAATTTGAAAATATTGCGATCGGTTATTGATCATGCAGTTCGCGCGCTTTTGACTCTAGGGACGACATAAACTTGAAATCAAACGTTTTCAAAGGCTTGGTGCGAGGCAAAGCCGGATAAATTATCAACCAACTAAACACGATTAAGATTTAGGGTATCTGGGAATCTTTCAAAGACGCGTAATTCGTGGTGAGTACAACACTGTCTTCCTTTACTTCACTCGCACATACTACATACACTGTAGCTCTGATTTAACTTTGAAGACACTTGGAATGGACTCTTTTGTTATTCATCAAGTGGACGGTAATTCTGAAATCGGTAAGATTTCCGCACAGGTCCCTACTTCATTATGCATGTTGAAGCTGTCTTGTCTAGTGTGATGGACGTGCAAATATTTCCTGTGTTCGAAGAACGAAATAGTATAGTTACAGAATGCATAATGAAGTAGGGACCTGTGCGGAAATCTTACCCTGAAATCTAGCCGAACTTAAGTAAAACATGTAATATCATGACAGTGAAAGTAACATGAACTTTTCGAAAAGCTGGCTTATTTTGGCTTACAAATTAAGCACCCTATTAGATTTTACTAGTTTTTAAAGTGGATTCTGGTTTATAAATAGCAGAAACTGGAGCACAAGATATCATACATAAGGAATTAGTACAAATGTTTAATTTTTGTAGCAGGACTTGTAATTCTTTGAGTCAGAATATCCGTTTTGAATTTGATTTGGTTTTGAGTATAGCTAGATGCCCTCCCAGATGTTCTTCGTTGGGGAAAATAATATATTTCGAGGAACAGGGCAATTAATGCTGTAGACCTAATTATAAACATTCTGCAAAGCTTACAACCTTATAAACTATAATATTATTATATGACCGAGCTGTCCCTTCAGCCAACACCACAACATTGTAGAGTCAGATGAGTCTATTTCTCTGATTTAAATGAAAATGTTGATGAAGCTGATCGTACGTTCAAGATTTATAAGCCAAGTTGTCACAAAATATTATTTAAAAAAACAGCAATTAGACCTGGCCATTTAATGTTCAAGAGTTAATATAAGAATCTTTTGAAAGTAAGTCTGTTAAATATGATTAAGTCTATAATTATACTAGCAATATAAATGCCAAACTGTTTTAAGTATTTGTATTCTGGTTGATGCCTGAAAATTGTGGGAACCTTTTTGATGGGAAGAAATTGTGGATAAGGTAGTTATGGGACCCCATGTGTGATATATTTTCTATACCATTAACATCTCACTTAAGTTTATACATGTTCCAAAGCTGCATGGAGCTGGGATTTGTGAGTTATTAAATATTAAATTGGATCCTGTTTGGGTCACAAACAAGTACGTGAGTCCCCAAGTGAGATTTGCGGGCTTGATCCCACTTGCAGGGATCTCACCCGGTACAAACCTGGGATCCCAGGTGGGATTGGTGGGATTGGTGGGATCCCACCTGGGACAAACGTAGGTTGGTAGGCGGGATCCCGCCTCACTATTTTACCTGAGGATCTTCCGTGAGATCGTTTTCAGGTGTCAACACCACCATGCTCCTACCCCGGAATGTATTGACCGCCCATTCCGTCTTTCCTGAGCCGCCCTGACCGGTGAGGTACATACGTGCAGAGGTGGCTGCTTTTAGATCCATCGGGAGATTGGGGGCTTTGCTGGGCTCTGCATCAGGCAAGCTTCCGCTTCTTTTTATGTCCCAGACTGCTTCTGGTCTTCACTCGTACCCGGCTTGTTATGCCGCCACTCGCCGTATCTAGGATTTGCCTCTACAAGATGGGCTTTTACCTCCTGAGGGATGGTTTTCGTGTATACGGCATCCGTGCAGACTCTTAGAACGTCATCACAAGGGAATCGTCATAGCATGCAACAAAGGGCAATGTTAGTATAGGCAAGGATAAAGGCTCTGATGTGATACCACTGAGAGCAAAGTTTGCTATCCTTGTATTGTACCAGGTGGGTGCCATCTGCATGCTGAAAGTTCAGTAGATGTCCGTTCCAGCAAGAGTATTTGTTAGGTAGCCTGCTTCGTCAGGCTCACTGACTATGATAGACGACTCATCTGCATGACGGGCGCATTTTCCCATGAAACGGACAGCGAGGTCACAACCCTCAGGATTTAGTGGGTCTTTTACCTGGCTGGTTGGTACGGGGTCGTGTCCTGTTTCGGCTATGAAGGCGTGGCCAATAGTTAGGCTGTCTCGTCGAGGGCGGAAGAGTCTGCCTTCGTGCATGATGATAACGTGACCGCGCAACCATGCTTGTGTGCTCCTGGGGATGTTTCTGTTGACAAAGCAAATTAGCGTCTCCCGTATTTTCGCCTCCCGCGTTTTCATACTAGCGCTTGTTTTAGCTTCCTGCTTATACAAAGTTTGGAGCTCTTGCTCAGCCTTGTGGTTCAAGCGCATGTACACTCTTAATTGCTGGCGGGTCGGTTGGAAGCTCAGTCCACGCATGGTTATTGTGGTAAGGAATCGTGATGCACGCATAACCCTCTTTGTACTTACATGAGTCCCAAAGAGTGTTACCGAGGGCATCTACGGCTACAAGCTTGACCTTTAGCTTCTTTTCCAGCTCAAAGAGGTCGTCCTTTGTCCAACCTGAGACTGCCAGTCTCTCGTTGAAAGTCTGTAGTACCTTACTGCGTTGCTTTGTCACCCCCAAGGAGCGGGCAGTGCATCGATTTCTCAGGTAGTCAGCTACATAGCTTACAACACAGTTGGCAAACTCGTTCCCCTCCTTGGGAGCATACATTTGTCATGATTCCCATACAAATCCTTATAATTGCAGCCATCTTGATGTTGCATGATATGCGGGTGAGCATACATGGGTCCAGGCTCGCTGTTTTGCACGGACAGCGGGTGGAGCTCGTACCGTACGTAAACCAAGTATTCACGTCCCCTCTCCCAGATTTCAGTGTCTGTGCCCTCTAGACGACCAATGGAGATGTCATCTCCTCATCTTACTAAACCCCACCCCCATTTTGTGCTCAGAGCGCCCCTCCTCCTCGGATACTAGCGCAAGCGGTTCAGCAGGCGCCTCTCCAACCACAGTGAACAGCTTATAGTGCTGATCAGGGTCCAACATTTCCAGCACTTCTGGCAGGAGCGTGTTTGCTCGCAAGGCCTCCCGCTTGTAAGAAACCCACCAGACTGAGCTGCCTTCGCCCATATCGGGGCCCCGTTCGACTGGTTTCGGTTCGATGAGACTAAGCTCACAAATCTCTGTGTAGGTTTCGGATGTGATGTACCTACCTAATATCGTTGCTTCCTTACTGGGAAATCGGCGATGGGCACCACCGACAAACAAAGAGTAGTACTTTTCACCTTCCAAAGTTTCCGGACCCTTCTCTCCCTGCAAGAGCGGGTCGAATTCACGCCATATCTCGTCCTTTTCAGGCTAGGTGCCTTTTTATGTCGGGTGGCGTGCGTTTTTTCTGGTATGAGCGGCATCAGCAGCTCGTGCTTGACATCCTCTGGGATGTCCTGGTCTAGAATATTCTGGACCACCTGAGCTAAAGCAGCAGGTGCCCTGGAGTTGGGCATCTCATTGAGGATCTCTTCTATGTGGGCATCCCTATTTTTTTTGCGGGTATACCTTAGCTAAGGCCAATGTCTAAATGGACATCTTCAGGGCCTCGATCTGCGCCAACACTTTGGCAAAGCATTTACGTGAACAGCGTTCGGTATCACATAGCTTGACTCCCACACGATATGCACCACAACCAACACACAATCTGTGACTGGGTGGCCACTCCGCAGAGACGACAAGGTACTGGGGGTATACTTCCCTTCCGCATTCTTTGGCGGTGAACTTGCAATACACGTCTAAACAGCTCTTGCCACTAGTAGTACGTCACCCTACCAATAGTAAGCCACCGACAGGTGTTGTACCCAGGCATATTGTACACCAACTTGGACAGGCGTCTAATTGGGCAACAAGGTGTAAGCCAGTGGAGATGGGTGGGGGTGTGGGCCCTGTTGGGATTCTATTCGTTGTCTTCGGGGAGGGGGGTGAGGGGGGCTTGGCGGGGGCACCCCCATAAGTTTAGACTTTTTCCTATACATAATTTCCCATGGGCCTGTTCTTGCCACTGGATAACATAATGTGGCCCACTTCGAGTCTGCACATGAAATAACATGACCTACCCTCAACCACAGAAACAGTTTTAATACAACTTAAATAAAACTTACCGAACTATTTAAAGCAAATAGCAAGTAGCCCTCCTCCCAGATCTAGTAGTTGGAAATTGGAATGCACAAAAATACATGACCCCTCAGAAATTTTCAGGTGCATATAAAGCTATGACCCCCACCCCATTCTCACCAGCCCACCCCCTACCCCCTTCTAATAAATCAGTGGTCCCTAATTATGGTTTTTTTGCTCTTCAAATAAAGGGGACTGCTGTATTTACATTCATGAAAGCTTTAAGGAACCTTTTTAAGTGTGACAAAGGAGAGAGCTGAGCATCAGCATCCACCATCAGGTGGCAAGGTTTGTAGGAGAACTAGTGGTAAATAGAGATTACTCTGGATTGTTTTGCAAGCAAATGAACAAAATTGCAAATTATCCATGAGATGATTTGACAATGAAAAAATATCATTTAGCTTAACTTCTGTTGATTTTTTAGAGTAATTACTGTAGTTTCTATGGAGGCACAACTGATGGATCACTTGAAGTTAAGCATTTTTAGTGCACAGTTGTAAAACTTTTCAAATTGCCAAGGGCACAAGTTACAGTACTATCTTGATAGATGACTGTGTCTATCTGAGTATTCTGTAGGTGTAAAAAATCATTGATCATGGTGTTTATTACTTTCAACTATTGGTATTGTGGAGGTGGAAGTATTATGTCAGAATACTTTAAAACCTGTGGAAGTATTTTTGTCTTGAGTGTTTCTTTGACTTGACTACCAGAAATGATCAAAGTAAAGCTTTCCTTATAAATTTCATTATTACACACCTGCAGTTGGTATGCAAACATTGATTTGATATTAAGATATGAAATGTTTATGTATCAGTACTGAGAAATTATCTACTGACAGAAGGAAATGAAATTATTGTCATTATTATCATTGCCACTGAAACTAGCTGTCATTGTTACTGTGTATCACTAAAATATTGTTATTAATAAGTTGGTTGATGTAAATGTTCATTATTAAAGTATTGTTAGTTTAAAACTGGTGCACACTTGATTCTCATGGTGAAGCACTGGCCATGTTGCAAGCCTTGTTAGCTCATGTACGGACTACTAATTATGAATTGGCTACAATCATTGTTACACCATATCCCACAGCCAAAGAGACTCTACATACTGATACATGTACAGGTCTCCATTAAATGCCTTTCTTTCAATTAGTATTCTGAAGGTAAAACCGTTACATCAGAATGAAGCAAAACTCAGTCAAGCAAGCTGGGAGAGTACATTTTGAGGTATTGAGTTCCAAGATATTTTTGACTTTTGTTGTTTTGAGTATCCCTATTGCTACCAGAATTGATTGAAGAAGAGCTCCAACCTTCTTTTAATTTCAAATGTAACGTCTACTTATATACTGAGTTTGTATGCAAACAATCAATACGATTTAAGAAATGTTTACATATGAACAGACTCAACAAAATAGCACCATCCATTCATTTTGCCTTTTTTAAAGGAAATAGAGCATTTTCTTTTAAAACTTAATTCATTGGACAAGCAGAATTCAAGGTGAAAAATTTTTGTTGTTGGATGAACCAAATTGTTTTTTTATAATTATATATGATTGACTGTTCACTTTTGATTTAAATCATATTTATTAATTATTAGTAGTAGTTATTGTCTGTAAGACAGTTAGACTTACTATACCAATATTTGTTGTCTTGTAAACTTTATGTGAGTTTTATAATATGTAGCTACATTCTTACGTGTGCCATGTTTTGTCAGAGTATAAAACGTAAAAATGCGTGTTTTATTGTTTTTCGCCACATATTACCTCTACTTGACAATTCTGTAAGAGATGGTGAAAAACATTTTCTTTGAAGAAATCCATGATTGAGTTCTCTGCAAAGCAGCAGAAAGTTTTGAAGCTGAAAATAATAAAACAAATAAGGAAGAAGCAAAAACAGTCGAGAAGTTGGTATTAATTAAATAGCGTCAGTTTGTTGATCTGTGTGCTTTGTTGTTTCTACTTGTGGCATGTAAAATCTATATCATAAAGCGAATAAAGAAGCCTAAGCCATGTATTACACTGTGATTTAAAACCCAGTTTTCACCTTTTCAAAAACAGTTGTTTCTCACAAGCAGTTTCATTCATGATTCCATATAAACTGATAAATTAACACACTTGAACTTTCAAATGATTTAAGTCATTGCACTTTTTTCATTGCCTTTGCATCATTGCATGTTTCTTTACTCTCAAATGACTTTAAATTAAGGGTATTAATAAATTCTTGACTTTTTCAGGAGGTGCAGTCCAAATTTCATTCTCTAGTAAAGGCATCAGAAGGATATCAGAGCAAATCAGAAGGATTGGAACCTGCATCTACTGATTTTCATATTTCAAAGGGCCAGGATTTAAAGAAAGATTTTAGTGCACAATCATTTAAGCATCGTCCAGGAAAATTAAATGTACGGAAAATCTTTAGACCATGCGTTTTTCAGGTGAGTTGTTTGAAATCACTTTTAATTAAAGTGAATTTATCAGACTTTTTACTATAAACAATCTTATACATTTTAAATGATAGTCAACAGACAAAACTTTGGCCAACTGGAATAGTAGAGTGACAATATTGTAACTCAGTTATAGTAAGTGTGCATTCCTGTGGTAGGATCTGGCAGATCACGTGGACCATGGTGCAACAAGAGACCTTATTTGCTTGTACATTTTGTTTTCTTAATATAGATCGTGTTATGATACTCAGGAGATTTGATCCTTTGTCTTGTTCATTAAATAGAGTGCATGCAAGCATGAATATGTCTGCCTGCACTCTCTTTAATGAACAAGACAAAGGACCAAATCTCCTGAGTATTATCACATGATCTGTATTGGGAAAACAAAATTTAATGTACAAGGGAACAAGGTCTATTTGGAACCAGTGAATCCACACTGGACAAGGATTTGTCAGTGTCTGATATGCTGTATGTTTTTAGCCCTTTGTGACCTGATGTCCGATATATCGGACAGGACAACACTCATCTAAATTCTGCTCAGCGGATTCATAATTTTTAGTTGCCAGACTTCCCAAATCAAAACAACAACAGTTGCCATCTTGAATTTTGTTATGAGTAGCTTTTTGGAGCCCGTTTTGGGTATATAATTCATGGTAGGCCACCATAATTATAGTCAGCCAGATATCCCATAGTAATGCTAACCAATGAACACCTTGTTATATTCCCCTGCAAACCCTTGTATACTGTACCCCTGTGCATCCTTTTAAACCCTTGTATACCCCTGTATACCATTGTATACCCCTGTACACCCCTGTAAACCCTTGTATACACCTGTAAACCTTTGTATACCCCTGTAAACCCTTGTATGCCCCTGTAAACCCTTGTATACCCATGTAGACGCATGTATATCTTTGTAAACTCTTGTATATCCATGTAAACCCTTGTATACCCTTGTACACCTTTGTAAACCCCTGTATGCCCTGGCATACCCTTGTTTACCCTTGTTAATCTTTGTATACCCCTGTACAATCATGTAAACCTCTGTATACCCTTGTAATGCCTTTGTAATCCCTTGTAAACCCCTGTATACCCATTCAAACCCTTGCATACTGTACCTTTGTAAACCCTTGTAAACCCCTGTACATCCTTGAAAACCCTTTTATACCATTGTAAACCCCTGTACACCCTTGTAAATGCCCTTGCATACCCATTCATACCCTTGTACACCCTTGTAAGACCCTGTATACCTCTATACAATCATGTAAACCCCTATATACCCTTATATTCCCATATATACCCTTGTCAACCCCTGTATACTCTTGTACACCCTTATAAACCCCTGTAAACCCTTATATAACCATGTAAACCCCTTTGTATCCCCTGTGTACCCATATTAACCTTTGTCAACCCCTTTATACCCATGTAAACCCTTGTAAACCTTTGTAAACCTATAAACCCTTGTATGAATACCCCTGTATACCCATGAAAACCCCTGTAACCCCTTGTATTCTCCAGTAAACCGTTGAATACCCTTGTATAGCTATGTAAACCCCTGTAAACCCTCGTATACCCCTGTACAGTACACCATTTTATACCCCCATACACTCTTGTATACCCATGTAAACCTTTGTATTCTCATGAGAACCCTTCTATACCCCTGTAAACAGTAGTGAACCCTTGTATGGTTATCTAAAAAATGGTTGTCTTTAAAAGACGTTTCCTCATTAATTGCTAAAAAGATTTAACAGATGGTTTTCTTCTTAGGTCAATATGTAATGCTTTCCACAACTAAGTGTGTTAACTGCAAAACACTTGCCACCTTCCAATCTTTTTTTAAAACGAGGGCAAATAAAATTAAGACTGCTATACCTAGAGGACCTTAAATGTCTACTAGATGAGAACTCAGGGATGTCATTGGCAATTATTTTGTATTCCAACGCACACTTAGAAACTTTCACTTTCTCATAGAAGGATTCAAGAAAAGCTTTTTGAGATAATGGAACAGAAGGACAAAATGGTCCTGTGTCCAGTGTAATCCTTTCCCCTCTTTTCTGCAGACGAAGAAGCTCAGTTCTGTAGGTTATCTTTACTACAACGCTCATGGCATGCAGCATTTAAATGATTAAAAACTTGGCCTGATTGTGGCATTGTAATACAAAGACGCTGCTTAGTTGGTAAAACGGCTTTAATCTTGTTAAATACTCCAATTCGCTGGCAAAATTTTGTAAAAGCTTAAGACAAGTCGGCACAAGGTGAAAAACTATGGTCACTGTCTAACTCCGATCCTAAGACTTTTCCTTGCACTCTTCGACTTTTGCAATTCGCGCTCGCCTCACGTTTGCCTCTCTGTTCGCCTAAAAAAAGCAAAAAATTACGCCTGTCCTGCAGGCTATCTGGTCAGTATAATGTGTTACAACCACATTGTGAACAATATGTCAATCAACACAGTTATATTTACGGTACCTTGTATCTCTTACTTGCCTTCACTTCCTTGTCTGTATACAAGCTGTTAAGTGTATCTATTTCCAGGCTCAAAATTGCGTAATCCTTCACTATTATTATTGATTACACTCTGAATACGACAGCTGCTTCACTGGAAGAGCACAAATTCTTGGCTCAAAACTGTACTGAATTTCCTTTCGGCAGTGATGACGCCTGTTTTTAAAAAGTTCATCTAACATGACAAAATGTACCCTGGTAGGTAAACAAGTAACAAGGAAGTTATTCAAACTCCAACAGGCCAGAGTTCTTTACATCACAGAGACCAGCCTGTATATTAGTTCACCACACGTGGCAGAATGTACCCTGAGTGGTAAACAAGTAACAAGAAAACTATTCATAAAACAGAACTTTGATTAAGCACAATGTAGCCGCACCAGTAGGCCTGTCCCGATTGTGCTCAGCAACTTAAGTTGAGCAACTTTTACTCTCTTCCCCTCGCGCGCGACTTGCACTTCGCGCTCGCCTCGCTTTCGCCTCTCTGTTCGTCTAAAAAACTCAAAAACATTGTGTATGAAACCCAACTAATTTATTTAAGGCAGCGTGGCCGAGTGGTTAGGACACCTGACTTGAAATCCAAGCAAGGGTATACAAGGGTTAAAAGGAGTTTACAACTTCTGTATAGACTCTTTATGAGGGTATACAAGGGTTTACAGGGGTATACAAGGGATTGCAAAGGTATTTCAAGGGTTTACAGGGATTACAAGGGTGTGCAAGGGTTTACAGGTTTACCGAAGGATATACAAGGGTATGCAAGGGTTTACAAGGTTTTACAAGGGTATGCAAGGATTTACAAGGGTAAGCAAGGGTTTACAAAGGGATGCAAGGCATTACAACGGTTTGCAATGGTTTACAAAGGTATACAGGGGTTTACAAGGGTATACGTGCGTCTACAATGGTATACGAGGGTTTACAGGGGTATACAAGGGTTTACAGGGATATACAAGGGTTTACAGGAGTAAACAAGGCTTTACAAGGGTTTACAGGGGTATACAAGGGTTTACAGGAGTATACGAGGGTTTGCAGGGGTATACGAGGGTTTACAGGGGTGTACCAGGTTTACAGGGGTATACAAGGGTGTACAAAGGTGTGCAAGGGTTTACAAGGGTACGCAAGGGTTTACAAAGGGATACAAGGCATTACAAGGGTTTGCAAGGGTTTACAAAGGTATACAGGGTTTTACAAGGGTATGCATGCGTCTGCAAGGGTATGCAAGGGTTTACAGGGGTATACAAAGGTGTGCAAGAGTTTGCAAGGGTATGCAAGGGTTTACAACGGTATGCAAGGGTTTACAAAGGGATACAAGGCATTACAAGGGTTTGCAAGGGTTTTTAAAGGTATACTGGGTTTTACAAGGGTATACATGTGTCTACAAGGGTATACGAGGGTTTACAGGGGTATAGAAGGGTTTACAGGGGTATGCAAGGGTTTACAGGGGTGTGCAAGGGTGTACAGGGGTATACAAGGGTATACAATGGTTTACAGGGGTATACAAGGATTTACAGGGGAATACAAGGGTTTACAAGGATATACAAGGGTTTACAAGGGTATGCGAGGGTTTACAGGGGTATGCGAGGGCTTACATGGGTATACAAGGGTTTACAGGGGTATACAAGGGTTAACAGGGGTATACAAGGGTAAACAGGGGTATACAAGGGTAAACAGGGGTATGCGAGTGTTTACAGGGGTATGCGAGGGTTTACAGGGGTATACAAGGGTTTCCAGGGGTATACAAGGGTTTCCAGGGGTATACAATGGTTTACAGGGGTATACAAGTTTATACAAGTGAATTTCTGAATTTCAAAAATTAATTTAGGCTGCAAAGGGTTAGTGATCGTGGGTCACAAATCCAGATCCGGATCATTACTACAGGAATGCGTGGCCCAATTGTTTTTGGGTTGTTGTTTCTTTTTTGTGTTTGTGCAATTATAGTAAATGTTTGTTGTGCAGAAAAAGAAAGTCTAGGTTTGACATGTAATCATTAGACATCGAAAATTAAACTTAATTTTATTTGTTTTATTTAGGAAACTGTGTCACTGACTGCCACAGACAAACTCTATATGGCAATGGAAGCAAGTGGGACAAAGTCTTATTTCAATTATTTTTACTTCATTTTGGGCATTGATAGCCTAGATGCCTTGAAGCATTACAACAAAGATTCGCTGATACCTAAAAAAGTTATGGATCTCGGTCAGTTTAGGAAAATACAGAACCAGATTGGTACAATGGAAAGCTTGAACTTTGAGGAGATGGCAAAGGTACTAAGTAATGATGAATTTTCTAGCATAAGTTAAGCTTTTAGCATGATCTTCACGTACATAAGGAAATTAAGATAGCCAGCATTAATTTACTGTTTTAAATTGATGCTGTGTAGTGTAGTTATGTATGTATTTAGTTGTAGTGCACTGAATCAGATATATCTGTCTGTGCTATCAAATAACCCACAAAGAATTAAGGGATTAGTTGTGTTAATTAAGGAATGGATTGTTGTTCATTGTGGAAAATGTGATGATACTACTGTATAAATTTCTCTTGTCACACGATGTAGTCACTGGATGTTGATCGCGTCATTTTGACTTCTTCAGGCGATGGGGTTGACTGATTCCAGCTCACCATTATGCTGCTGTGTGGTCTGCTCTGATTGGTGCGTTTTCAATCCGGCTATTGTTCCTGCATGCTGTGTTTTCCTCAGGGGTCCGCTGGCTTGCTGCGTGTTTGTTGTTGTGTTTCTTGATCATCGGCATCCCTTGATCATCGGCATCCACGCTTCTGGAATTTCAATTCCGATAATATCCCTGTTGATGTCATAGGGTGCAGTCTTACGTGAATTGCCTCTTTCACCTTCGTTGTGTACCAGTGGTTATCACAATCAATAAAATTAACTTCGTTCCAAAATGGCTTGTGTCCGGTTTCATTGGTGTGTTCTGAAATTGCAGAGTTTTGAGTTTGAGCGCGGCGGATGTCTCTGTCATGTTCTTTCATTCTTTATTGCATAGGTCATCCCGTTTCTCCGATGTAGACTTTACCGCATTTGCATGGTATCTTGTAGACTACGCCGTCTTGCTTGCATGAAATAGAATCTATTTGGCATGAACTTAAGACTAATGTTAAAAGGGAATTATTTTAAGTACAATCCAGTGTTGTAATATTAATAATGTTTTTACAATATGCAATGTAGTTACAAAGATGGCGTGTTAACTTGAATTCATGAATAAATTCTGACAACTCTTGTGATTTACAGAAACACAAACATAACAGTTTTGCACAAACATGTGAATCTAAAGGAATTCCTGTAATAGACATGCCAGATGTGAAAGTACAGGAATTGATTGATAGAGGCCCCTATGCAGGACATGTGTGTACTGCTCTGTGGACTAGACCTAATGGAGTTGTGGTAGGTAATTTCTTCTTTTTGTCATATAATAATATAATAATAATAATAATAATGATGATGATGTCAGTTGAATTACAGTGCAGCCACTTGAACCAAGGCCACCCAAACAAATTTTCATACAAATTATCCAATCACAATGGAGTATCTAAAGAATAAAATCTCAATCTGCAAATGTTTTATTTAACAAATAAAGAAGCCTAAGCCGTGTATTACACTGTGATAAAACACGACGGGCATTTGAGAACACGAGTGAAATGTAGAAAACACGAGCCACAGGCAAGTGTTTTCTACATTTCTCGAGTGTCCTCAAATGCCGGGAGTGTTTTAATCACAGTGTAATACACGGCTTAGGCTTCTTTATTCGCTTTATGATATAGCTTTTACATGCCGCGAGTAGAAACAACAAAGCACACAGATCGACAAACCGACGCCATTTAATACCAACTTCTCGACTTTTTTCACTTCTTCTTCTTTATTTGTTTTATTATTCTCAGCTTCAAAACTTTCTGCTGCTTCGCAGAGAATTCCATCATGAATTGCTTGAAAGAAAATGTTTTTCGCCATCTCTTGGAGAATTATCGAGTGGAGGTAATATGGCGAAAAACAATAAAACACGCTTTTTCTATGTTTTATACTCTGATAAAACATAGGTTTTTGACCAATAAGAGCGCGCGTAAGAACGTAGCTATATTATAAATTTCACTTAAATGCATATCATTTGTGCTATAACTGTACAAAACATATCAGGATTGAAGGAGAATCATCTATGTTGGTAGAAACTTGCCACAAATCTGTTGTTCAGCATGAAAAACATATCCAAAAGTTGTATGAATTTATTTGGATGGCCTTGGTTAAAGTGATGGCTCTGTCACATTATCATGCCTACAGTATTTATTAGATAAGGTGTCAATTAAAGTTTCAAGGGTGAAAATCTTTTGTAATGTACTTGTTAAAGGTGTCATAAGCCAATTGCACACACATCATCATGTTGTGCCACTGCAGTCATTGATAAAAGTACTTTGTTCTTTGTTTCTGAAATGCAGTTTTTGAAATGCCATGATCCAGCTACCATGGTGACTTACCCCTACTGGGTATCCTAGCTTATAGCTTTTGACAAGATCAGTCACTGTCAGCAATAATGAAATAAAATTTAATTGTACGAATGTGCTCTATGGATGGAAACACTAGTTGTTGTGTTAGATCTTGGAATAGCAAGTCTGCATGAGTTTGATCTTTCCTTGCTTAAGTAAGTGTAGGACTTGTAACAATAAGACAACAATAATTGTTTACTGTACTTTCAGAAATTAATACTATTAATTTTCAGAAAAAAAACAAGCAAGTTTTTCAAGACTACTTGATATCTTAGGATATAATTCTATACATAAAAAAGTTGACCCCAACAGAATGTAAGGTCTTGAATCCTCATGACCCATAGGCATTACTCTGTCTCTTGCTAACTGACCACTGGAATGTTGATGATGCAAGTGTGGCAAAATTTGGGCTTTCTCAACAGGAAAGAACATGTCTTCGTTTTTGTGAACCTCATCTACGGATGAAGTTCTTAAAAGAAGCGGAGATGGCCCAACATCTTCAACATGACAACATACTCAAGGTCCATGGCATCATCATACCAAGCCAATTTGCTCCTTCTTTGGGATTGGTAAATAGTTGAATGTTGGTCTTGCCTTTGTTAGTTTCAGTTTCACCTCCCATTTCTCCCCTCCCCATTCCCTGTGTTCCTATTTTATCTTCTTCCTTTTTTTTTCCTCTTCCTTTCCCTTTTCTTAATTTTACATGCCCTTCCTCAGACATTTTTTCCTCTTTACCTAATGCCTTTTCCTTTGCCTTTGTTCTGTTCCTTCTCTTTCCCTGCATTTGTCTGTCGCCTTCCCATTGTTCATTGTTAGGTTCTTTCTCTGAGAATCAATTGACTGACAAAGGTTTTTACATGTAGCATCCACAATTCATATTGCACTGACTTCTGTTTCTAGATTGTAGAGTTGGCACAGTACGGGACCCTCCTAAGAGCAGCTCCTCATTACAATGTGGAACGACTGAGTCATTATACAGCCCAGGCTGCTACAGCATTGGAATATTTGGAAAAGAAAAAAATTATTCACAATTCTCTTTTCATTTATAATTTTCTTCTTGTGTCAAAAAATGAGGTAATAATAATGTGATGATGATTTTTAAGATTACTAGATTACAACAGTCTTAAATTTTTGTAACATATGTTTTCACTGAAATTTCTTTTTCCTTCTTCTGTGCAATTGTTATGGGAAAGGATTACAACATAAATACTTGTAGAATAGGCTCTAAATAGCTTTCACTGTATTTATTGTATGGCTACAATAGTATGCATGCTCTGATTGGCTGTTGAGTGGGCAAGATTTTCTTGTAATGACTGGGCATTATGAAAATTTTTCAGGAAATTTTTTTTTTATGTAGACACTTCTCGCTATATATCGCTCAGTCAATAAAGCAATGCTTCAGTCTGGGATTTCCCTGTAATGACCTCTCTCTCAGTTGATAAGTAGTATATGACACCGTGTTAGTATTAAAGATATTCAATAAATAAAAGATCCCTGCAGTTATGTTAGTAACATAGTCAGTTGCCAAGATAAAACCAGCTGGGTTTCAATCCTGTTTAGCCTGAATATTTTCAGGTCTTATCTTGGCAACTGACTATGTTGCTTACATGACTATGAGGGTCTTTCATAAATTAAAAGGGCTGCAAATAAATACCTCACAGAAGTTCACTTGCTGCCAAGAGAAATCTTTGTGACAAATTATACCAATGTTTTAGTTTAAGCTTCAAGTTGAGTTTTTTCCTCATCTGTTCAAGTACAATGACTCTTAGCCTCAGTGAGGTCATTATTGGCACTTCTACCCAGCTACAGTATTTAAGGGTATACCACTGACTGGGTAGCTTAGTTAGTAGAACACTGGACTTCCATTACAGGATGTTGCATGTCTTTAATTTAATTGAGGAGAAAGTACTGCCTTTGTAATGACATCCGAAAACAGTTAGATTTTCTAGTCTTCTCTGATAAGGACGATAAACCATACACTGTAGGTCACATCTTACAAAAACTTGTTCCTAATAATCTGTGGGATATTAAAGAAGCCACATACTGTTTGAAAAGAGTAGGGGAGTCTATCTCCACCTCTGGTTTCATCTGTTATTTCATGCATGTGTAGGTTGGGTGGGTAGGTGAGATCATATAATATGGACTGATAGCGGAAGCCAGAGGTGCCCTTACATCGATCATGACATCCAATCTCACCCAATAGAAATGTAAAGCACCTTTGAACATATTCATATGGAAAAGTGCATTAGATAAATTATCATAATCGTTGTTGTCATTGATCAAAGAACAGTACTAGTTTAAGTTGAGCCATGAGGAAGTCTCTCAGGGCCTGCTTATTTGTTCCATGGATTGCCAGGAACAACTTATAAACATAATTTCCAGATCCATGGATGACTTTTTTGGCATTGTTTTAGCTGTCTGAAACCCTCGTCAAATGACATTCAGAGTTTATAGTAACATTGCATCAGCAATTCTGGTTATAAAAATACCTTTTGATTTATGGTATTTAAAATGTGTTGTAGTTCTTAAGAGTTAACTTTAAAAAATTGAACTTCAATTTATGATACTTTTTGGTAATAGATAATATTTATTGTAATCATTATTCACAGTTGCTTCACACTTTGTTAACTCACAGTAATTTGAACTAAAACTCTTTCCTAGGTACTTGATGTTATGAGACTGAGCCTAAATTTTTCTTTCTTCTTTCAGCTCAAACTGGCAGGTATTGGAGCATGTGATTTTGAAAGTGTTTTGAAGCAGTAAGTAGAAATAACCTTTAGTTGTCAAACCATGTATGTATTAATAGAGGTAATCAAATAATTTTAAGTGCAAATTGGAATAAATTAATGCAAGTAAATTTTCAAGAGCCTGCAGTGCAAGTGTAATTTGTTCTCTTCAAAAAAATTATGAATATTTATTCCAAATGCCCTCCAAAACATAACTTTAATTAATTGTCAACAGATAAAGAACATCCAATTAATTTTAAATTCCTGCACTCAAATTTGACTTTCTGCACTGTTTGGGATTAATTGGGTTTTTCTCAAGCAATCAGCATGTTGAAGTTTTGCATGTATATTGTAAATATAACACTTTTGTGTCATGTATTTCATTTGAACAGCATGGTATCCACATTGTTGTCATGCCATATATTACAGCAAAGCAAGCATCTGTGACATTTAGAGAAACAAAAAAGTGTGCTAAAAGAATACAAGGCGTTTAATAAAGGCTGTCAAATGCAATGTGGATTAAATGGGCACAAGTAAATTTTTTAGAGACCAATAAGAATTGCTGGTCAGTGTGATTCTTTGTCTTTGAAAACTCACAAGTGCTTGGTATTCACTCCAAGTTGCACTGGAAATCATTTGATTATATCATAAATATAAAGTAGGTGCCAAAATTTGATTTTAAATCCCTGCACTCAATCTCAACTCTCTGTGCTGTTTGGGATCAATAATTGATGTGTCATCAGCCAATTGGCATTTTTCATGTATTTTTTTAAAAGCATTTGAATGATTCTGTGTTATATATGCTTTCTTGTTATCACAGAAACTTCCCATCACTTAAAGAGATAAATGTACAGAAAAATGCGGTTGGAGACTTTGCCAACATTTTCAGAAAAGCTTTTCTTTTATATAAACCTGCCTATCCACAAGACAGACTGGTGAGGAAGAGTTTCTATTACAAATGCAGATAACGTAATTAAAACGTTGAGCCCAAGTGATCATTTAACCCTTTCACTTTTGTGATCTGAGTAGTAATTCTCTTTAGTGAGTGGGTATGTTGTGGTTCAATTTTATCCTTGGTTCAAATTTTATTTTCCTTTGTTTCAAATCATTATCATTAAATTACCATAACCAAAACAAAAGTAAACCAAATTTGAACCAAGAATAAAATTGAACCACAACAGCTACAACTTTCCTCATAATGCAAGTTAAGGCAGTTTGGTATTGATCAATTCAATATCCTTGACTTGATCTTTTCTCAATTCTCATCGTCTGTTTGCTTGCAAATGTATAGATATTGTAAGGTGAAGTTAGGTATTGGTCATTTCTGGGAGCGCAAGCTAATTAACAGATGTACCAAGTTTACTCGTTCCAACCCCTCTCTACTTTCTTCTCTCCAAGGTGTGAGGGAGGTGGGAACTGGTGAACTCGGACCGCTAGTCGGTACACAATTGTGAAAATCAACTTTTTATCAATCTACCCATTTTAATGTTGTTGTCACTAGATACTGGTCCCTTTCTTTGGTCCATGCTGTTGAGATCAGTCAGTACATGTTTGAGTTAAGTAATAAACTGCCCTGACGTTGTCAGCCAAAAATGCCTATGGAAGTATCTTTTTATTGCTATTGATGTGAAAACTAGAGTTCAAACAACCACACTCCTATTCCAGGTGACAGGTTTGCTTTGCCCAGATAAAATAGCAGAGTTGCTTGAACGCTGTACGCAAGAGGACCATACTGCGAGGCCATCTTTTTCAGAAATTAGACAACTGTTAAGCAAGGTAAGTGGGCAAGAACTTGAGGTGGACATACAATTTTGCTCGGTAGGATATTAAATAATGTCTTGGAATATTATACCTAATATGATCGGAGAAGGGAACTGTGATCAGAATGGAAACTTCCAAGGAATGATACCCCTTCATATTCTTTTACAATCCAAATAAAGTTCACTGTTTTTATTGTCCTTCAAATGTTTTGACCCTGGAAGAAGCGTAGAATTTATATATATATACATATTTTTTCGCACCGCCCTGTCTCAGTAAATGCTTTACATATATTAAAAGTGAAGTTTAACACAGGAGGGGTAACCCACTTCAATTCAAGGAGAAGATAATTAGACCAACTGAAACATAATTAATAATCGCGCACACATGAAAATATTTGCTGAATTCTAACTTAAAAGCATGATCACATGTGAATGCTTTTAATTGCGTAGTTGTTTGTGAGAGTTTAGTTTAGTTTAATTAATTCGTCACTAAATGGGTCTAGGCTGTGACAGGGGAAAGAGACAGAACTTGTGTCCCAATTGCAATCTGACCCCCTAAATTACAATCAAACTTTAAAGGTCAACCACACCACCTCACCACGTCCGCCTACTCTTTTCGAACAGTGTTGTGGGATCTTTTAATGCCCAGCAAAAACAGTGCTGTGATACGGGGACTACAGTTTTCGTCCTTATCCGAGAATACTAGAATGTCATGGGCAGCACATTCTCCTCAGTTATTTTAAGACCTTGAGTGTTGGTCTGGCCGAGGTTTGAACTCACGACCTCCCGTTCGACAGGCCAGCGCTCTACCAACTGAGCTAATTGGATGGCGGTTAGTTTCGAGTGTACATGTAAGTTAGGGTAAAGGCACCTTGAGGTGCAAACAGCTGAAGCTTTTCCTACTTTCTATAGCAAGAAAGCATATTATTCATGGTAGGCCACCATATAGTCAGTTTACAGGGGTATACAAGGGTTTACAAGGATATACCTTTGTAAACACTTGTATACTCCTGTAAACACTATATTTGGTGACTATATGGTGGCCTACTATGAAAGCACCTAACAGCACTGTCATTATACTCCCCCTCCTTCACGTTCCTCCCATTCCCATGCGGATGAAAGGCTACGTCATCGCAGAACATATTTTGTTGAGAATTCCAAAGATTGTCTGTGAATGATATTTTGTTGACAAATTGGTTTGGCAAGCTGTAATTTTTTATTTTATTTTTATTTATTTATTTGTTTTACTTATTTTTGCCCTTTTTTACTTTTCCTAGTATTTAAGATCTTTGAAAGTTCGTGTGATCAGCGACTTTACTTCTGATTTAAATGGTGACCTCTCTGGTAAAGTGGGTGATGTAATCACACTGATCTCTAAAGACAGAAGCAGGTATTTTTTTAAGCTTGTTCTTCCAACAATTTGTACTCTTCATTCGTACATGGAGGATCTTTGTTTACAAGAATTGTCCAATCGCATGCGCGTTTCAGTGTATGAAAACTTGCAAATTTACAAAGAATGCTTAAAACCCATAACCATTTTTTTTTGTAAAGGGAAAAGTTATAGTGTGTGGTCTTTTGCTTAAGAGCGGCGTGAAATCTTAATCTGTTTTAAAGTGTATTTTATGTAAGAACTATTTTTAGTACCCCGTGATTCTCAACTAGTTAGAGCAGTTTTCAATTCACTTTCAGTTCAGTAGTATAGGGTGTGGGGGTTCTGGGACAACTTTTCCATACAAAATTCAGAAAAAAAAAACAGACTGGGGAGAGCTGGCGGGGAGCAGAGGCTGGAGATGAAAATTTTATGTTAGAAATAAAAATAATTAGGCAAGGCGTCAAATTGCGCCTAATACAGGCGCCAATGCAACTAAATTTTTCACTTTGGCGACCAAATCCTGAAAGTTAGTCGCCAAATTGGCGACTAGAATTTCTAATCACATCTTACCTAGAGATCTAGTGATTGTTGAAGACTTGTAAAGATAAATCTACAGCAAAGTTCCTCATTTAACTCATTTCCAAAACGCAGTACATGTACGAACGTAAATCCATTAGACGCCATCTTGTATTTAGGTAGCCTTTCACGTTGTATATTAACCATTCTAGTGTCCTCTTTGTACTGTAGCATGTGCAAATTGCAAGCTTATTTTTCATCGCGTTTGACACATGTTGACCATGTGAGCTCATAAACAAAATGGCCACCAACTTTTTGGAATTGGCTACCACTTTAAAATATTTAGGAGCCAAGTGGCTACCGGAAAAAAAAGTTAATTTTACGCCCTGTTAGGGATATATAAATTTCGCCAAGATGCCTTGTCAGTGGCTGAAGCAGGGATATAGAGACTTGTGTGGGAAGCCCATACCGAAAAAGGACGGGCAACCCTACTGTTTGATTCATTGGCATTTCTTTAAAACAGGGCAGCGCCCGACCACTTGCCTTGGTTGCGGTGTTGGAGTATCTACAAAGGGACTGCAATTATAATTGGGGTTTATATAGGAAGAAACTTTTGGACAGTAAAAGGGTCGAAGAGGAATTCTTCCGATTGGCAGCCATACAATTAATTTAGAATTAGAGAAAAGATCTAGTCAGAGATATAGCGGTCTCAAAATTAGAGAAAAAATCTAGTTACTATAGCGCATTTTTTGCGGGGGCAACAACAAATTGGGGCAACCTTTATCAGTACCGGTGCATGGTGAGGGTGAATCCTCCTACGCCTCTCTCGTACCTAGGCCTCAGCTCCACCCTGACTTCCTTCGTTATTTGACGCCGGAGGCTGTTCTCCCCCGCAGGCACTGGGGCACGACCCTGTGCCCTCAAGGCCGATCGCATTTCTCGGTACCTCTCAAGCGCTTCCAATACCATCCGGTATTCATCGTCGGAGATGATATTGTCCATGAGCGCCTTCGAGACGAGTTTAAAGATGCCGTCAAGTTTGCTTTTAGCGAGCGTGGTCGTCAGCTCGTGCTTCTCGAGCTTGCGTTGCAGCCTTGCCTGAATCGCCGCTGTCGTCACACTGGTTACCCCGAGCAATGCTCCGCGTCGTTTCCGATTCTAGGGTACAGGGGCGGAGCGCTAGGCGCTGGTTACATGTCGCTTTTGGCCATTGTTTCACAGCTAGGGTGAAAACTCTAATTGGAAGCGCAAGGACAGGCCGCGGAAATCGAACACCCCGCCGTTTTCGTCATTGACGGTCAGGGTCATCGCATGGATATCTTGTGGTAGCTTACACGAGTGACGCGCAGCACACACCCCGGCATTTTGGGGGTAAGTGACCTTTTTGGAAGGCCTACCCAGCATGTTTACCTGAGCCAGTTGTAGAGCGTACACGAGATGAGGAACACGAACCGTGGGGCCACTAGCGGCTTGTCAAAGTAGACTGTGTGGCTACTAGAGGGGGCATCCACTATGAGCACCACCATTTTTAGATATGGGGATGAAATTTCCCAATTGGGAAATCTGCAAGCAAGGTGAACGCCGCCTCGATCCTGGTTTTCCCAATGAGCTGAAGCTCAACGCGGCTCTTAGGCTCAGAGTCCCGCCCTGTGAATTCAATTCAACTCCGCCGGTGCTGAAAGACCTCCTGGTCCGGCAGCCTATCTATGTCACACCTCGGCATGGTTCGCAGTAGCGTTTCGAGACATTGTCCGATATGCAGAAAAGCAGCACATCAACAGCATGGACTATTGGGGGAACCAACTCAACTTCGCGGTCTGGTGCGCGACGGAAGGATGCGGGGTGTCCAACCAGGCGCCAGACTCGATCTGCCGCCAATAGTGGTCAGTCTATTCTGGTTCCACACTTATTTCACTGTGCGACGAGTACTCTTTGAGCTCGGGGGGCCTGACGGCGTGTTAGTACTGCCAGCGGACCTAACCTTCTTGCCAACAAATAACCGTTTCGTTGAGATCGCGTATAAGCGGCTGTGCCAAGAATTTGGAATACCCCCCAGCAGCGCCTTCACTCACTGGGATGGAAAAATAGTCCTACCCCCTAACACAGGGCAATGGGACTACTTCATCCCTCCTGCTTGCCCTGGACTTACCAAATCTGGCCAAGCGAGGATTAACCATTCGATCGAGGTATACATTTACAACATCCTAGGTTCCCAGGTGGATGTCCGTTTGTCGATTCTTGGTAAGTCCAGCCCAGCGGTTGAGGCACAGCAAGAGTTTCTGCAGCATGTCGAAGAGTTCCGCCCAACATCAGCAAAAGCGTACAGCGGTATCCTCGCGATCAGCCCAGGCTCATGATTGTTACCGGCACGGATGTTCTTGAAGGCCGAAAGCGTTCAGGGGTATAATCCAAGTCGAATCCAAGAAGGTGGGCGTGCACGACATTTAATGAGGCCCGTCAAAAATGCACCGACCAATCGGCATGACAACAACCCCTCCGGCTCTAAGGCAAAAAAACAAACCAATCCGTGCCCACCAAACCCTCTACTCTGCCAACCCCAACCCTCCGCATTGGCAACCCTGTCTGGCCATCACACCGGACTACTATATAGCAGTAGCTGCAGGCTCGTGGTGTTGTATGTTCTGCGTATTGCTCTTAGTGGGATCTAGCCCGGGTCCTGCTATTTTATTGGTGAGGGCCTCGAAGTCCACGTAGTTGATGTAAGGGGCTGGTATCTGCTTGTGATGGTTATGGAAGGTGAGATTGTTTTTGCCCTCTTCTGGCATCTCGATTCTGACTGCAGTCTGGCCGATGCCCTTGCAATCTGGTCTGTGAGCATTCAGACGGTCCTCCCCGGTGTAACCGTGCAGGCAGTGCTCGCAGAAGTGCTTCTGGTCCCGATGCAGAGACTCTTTATACAGAAGGCGGTTGAGGTTTTTGATCCAGGTGTAGTGGAACTTGCCGGCCTTTTCAATCACCAGCACTTTCATCCTCGGTATGTCTTCGTGCTGCTTGCTGAGGCGGTGGATGGTAATGCCTTTGACCCATCCAAAGACGTTCAGAACCATGCCGTTTTGCTGCTCTACTTGAGGTATCTGGGAGATTGGTGTGGGCGCTTCGATCCCATCAAAGTTGAAGCCGTCTTTGGTGGGGTACCATCTTAGCCTCTCTGGGTGATGAGGTGGCGGCGGATATGCCAGAGCCGCTCCGAGTGCCCATCGGAGGCATTGGTCGTCTTTGTTCTTCGTTGTTAACGTTGGCCTTTTTGTTCTTCAGCTCTGGGGGAAGAGGGATGTACGACCCTCCTTTCAATTGCTGATACTTGGCGATATCCAGCCATAGGGTATCCACCCGCTTAACCACCCACCCAGAACCTCTCTGGGTCCATTTTTCGAGGGTCTCCAGGATGCTAGGGAAAGCACGGTCAAGCACCTCCGCGATTTCACTCGCCTTAAGAATAAACTCCTGCTTTTTCCGGAGCACTGGGGCGTACTCCTTGCTGCCATCTTTGTTGTCCGTTCGAAGCTGGACCTTGAGAGCCAGCTGGAACTTCACCCCATAGAGGGCTACGAGCTCTTCCACTAGCTTCTTCTGGATCTGCAGGCGCACGCCTTCCAGGAAGGTTCTAGGGTCCACGCCCAGCGGGTTGCCCTCAAGGACAACCATCTGCCAACCTCTCAGTAAGTTGCCGTTCACCCATCGGGTCCGCTTGAATTCTAGCTCCCGAGACTGGCGGGGGGCTAGTGTGGGCGGCTTGAACGGAGATTAAGTAGGCCTCTGTTCGCGGGGCCGGGGTGGGCAGCTTTGGAGTAGGCCTCCTTGTGCGCGGGGCTGGTATTTTCCTCTCGCGAACAGAGGGTGTCTTGCAGGGCGCTGGTACCAGCCTATCAGGGCCCGAATCAGCTTGATCAATCGCTGATATCGCCTTTGTGAAGACATCCAGACTGATTGTTCACTTGGATAATAGGGCCGTGAGCTTTTCATTTGCGGCCTTTTGTGCCATCTTACAACCTGCGCGGCTAATTGTCTAATTAGATTTTTTCTCTAATTTTGAGACCGCTATTTGTCTAAGTAGATTTTTTCCCTAATTCTGAGATTGCTATATCTCTAACTAGATCTTTTCTCTAATTCTAAATTAATTGCATGGCCGCCAATCGGAAGAATTCCTCTTGGACCCTTTTATCGTCCGAAAGTTTCCTCCTATATAAACCCCAATTATAATTGCAGTCCTTATGACAGCACCGCTGGACTTTATTGTTCGTAGGTACTCCAACACCGCAACCAAGGCAAACGATCGGGCGCCGGCCTGTTTTAAAGAAATGCCCTACTCGGACAGTAGGGCTGCCCGTCCTTTTTCGGTATGGGCTTCCCGCACAAGTCTCTATATCCCCGCTTCAGCCACTGACAAGGCATTTTGACGAAATTTATATATCCCTAATTATTTTTATTTCTAACATAAAATTTCATCTCCAGCCAGCTCTCCCCAGTCTGTTTTTTTTTTTCCGAATTTTGTATGGAAAAGTTGTCCCAGAACCCCCACTCCCTCACTACTCAGTTCGCTTTTTAGTGCAGTACAAGTGTTTTGCAATATCTTTGAAAGTGATTTTTCAAATGTTTTGGTTGTGTTCTGCTCTTAATTACCAAATTCATTACAAGGTCGCATGAGTTTTCCCTCGCTTCGTGTTAATGACATGTACTTGCTTTGGGTGGCGGTGAATTTTGTCATAGTCGGGTAGCGTTGCTGGGTTTTCCAACAGTCTTTTGACAACGTTCTTCCTCGGGAACCTGGTATTTCCACTTTCTTTGCGCGTTCTCTACGTTTTTCTATAACTTTTCAAGTGCTCACGTAGATTGTATTTCTTTTCAGAAAAGACAACACTCTCTGGTTTGGACAAAAGGAAAACGGCGAAATCGGATTTTTTAGAAGAGAGCACGTAGAAGAAGTGACAGCTGACACATCAACAGGTAAAGTGACTGACACACTAGGACCACGCATCCTTTCTCCTAATTGTCGTTTTTCTCACTAACCAACCAGACTTGTAATGGCGACTTGGTCAGGATTTATGCGTTATTGACCAAGCGTGAGGCGTTTTTATTGGCCGAGACGTAGTCAAGGTCAGTAAAAACGCAATAAAGAACAAGACCAATATCTGGCCATATTGACCGAACAAGCTCGGTCAATAAAAGATTTATTATATGGCCATTTTGTTTTGTTTAGTTTGCAGTACAAGTTCTCCGATGCTCGTTATGAATGCTGGTTATATTTTTGACTCAACCAGAGAATTTCGCATTTCAGTCGAAGCCGTTGTCCATTAGTACTAGTAATATTCAACACTACAGCTGTCTCCGCAAGCTTAGAGATCTATGATTTTGTACAGGTGGTGTTTAAGTGGTTAGAGGGCATGATATTATGTGAAGGAAAAGTGATTGAAGATGTCAACATAACTGAACGTTTATTTAAGTCTGAAATACAGCTGTTTAGTACCCCTGAGTTACAATCTATGCTCAAAAGTGTGAAAGGGATTTTCGACAACAATTTTGAACAATAACAATGTAGTTTCTTTCTTTTTTAGTCATCTCTGTCAATTGAAAAATTATAGTTGAAACCGAATTTTTGTTACAACTAAAACAACGTAGCTGGCTTTATCGATTTGTCTGTCGATTTTTTGTCTGAGAAATCGACTTTTGGATTGATTATTTCTCTCATCCTTATGAATATTCAATAGAAATAACTCAAAACAACTCACCTAACAAAACTGCGAAGAACACAACACTGCAAAAATCTCCTAGTGGTCTTTGTCTTTCCGAGAGCACCTTGCACACCTAGAAAGTTTTAACCATAACCGCCTTATGCGCCTCACTGTGTTCAATTGAGATATCATCCGGTTTACAAATAGTAGTATATAAGGTACATTTATAATACCACCACCTAGGAACTGTTTTTCAGAGAGGAAACGCTTAAAACGTTAACATGTCTCTAGAAGCTGTATTTCAAGGCGGAAAGACTCCCAAGGCAAACAAATACGAATTGGTGTGGTGCACGAAGATGACCCAAAGATTTCCGAAGATACCCCGAAGATTTTCCGAGCGTTTTCCGAAAATTAAAAAGCTATTTCAATTTAGACAAATATGCATACTAGAAATCTTCGGAAAAACGTTGGCGCAACGCGCGCGTCACAAAATTATTTCAATTTAGAGAGTGGCGACACCAAAAGTATTTCCACAGTATGTTTACCGTCAAAGAGTTACGCTCTTTAGCACGAAGCTATGGACTATCTGTAGGTTCTAAGATGCGAAAAGCTGACCTCCTACGAGCGATCGGGGAGGCACGCGCCGCGGAGTGGAGGAAAAGACTCCAGAGAGCGTTACAGACGGGGAGATACCCTGCTATAACCAGAGGGGATATAGAGAACCCACACAAGAAGTGGCAACGCGCCCGTGAACTCCATCAACTTGCGAGAGAGGTTGACGCTGCTCTTCTCGCGGAGGGTGTCCGAAAGAGGACTACTCCAACGATGAGAGCAAAAGCTCGTAGAAAAATTGAAAACCGGCGAACCCCCTTAGCGCGATCTCTGGCGCGAGAAGGTCCCCGTATACTCGAAGAGTTGGATGGGGAAAGACAAGGTGAGGTAGGAGGTAGGTGCTTCTGGAAGTGGACTTTCTATCGAGGTGTTGATGGTCCTCTTGTGGCCCGGATAATGGATAAGCTCCGCAAGCGGGTCGAGACCAGCTGTTATCTGCGCTACAGCTACACCTATCGACTCCGGAACCTCGAAACGGGAGAAATTATCTTGTTTCGCAAAACAGCAAAAGGCAGCCCTTGGATCCAGCGGCTCGAGACGGAAGCTAGAGACTGAGTGCAGGCGGAAGACGAGAAGCGCTTGAGTGTTAACCAAATCGAGCGACCTAGCACCAAGTGGGTCTTCATTCGCTTTATCTATGTGGAAGTAAAAGTTGTAGTAGATCGGCAGGCGCCTCTGTTGGGGACAGGACCACTACCTGACTGGCTATGAGGAAAGCGAGGGTTGTACTCCTTGGACACGTATGGCGATAGCCTTTGCCTATTTCGCTGTATAGCGGTCCATCGTGCCGCGGGCGTGGATCGTTGCACCCTACAAGCCCGCGCTCTCGCTAGAGAGATATACAAACCGCCCGAGACTTGCCCAGGGGTTTCTCAGGACGAGCTGCGGAAAGTAGAGCAGCACTTCCGGCTCGGGATCCGGGTATACGAACCACAAGAGTCTGGAGATTGGCTGCATCGGAGGCACCCGGCTCACTATGAAAAAGTAGGCACTCCACCAATGACGATCGGTGTCTACGAGATGCACGCGTTTCTCATTCGCGACATCCAGAAACTCGCGAAAAAGTTCGTGTGCGGGAATTGCAATGCAAGGTTCACACATTCCAACAGCCTCCATCGCCACGCAGATCGTTGCACCCAAGGTGAGACAAAAGTTGTCTGCAAAGGAGAGAAAGTGGAAGCTCCGCCGTCTGCCTTTGAGAAGGTCTTCTACCCACAAAAACGGGATAGCATCCAAGCTGTCCAATGGCTCGAGTATGAAGCTCGCACCAGAGGGATCCATATCCATCACCAGCTATGTGGACATGGAGGTGAGCGAGTGATAGAAGGTTTCACCGTAGACGGTTATGATCCCATTTCAAAGACCGTCTTCCAATTCAACGGGTGTCTATGGCATGGATGAAAAATCTGTTTCCCATCGCCGAAGCAACGCCAGGAGCAACTTCGGAATCTTTCCAAGAAAAAGGGCAGCCCTGTTACACGCGAGATAGCATACCAACAGACGCTCGAGCGAGAAGCTAAAATCCGTGACGCTGGCTATCGCCTTGTGGTTCGGTGGCAGCACGAGGAGCCTAAACCTTGGAGAAAAGATCGCATCCTCGAACAAAAAACCGAGACCTACATTCACGCGATCGTGTATGACTTCGAGAGTTACCTCGACAAGTCCAGTGCGAAAAAGCCGACCGCCGATTTGACTATAGAGGGAGACCACGTTCCTATCTCCGTCTCCATATCAGACACCCTCGATCCGACTCCCGAACACCTATGCGTACGAGATCCAGAGTTGTTGGTCGAAGAATTTGTTCGAGCGCTAGAACGACGGGCCCAGCGCTTGCGCACAGATGTTCGCGCGATGTTCCTGCCCGACACCATCGAGCTCTTACCAAAAAAGTATCGGGAAGCGATCGAAGAGTGGTGCGACCAAGTCCCTGTGCTTGGATTCAATTCGGGGAAGTACGATTTGAATTTGATCCGTAACCACTTCGTCCCAGAAATCTGCAAGACGACTGACCAGTCCATCAAAGTGGGGTGTAAGGAAAACCAGGTTATGTATATCACAACTCCGGGCTTCAAATTTCTGGACGTTTTGAACTACATCGGTCCTGGCAAAACCTACGATGCTTGGGTCAAAGCCTACGGTTGCACTCTCACGAAGTCTTGGTTTCCGTACGAATGGTTCGACTCGCACGGCAAGCTCGACTTCCCTGGCCTACCGGACTACCCACAGTGGTTTTCGAAACTGAAAGGCAAATATCTTCTTTCCCTTTCGGAATATCGAGACTGCAAGCGGGTATTCCGGGAGAAGGGGATGCAGACCTTCGCGGACTGGCTCCGCTACTACAACAATCTCGACGTGGGCCCCTTCGTCGAAGCACTGGCCAAAATGCGCGACTTCTACACCGTGTATGGAATCGACATCTTCAAAGATGCGGTAAGTCTACCTGGGGTGTCGATGAGGTTCGTCTTGCGACACACACTTCGCAGCCCCAACCCGCCCGAGCTGTATGCCCCCAACAAAGAAGCGTACGACATGCTCAAAGCGGCGGTTGTCGGAGGGCCTTCGATTGTATTTACCCGCTACCATGAGGTGGGGGTCTCGCGGATCCGGTCGCACCAATACGACCAGGCCCACCAATGTCAACGTATCCCCGGATACGACGCGAATGGGCTCTACCTCTCTACCATGGCAGCCCCTATGCCCTGTGGGGAGGGAACGGTGAACCACTACCGTAGGCCGGACGATGTCGACGGGTTTGTGGAGGCTCTACGAGAAGGAAGGTGGTTCGGGTTCGCCGAGGTTGACATCGAGGTCCCCGAACACCTCTGGCCAAAGTTCGAAGAAATGCCCCCGCTCTTCTACAGCAAGGAGATTCCCGTCGAAGCGGTTCCCCAAGAGATGCTGGACTATCTCAAGCGAATGGGACAAACCCGCTCAACAGATCCGAAGCTTGTCGGGACCCTATGGGCCAAGAAGATTCTGTTGTACGCCCCTCTGCTCCTCTGGTACCTCGCCCACGGTTTAGGGGATACCACGAGAAGGGGATACCAACAAGGACAAAGCACTATTCGCTGACCTGTTTAAACTGTTGGGTAATAGTTGGTACGGCAAGTTTATCGAAGCGCTGGAGCGCCAGACATTGGTCTCCTACACAGCCGACGAAGCGGTGGTCGATCGTGCTCTCCGCTCTTCCTGGTTCGAGGACCTCGACGAAATAGGTTCCGCCTACGAGATCCACAGGAAGATCGAGATCACCCGCCCGTTCCAAATCATAATCACAGTCTATCAGCTAGCCAAACTACGGATGCTCGAATTCTACTACGACTTCCTGGACCATTTCGTAGACCGAAGATCCTTCGAGCTCCTACAGATGGATACCGATAGCCTTTACATGGGCATCGCTGGGAAAAACCTGGACGACGTCGTCCGCCCCGAGCTCCGCGAAGAGTTCGAGGGCTGCAAAAAGAAATGGTTGGCTTGGGATAAATGGAGCGGCCGGACGCCGGGCCTGTTCAAACTCGAGTTCGAGGGAACCCGGGCCATCGCTCTATGCAGCAAGGCGTACTACTTTGACAGCAAAGGAAAAAGCAAAACCTCGGCGAAGGGGATGTCCAAGAAAGACAACGACTTGACCTGGAGGCGCTACAAAACAACCCTGGATGGAGGGCTCGACCTGGCAGAAAACCGGGGATTCCGAATGGACCACGGAAAGATGACAACGTACCACCAGGAGAAACTCGGGCTTTCCGCCTACTACGACAAGAGACGAGTTCTACCCGACGGGATTCACACCGAACCGCTTGAGTACACTTTCAGGGGGTAATTCGGTATTCCAAGGCACTACCTGCAGCTCCTCGCGGACGAAGCCTCGTTTTGGCCCGTCTCTGAGATAGTAGACCACAGGTTCGCCTGGTCGAATCTCCGCACGCGCCTGTTCGTAAACCTCGAGGCTCCAAATTGGATCCGTTGCGCGTCTTCGCCCACCCTCCTGCTCACCCGGCTGGTATAAATACCGTAAGTAGGCGTCAGAGGAAAGTCTCTCCTCTAACAAACCAAACGCTCTCCCCGGGACAACAGAGTAAGGTTTTTGTGCCACCAATTTGGCTTCGATGGAATCCTGCGGTTTTTTTCCAATCAACTGCGTCGGTTCGTTGTTCAAAGCCACGACAACAGCAGGCAGCCTAACCACCCACTCAACCGATCTTTCTCCTTTGGGAAGAAGCATCTCCTGGGCGTACTGGTAACCGAACAACCGCTCGGCTAGAGTCCTGTTGAACCTCTCAACGATCGCTTGGTCTCGGTGGATGTCCACTCGGCCACGCCGAAGTTCGGTATTGTGGCGAGCTAGTAGAGGTAAGACAGCACCCATGAACTCTTTTCCCGGGTCGACTTGAAGTAGCTTGGGCCAGGACAAAGGGCTTCGCTTGTAGATGCGCTCCAACGCTACCGCGACTTCTCTCGCTTCCTTTGAAGCCAACGGCTCAGCCTCCTTGTAGCGCGAGGCAACATCGACCACAGTGAGCGCATACTTGTAAAGCTTCCGCCCCCGTCCAGGTCGGTCGTGGGGAAGAAATAGAAGGTCGGCCTGATGAACCTCGTTTGGTGTTGAGACATTGAACTTCGGTCTTGGTATGCGTTGCGGGGGAGGCAGGTAGATCTGCCATATTGCCTGTTTTTCTAGCCACGCCAGGGCGGCATCTTCAGAGACGCCAGCCGCTTCAGCCAACTTCTTCGAGGCAGCGAACCCCTTCCAATAGCCCTGGGGGCTGTAGTAGATATCGGTCAGCTTCTTTTCCATTGGTCTATAGTTCCATCGCGAAAAAAAAGCTATTATGTCTCACAACAATCGGCTAGCAGCATACCTAATGGCGAGCACCCCACCCCTTACATAGGCCAGTTCACCCGTTCGCTGGTCTCTCGAAGGTCGGTAATAAGCGCTCCATTGCGGGCGTCGTGGTCATCAACCGATGTGGGACAAGGATGGGTTTTAGCGTACAAGTCGAGAGCGCGGTTCGTTGCGGCTGTGTCTTGGTCAGCTCTATTGCGCAGGCGTTCCTGCTCTACTTCCCAATCTGCCAGCTTCTCGCGGCGTTTCTGAAAGGCAGCCCAGTCAGCCTGGAACTTTTCCAAAGCTTTGTCGTGGCGCTTCCGTTCCACAGCCATTGCATCGGGGCCTTTCCCAGATATCGCCCGTGCGAGATACAACCCACGTACGAAGGCCGTAGCGTTCAGGATAGCCCCACCAAGCATCAACGCTATGGTTGCCATCTCTACTCAGTTGGGATTATCTTTTTATCGACTAAGTATTGCCTAGCTGCGACCGCTCCCGAGAGAACTGCAACCCACTTCGCGTAGTTTTCAATCGACGAGGAAGGGTCCGAGATCATAGGCATTTTGAGAACTTTTTTCCCCACCCAACCGATACCTGCAGCAATGCCTGTCAGAGTTGCCGCTTCGACAACAGTGGAGACGACTTTGTTGTCCATCGAGTCTATATCTAACCAAAATTTATTCCATAATTCTACGAGGAGGCTCAGGCGTTGGCTGCTGCGGCGGCGGCTGGCCCTCCGGGTGTCGCAGACTCGGCTGCTGCTTCTTGAGATGGGCGAGACACAGACTATACAGGCTGGCCAAGAGGCTCCCTGCGGCAATCAGGAGCCCCCAATTCCAGCTTGTCGTAGCTCGGTGTGGTTCGTCGTGGCTGGAAGAACGCTCGCAAGCCTGCTCTCGAGCCAGAGCTTGTCGAGCTTCTTTGTTCCTAGCAGCGAGGGCCCGCCCAGCCGCGGCCTTCTTAGGATCCTTCTGCTTATTCGGAGCCGCGGGAGCGACTGGCGCCGTAATACGATCTTCACTTGTTGGGTCCATTCAGACAGGGCATATATACTTTTCGCACAACAAAAATTTCTAGCGAGTGCTTAGCGATCTACAAACTCGTCTACGGTGTCTGGGCCTGCGGCCGTCGAAGACTCTGTGTGGCTACCTACATGCGCCAGAGCAGCCACTAGCGCCACCAAGCGCCCACCGCGGACCGCGATCCAGCCAGCCCCATAGCTCAACTCACGCCGTATCAGGGCATCTTGCTGGAGGTCTGTTAACAGCGCCTGCTCGGAATCCAGCTGCTTACCTACGGCTCCCAACACGCGCGTCACCACCTTGCACGCGATTTTTAAGAAGCCGTCAGAGACTGCGCTCGACCTGCTTTCCGAGGGTCGTCTGGTAACAAAGATGGAGCGAAGCAACCTCCTTCCTCGAGAGCTGAAATTCCTTACCCAAGTACTCCTTGGTATTACCGGAGGCCGCCAGAATAGCCAGTGCCTCGCGTTCTTCCCGGTCGGCGTCTACGGGGGCTGGCGCGGGTGCGACCAGTTCGATTCCTTCCTCGCGGAGAATTTCATCCAGCACGGTGTCATCCATGACTATATATCTGCCGAAACAATTTTGCTGGGAGCTGGGATTTCCAACACGATATCAAATGGATGGCGGAGACGGAAGCAAAGTCTGGCGTACGGATGCTCCTTGAGCGCGGATAGCATTTGGTGTCGCTCCTCCTTCGAGTGTCCCACCCCGTAGTTCTCCCAAAGCGTTTTCCCGTCGAGCTCGCTCGGGCTGTAAAACGTCAACGTCGCTGCCACATTCTTCCGGAACGCTTTTGCCACGCTCGTGTATTGTTGGGTCAAAAGCCATACTGAAAAATTCTTGTGTCTGCCGGAGAAAGCCAGCTCGATCAAAGCGCTGTGATGTCTTTTTACGTCCTCACTGGCGGCGCAGTCGTCCAGAATAAGCAACACCTGGCCACGTCCTTCGAAGACCGCGACCGCCAACCGGAGGCACTTCTCAATTTCACTGCCCGAGTTCGATGGCGCCAGGGCGACGAAGCCGGTGTCCTTCAGGGCAAATCCCCGATATGTTTTGTTGTGAGCGTAGGTGGGGCAAATCAAACACACGACGTGGAACTTCCCACGAAAAGGCCCGCGGAGAGCTTCTACGACCAGTCTAGACTTCCCGGATGCCGTTGGGCCAACGATAAGCAGATGGCCGGGTATCAAGTCTGTGAGACAATCCATAGTATATAGGGGCGGTGATTAATAGTAGGCGACTTGACTTCCAAGGTCGAATGCTGCGTCACCTAGGAGGAAGATGTGGCAGTTGCCAGTGCCACCGCCGCCGGTCTGTCGATAGATCCGAAACTGAAGATTTTTTCCCGGACCGAGGGCTGCTTGTCCGTTGCCGTGCACGAGGTGGTCGCGTGCCGTGCGGAGATCGATGAAGATCCCGTATTTGTCATGGAAAAACCCAGTAGGGGTGACCACCAAGAGTGGAGCTGGGGGGGGCGCACCAACCACTCTGCGCCGGCTCGCGCCGTCTCCCAAATATCTGCGGGGAGCATACCGCTGGGGTACAGCGTGTTGGGGACGCCGTTTAAGTCGAACTCAACCTTTGTCACGCCCGGGTTCGGGAAGGCTTCGCTGTGTCGTCCTCCCGCGGGGGAACGGGTCGACGAACAGGAACAGGACACCCACAAAGCTTTTGAGTTGCACGGGGATGTTGTCCGTGAGAATTGTCTCGGTGGCCTTCGCAAAGGAGATCACTTTGTAGTGCGAGATGTGGTTGTAAAGAACCACGCTCGGGACGTGCTGCGCGTAACCGGGGGACTCAATCACTTGATACACCAGTTCTATGTTTTTGAACGTGTAGCTCCCAATCTTGTTCGTATCCGAGCTTACGATGACAACTCTGGCAGCGGCGAGTGTGAGCTCCAACTGAATTTGCGGAAGACTCGCCGTATGGAGAACGCCGTGGGTGCGAAGGAGCTCAAAATCAAGTGGGAGCCGATACTTTGGGAAGGCCTTGGCAATTGCTAGGTCCCCCGCCACATCGCCTTTGCCTCCGGCCTCTGAGCGGATTTTATTGACCGCGGTTGTCTGGATCCCTTGCTCGATACGTTTAGCGCGCTCTTCGGTGGGAAGCCACAGGTCGGAGAACGCTCCAACTAGGTCAGCGCGCTCCAGGTCCTCTAGGGTTTTATTGCCCATCTTGACGATCCTTCGCCGAATCAAACAGCGCCCCAGGTTGTCGACAACGCGATTGTTGGCATGCTTCGTCGATCCGCCTAGCGACACCTCGCCTACAAGGGCTAGGGTGTCTGGGACTAGGACGGTGTCGACTGGAAGTCTGGGAATGTCAACGTAAAGAGTCTCTTTGTGGATCGCCAAGCTCGGGTTAAAGGTCAAGCGGTGGGTTACGTGTTTTCCTTTTGCGGCCCTGAGAGCGCGCGGCTCCTCCCTTGGGTCAAGCTTCTTGGAGATGTACGCCATTTTACTTTTCTTGTATGTATAGGCAGAAACAAAACATGGATATCAACCCTGATGAAATGACCCCTTTGATGTCCCCCGATGATGATCCCGAGGCCGCCGGCGCTGAAGGTGGGAGGGTTAACCCCAGCTTCGACCCCGCCGATCTGCCAGAGGGTGGAGAACAATTCGGGATGTATGACTTAAGACCGCGAGGTCGTCCCCGTGAGCCTGCCACAGCAGAAACATCGTTTTTGACCGTCCCTGTTACTGGGGAGGAGAGGGTGACCAACCCTGTTACTGGGAGGTTATTCACTAAAAGCTTAATGGATATTGCTAAGGCAGAGGTGCAAAAAGAGTACCCCCGATATGGCGGGGTCGAAATCGGACAAGGGTACGATGAACGTACTATGGTTCGTCTGTGGGGCAGAGAAGACCAAACGTGGCGACCACTGAAAAACAAGGATGGTACTTTAACTAAGAACTTGCCAAAAGGATTGAAAGAAGCCCTAGGACCAACCGCGGCACAGATGTTGGAAGAGAATAACGCCAGAACTCAGGAACTCGAGCAGCAAAACCGACAGGATGAGGAGATAAGAGACGCTCACGATATTTCATCAGAAGATAGACGTGCTTTGGAGGCGCGGATTGCGGCGCGCGAGGAAGAGATTCAAGAGCTTGAGCTGGAAAGTGAAGCCGTTGAGGAGCGAATGTCTCTGCGGGACCGCGTTCGGGCTATTTTCAAGAAGTACGGAGTAGGGGTCCTGGGGGTTCTCGTAGCGGCTGGGACGGTCATTGGGATTATCTTGGGGACTTTACAGCGGGGGCTCGCCGGCGTAGCGCAGGGGGTAGGGTGGGGGTTGAAGACCATCGGAAAAAAGATTGGAGACCTATTTCCTGGAGCCATAGGCGCCATTGTCTCATTCCTCTTCCGCACGGCTGGAGAAGTTGTTGGTTTCTTAGCCAAAAACGCCTGGCTCTTGATCGTAGCCGTGGTAGTGTTTCTCATCGAGCGCTACAAGAAGAAGTCTACCTAAACAACCACCAAGTCGCACCTGCGGCCACAACAGTGACTGCAGCTAAATTTCGCTCATGCGCGGATGGCGCGACGGGGGCTTTAGTTTTCGGGACAAGTGGGACTGGGGGTTCTATTTTCAGCGTTGTTTCCGATACAAGGGGGACTGGGGCTTTTGTTTTCGGTGTTGTTTTCGGGACAAGGGGGAGTGGGGCTTTTATTTTCGGCGTGCGCTTATGTGTCCTCTCGTTTACGTTAGGATTGACCCCGAAGGTCATATCACTGGTCGCTTTCTGGAGCTCGTTGTTGTACCCGAGAACGCTTTCTGAATTAATAACAAGGCGGCTGGGGAGCAACCAGAGCCCTGGGGCGACGGCCAGATTCAGCTGCGCTCGGGCGTCGGACAGAGCCCTTTGATAGTTCTGGATGCCGGTGGAGATATCATTTACTACGATTGTCTCCTCTAGAAGTTGTCTAAACATTTGGCGGGTCTCAACAGCACTGCCGCTCGCCCCCACGATAGTAGATCGGGTTTTGACTTGCGAGCCAAGAACACAATAAACTAAAGCCTCGATACTACGATTGAGACGCCCCATGCCAGCCTCCGTCAGACCTTCACCCTTTTTCGGTGAAAACCAGCTGTATTGCGCTCCGCCGTGGGCATCGTTTCGGATAAAGGTCAACAGATTACCTTGATTCTTTTTCCCACCCTCATCTGAGAAGAGATTCAGGCTATCAGGCCATGTGTTTGCTTCGGTGTCATAGCCACGGATGACGTGCAAGTTCTTTGGACCCTCGCTTGGGTACGTTATAAACACGTCTCCAAGACCGTGGTTTCGTCCGCCCTTCCAACGAAAGTCGGGGGCTCTAGGTAGTCCGAATTCGATGCAGAGGCTTTCAAAGGCGGACTTGCGAAGTGGGTTGTTTGTTTTTTGGAACGCCTTGTCTCCGGGGAGGGGACAGCCGAGCTCGAATAGGATACGGCGGACGGTGAAGTATACGTTGAAGCGAAGCAGCCCCTGAACTATGGACGGGAAGGTTTTATTGCCCGGGTCGGTAATAGACACCCCACATCCCGCAGTTGCGCACCATGTGGCGAAGTTCAGCTGTTGAGGCCAATATTCGTATGTGGGAGAAGAAAGCCAACGACGAGCCTCCTTTGCCCAGCGATGCGTGATAGTCGTTTCCTTCCAGAAGTCTCGGACTCCTGCTTGGAAAGAGATTTTAGGATCAACAAAGATCTCTAGCTCTCGAAGCAGCGGTGTGATTTCAGAGCCTGTTTCAGCGAACGGAACGGCAGGCACGGGGTATTTGTCCAGGCTGCGGAGAAGAAGAGCTTGTGGAAAATTGCTCTGTTTAGGAAATTTAATTTTTTCTAAGGTTTTACCGAAATGTTCTACGGTCTTTTTTGGAAAAGATCTTTTTATAACAGACCAAAGATCTATTTCGTGGGATTGATCCATGGTGTATATATACGCAGGTAAATAAAATGTCCCTCAGCATAGCAGCAAGCGAGGGTGTGAATGAACTTCACCCTCCGGTCGATGGTGATCTCTCGAGTGTCGCAGCTCGAACCGTGAAGATCCCCGAAATAAAGCTCACAATACTTAGACCAACTTATATATATCGCTTCAAGCTCGACCCATTGCAACTGGAGTGCATTCGCTCAGGATCCACCGATTTATACACGATCAGAAAAGCACAAGGTCCCGTTCTGGTCACCATTCCGAAAGGCGAGTATAACCTCCACTGTCTCCAGCGGGCTATTGTCTATGGGCATGGAAAGGATGTCACCGCTGGCACTTGTGAACTTCGGATAACCGCTACTGGGGTGTATTTCTTCTCGAAAGAACAGGTGATCCTAGAGGTAAATCTAGCCCACTTGTTGGAGATATCCGAAGTCCCGTGCGTTCTGATTCACGTTCCTGTACAATGGGGGCCGCCCTCTATTTCAATCTACTGCGATTTGGGGGCCCCAAACAAGTCGTATGAAGGTGGCAAACCCTCCTATCTACTGGTGAAGGTCGAGCCTTTGAAGCTTCAAGGTCCGTCAGTGTGGCATTTGCGACCGTTTTATCTCCCCGTCGACCCCACAAAAAGAAATCTCTTTCGAGTTTGGACGGTACCGACGACCAGGGCAGAAGTTTTGTTGGAGCTCTGTATATAGGACATGGAATCTGATTGTTTGTACCCAAAGGTTCCCACCGCCCCCAACGATGAGGGGCATTCGTTTCGGCTTCAAAAGATTTGTGACATTCAGACCGCCCTAAAAAACAGTATCGCCCATTACGAGGGGGTTCGGAAAAAATATACCCGCTCTCGGACAATTCTAAACGGGGTAGCTTTAACCGCTGGAAGTCTGAGCGTTATACTTTCGGCTTCAGGCCTAGCCGCCTCTTTGACCGGCCTTGGGATTGTCGTTGGGGTTCCACTGGGTGCTATTGGTGGCATCTTTGGAATCGTGTCAGCCACAATGGTCCGGGTCAGTAAACGTATCGCCGTAAAGATCTCCAAGCATGAGCGAACCGTCACGATTGGTGAGACGAAGTTGAGTACCATCAACGACCTGGTCTCGAAAGCCTTACAGGATAACCAAATCAGCGCTACGGAATTTCAACTCATTCTCTCCGAGGTTGAAAAATATGAAACACTCAAGCGCGAGATTAAACAAAAAGCTGTGACAAAAAACGAAGACCTCGATCTGACAAAGCTGCGGACCGAGATTCGCGGGGAACTGGTCGCAGAGATGCGCGAAAAACTCGCTTAAGTGGAGGTTGTTATTTCCACGTTGAACGATGACTTCAGCTTGGCCCATAGATCCTCGTATTTTCGAAGCGTCGTCGGTCGAATGTTTGAGATGTCGCACAGGGCTGCTCTTTCGGGGTCCTTTCGGAGTTCGAAGATTACTTTCAACAGCCATATCAGCTTTGGAAGCCGGTGGTAGCCTGAGACAAGACCCAAGTTGTCCTCAATACGATTCACGAGGTTTACTATCGATTTTCTTTCAAGTAAATCCAGCCCGAACTCTTTCATCAACAATTTTTGCAACGAGGACCTTCTAGTTTTTGATCTTGGTCTAGGTATATACCACACGTTTCGCCGGTCGGTTGGAAAGTTCCATGTAAGATGATCAAACTCACCCGAAACCACACGCTGGCAAAGTCGAGGGCTGGCTAAAAGATACCCCTCGATGCTTTTTGGTGTGGGTTGGGGAGAAGTTGGAGGGTGTTCTAAGAAAGAGGTTGATAAGTTTTTTAACTGCGAGAGGTAAGTAGAGGAATAGTTTGCTTTTTTCAAGCTGGCAGCGACCGTTACATCCATTTTTTTTTTTTTGGGGGTCTATTGGTTGCTACTCTCTAATTGCCTGCCCGGAAAAAGTGGGGATGGTAGGGTTAGTCGAGCCACAACGAGCTCAACCAATTCATGGTTGCTCCGAATTCGGGCGCACCAAACTCTTCGGCGTCTTCCACCTTTCTTTCAAACCTGGCGAAGGCGTCGTCCAATAATTCATAGAAACTCAGTCGTGTTTCGTCGCGCGGGAGAAATTTGCCACCCCTATTCAGTCGGGTCTCCTCGACCTGTACCTCTGTATAATAAAAGTACTTTGTACGCGAGATGACGGAAGGGAAATACCCGCTTCGGCCGACATTTTCAAGAAGTGCCGCTAATTTTCTTGGCACCCCACGGGTCTGAAACTCTCTCCGGAGTTGATCATCGACGGCATAGAAGGTGCCGTCACAAAGCTGTTCTCGCAACCGCGCATCTCCACTCAACCACACGAGGGCGACATCGCGGGACGATAGATTGAAATTCGCCCGCCTATCTGCACGTTCTATCACCACGCGCGCTCGAGGGTGTGCCAATAAAGCACGACGCAGTTGAGCTTTGACCATCGTAGACCGGCCGGGGATCTGGTATCTTGTTGCCAAAGCGCGTAACTCTTTGACGGTGGGCATGTCTATATATAATAGCGATATTCTTCTATTCTCTAAATGGAAATACTTTTTGCGTTGCGTTTATTGTACTCCCACACCAATTCGTATTTGTTTGCCTTGCAATACAGCTTCTAGAGAGGTTTATACGGTTTGACCCTTTCCACACTGGTATTTATGGTTTATACGATTTTACCCTTTCCGCACTGAAAAACAGCTTCTAGCAGTACTGGTATTTAAATTTCTTCCCCTTCATACCATCTAAAATAAACGTTCTCAATTTTTCCTCCGTGTTCTATATATATACCGAAAAAATTTACAGTCTACAACGCTCTAATTAAGCGCTAGGCGCAGTCTCAAACACTCCCGCTTCCAAAGCAGCATCTATTTCTGCTGCGAACTCGTTAAGTTGCCGTCGAATGAGGTCGTCCTCCTCAAACTCTTCTTCCCCATGAAGCTCCGCCACTTCCCACCAGGTCGGTACCTCAAACACCTCCTCCTCCTCGTCCTCAAGAACATAAGGAGTTACCTCCTCTGTTTCCTCATCAGAAACCCCGTACACCTCTCCCGCCGTCAACTCTGCTGAAGTCATAGTAGAACCTTATGCAACTACCGAAGTTGAAGATTTGCACACGCACGCCGCGTTGCGCCAACGTTTTTCCGAAGATTTCTAGTATGCATATTTGTCTAAATTGAAATAGCTCATTAATTTTCGGAAAACGCTCGGAAAATCTTCGGGGTATCTTCGGAAATCTTCGGGTCATCTTCGTGCACCACACCAATTCGTATTTGTTTGCCTTGGGAGTCTTTCCGCCTTGAAATACAGCTTCTAGAGACATGTTAACGTTTTAAGCGTTTCCTCTCTGAAAAACAGTTCCTAGGTGGTGGTATTATAAATGTACCTTATATACTACTCAAATCGATCTATATATGTGTATAGATACATACATACATACATACATACATACATACATACATACATACATACATACATACATACATACATACATACATACATACAGTTGTTGCGGGAGAAAAAAACACACAAACAAACTACACGTTTATCCCTACAAGCCTGTTTCGTGGTTGCCCACTCGTCAGTTGCCCCTGACGAGTGGGCAACCACGAAACAGGCTTGTAGGGATAAACGTGTAGTTTGTTTGTGTGTTTTTTTCTCCCGCAACAACTACTTCGCTCTACGTTTACGTATTGAGCACTGTTTTACGATTAATCAACTTTTACACTATATATATATAGATAGATAGATAGATAGATAGATAGATAGATAGAGAGATATATAGATTAATTATATCTGCAACCCTTGTATATGAGCAAACGCGCGCTCTGATTGGTTCCCTACTCATAGTATATCAGCTCATATACCATTGGCACGGAAAACGGCCATCATGGAGGGATGATTTCTTGAATTAGACAGGGAGAAATTCAAGTCAAGCTTAAAAATCATACACCAAAGAAATACTACCGAAGCAAATAATTATGGGATGAAATTATTCGACGGTAAGTGAGCAAATTATATTGCGAAATTGTTTCTTACGAACGAAAGTGAAACTCTTACAAACAGCCGCCATTTTGAAAGATCTGTGAAGCCCGTAAACTGAGTTTTATTTTATTTCTGCCTACTTTTTCCACTTTAAAATCCTTAATCTAATTTGCTAACTCAAACAAAATTGACAAGTACATTAAAGAGATGTTTAAAAACGAGCCGGACTCGTGTTTAAAACTTTTTTACACATCGGCTCCACAATATGTCGGCTCGACAACAACATGGTTTCTGTTTAAAAACAATAACAAAGTCAATTCTTGTCGTACAAACTAATTCCAGTGTCTCATAAGCGAGGGTTTAGAGATATAATAAAGCAATTATTCCACTCAATCTCGTCGTATATGAGCTATAGCCAACTCGGCGCTACGCGCCTCGTTGGCTATTAGCTCATATACGACTCGATTTCGTGGAATAATTGCTAAATATACAGGGCTTGAAATTGCGACCGATACAGGCGCATTTGCGACTAAACTTTTCCCGTTTGCGACTAAAATTTCTCGATCGGTCGCAAATTAGCGACCAGCCTGTGGCTAGTCGGTCAGCCACATATCAGCGATAAGCAACTATTTAACTTTGAAGTTAATAAATGAATATTATATTTTAGAGTCTTGTGCCTTATTTGTAACTGAAAATTTGAATATTTATCGACCCAGGCTTTCAACTAAAACAAGCATGGCGGCAGGTTTTCGTAGAACGTGGCGACTGACAAAGGGAAACGCTGCGTCGTGAATATTGCGAAACTATACGGTCTTTCACGGAAAGATAAACTTTCCCCAATATTATCATACAATATTATAGAAATTAGTCTTATAGTGCGTAAATATTAGACAAACAAGACTAAAAGAATGGTTGAAATTCGTCACGTTCGCAGATCGTGGAGAAAAAGTAAGTACTTAATAACATACATTTGAATGACTGGTAAACATTAACATAATGTGTGCCTTCACTGTATTTTAACTTGTCCATTTAGAGTAGTTCGGTTTTGTTTGTACATGATTTAACTGACGAATGAGCTCGTCTGGAGCAATTATGCTTCTTTCATACATACAGACAGACAGACATACATACATACAGACGTACACATACATACATACATACACACAGACATACACACACACATACATACATACACACACACATACATACAGACATACGTACGTACGTACGTACATACATACATATATTTATCTATCTGTGTGTTTTTTTTAGTACCTGCCGAAATACGAGCCCGAGGAACTCAAGCAAAACTGGCTTTCCAAAAAGCTTTGAGAAATGGTAGGGTGCGGATATATAGGGGGCGGGTTATGTTGATTGGCCAGGATCGCGCCGGTAAGACGAGCTTGAAAAAGTCCCTTTTAGGGCTGCCGTTTGACCTCGAGGAACAAAGTACAGTGGGAGTGGAAGTGGATCCATCTACTTGTCAAATCGACGTTGATCAAGTCAGGAACTGGCAGCGTACTTGCGAGAAAAAGTTCGATGTATCGGAGTTCGTCGACGATATTGCAAAACTTGTGGCTGGAGAGCTAAATCGTGGTGATACTGCCGTAGAAGATAGTGGGGAAGTGATACTGAAAGGTACCGAATCCACACCAGAACAGGTAACGCCTTTTTCCTCAAGGTGAATTGTTAGGCATGCATTTAACATCACCCTGGTCAGTATAATGATAGTGATAACGATAACGATAACGATAACTATCACGATGACGATGACAATAATGATAATGGTGATAATAATGATAACGATATTGACTCAAAATTTCTCTTTGAGTATTGAAAAACATTTCATGAGTGAGCGGAGCAAACGAGAAAAAAAAGTTTGGACATAGAATAATTTTTTATCTCAGTGGACCATGTTATTTCCTTTTTGTTTAAAATTTACTGGCATGGCGAGTACCAAGTGATAGAAAATCGATACCCACAATAACACCTAAAGATAACCATGATAACTTGTGGGTTCAGCAGGAAAAAGAGGAAGTCAACGTACCTACTCAGGAGGGGTCGGTCCACCAATCAACCGCTGGGACGGTGGAAAAAACAACAAACCAGAACGGTACAGATCTTGTTGATGGAGACACACCCACAGATCGGACAGAACTCGCCAACGTATACGACATTACAGTCGACCCGGCTGTTACGCTGACAGATGACGTCACCGAACGCGTCATCCAATACCTGCAAAGTCTGAAACTAGAGGACGACATTAAACCTAAAGAGACGATTCTAACTCTGTGGGATTTTGCTGGACAGCATGTGTATTACGCTTCACATTCGGTGTTCTTTTCGCCACGTGCTGTGTATATTCTGGTGTACAACTTGAGCAAAGAACTGAATGCTGTCGCTGAACCAGTGGTGAGGCAAGGAACAAGTGACATCACACTGGAAAACCCCAACAGTGAAACGAATTTGGACAGTTTGCTGTCATGGCTCGTTTCTGTTCACAACATTCGGGCAGCTTCATTCGAAGAGGACAATGAGATGTTTAGCAGAGAGAGGAATCTACCTTATCTCCGTCCTCCAGTGTTTATAGTTGGTACACACGCTGATCAACCATTTGCAGCTACGAAGAAGATAATAATAGACCTTAAAAAGAATATCACTGGAAAGACGTATGAGAAGCATGTTATAAGACCTTTCTTTTGCGTGGATAATAGCTGTGGATTGACTGATGATAGAGTGAGTGCCTTGCGGGATAAAATCATGGAAATTTTGAGACAGGAACCCTACATGGGTGAAGAAATACCCATTAGGTGAGCTGATAAATGTTCAGTCCTTCTGCTGTTTAACTGATTTGATTCTCCTATCGAGATAATGAGATCGAGTAAAGCTATGCAGTGTGATTATTTACAGTTTGTATTAAAGTACGTAATGTGACGTGTTTTGCAAATCTCCGGAATAGTACTGTACATTGCCATACTTTTTTTTTTCATTGTAGATTTGTCTTCCAACGTTTCATCAGACTGTTTGTCTTGAGCCATAAAGTTTAACAAGTTCATGAACAGAACTCTACCGTAGTACTGTTGCTTTTGATAAACAGTGTGGTTCTAACTTTTTTTTATGAAACGAGGTAGTGTGACCATTCTTTGTAAAGCTACTGAACAGTACAGTACTGTGGTACTGTATTTTTACTATGCAGTGTGGTCCTAACTTTTTCATCTGTGGATCAAACCATGCAGTGTGGCCATTCTTTGTAAAGCTACTGAACAGTTATGTGCTGTTTCTAACGTTTTTTTTTTTTGTGTGTGTGTGTGTCTTTTGATGAAACGAGGTAGTGTGAACATTCTTTGAAAAGCTACTGAACTGTATTATGGTACCGTTTGCATATTATACACAGTGCTCGGGATTAAACTAGAAGATGTGCGATCATGTGCTTGAAGGGCTCTCACGAAGAACAGTCACGTTTGGTAATTCTTCGTTTGAGGGGGGGTGGGGTTCTTAAAATTCTTCTCGTTGGCTTGTTTATCACGTGCAGCGAGTTGCTGTCGATTTGTTTGGTTTGCTTTTCTTTCATGTTTTTTTTTTTGTTGTTGTTGTTGTTGCTCCTACTGCTTGCGCATTGAAACAACTACTATAGTTTTTTTTTCGCGCTTCCAGGTGGTTTAACTTTGAGAAAGTTGTCGAAGCCTTGGTGGCAAAGAAGACGTACCATGCCAATCTGAATCAGTTGATGGCTGTCATCAAGCAAGTTTGCTTAATAGAAGACGAAGATGAGTTAATCGCCATGTTGAATTTTTATCACGATCTTGGAGTGATTGTCAAACATGGCAATACAGTTGTACTGCAGGCTCAATGGCTCGTTGACCTCTTTAAGAAGCTAATAACAGTGAAACCTTTCGATGAAGTGGTGAGAAAATACTCGGCTTATTGTCTGTGTACAGCGCGCAACACACCACAATCACGAAACACAACTCTACAAACAAATATAAATAATTCTGACGGATTTGTTATTTCTGACTTTCTAGGAACAGTATACAATTGCCTGAAGTTTGAAATTTACAGACGTAAAGTAAACCATTATTCAACAGAAGCAAAATACTGGTGACACTTCTCTTAAAGATAAAACATGATTAGTAGGGATTCCAGGATTACTCAGTCAACATTGTTGCACACTGAAAATTCTGTTAAAACGGTTTTTGCTACGAAACGCTTGCATTCAGCGGGATTGCAAGTTACGTAGTCACGTGACATTTTTGGCGTTGCAACAACTGCTGTGAAATAGTCTTTTTCCTGTGATGTGTGTATTATTCAACTTTCTTTTGACTTCATTTTGTGGTCGCTCCATTCACAACACTAATAACATTCAATTTGAAATGCAGTCTGTCCTGTTCTTGTGGATTTCATCTTTAGAATCCTATGTATTCCCATTGGTGGCGCCAACTTGAAAGCAGTGGTATCCTTGGTATGGAGCTCGTGGATCACGTGCTTGGTGAGCTGATCCAGCAGGGATTAAACAAACAGGATGTATTGGATATGATGGAACTGTATGGTTTGATTGCGAAATTCTTGCCTTCTGTGGCCCCCAGTGGAATGCAGTACTTTGTACCTGCTCAGCTCACGGCATCACCTGCTGCATTGTGGGAAATTAAGGAGTCAGCCTCGGATCCATGTCCGCTGTATTTCCATTTCTTTGATGGCTTTGTGCCTCACGGTCTTTTCACCCAAGTGGTTTCTCAATGCATTCGCTGGTGTGCTGAGCAAAGCCCACAACGAGCTCCAAACTTGTACCATAATGGCGCCAGATTTTTCATTGGACAAAAGCCTGTCTGTGATTTAATTCTTATTTGTAAGAAGCGATTTATTAAAGTCGTTTTCAAACGCAGAAAACCTCACTGTCACATATTTAAGGATCAGGATCAGTCAACAGACATAGCTTGTCACGTGAAACGATTTCTTGAAGAAACCCTGCAAGAGTTATCACGTAAACTGTCGTGGCTACGTCATCTTCGATACGAGGTGTGCGTGGCGTGTCCGTGTTGTCTGCGAAGTGATAAAAAGTGCGTCAAACATGCAGTTACGTCATGCACCGATGATGACTGTTTGCATCTCATTCAAGCACTGCCAGAAGAGCCACTGATTTGCGAGAAGAATTTCGACGAAGAGACGCTGTCAGTTCGTGGATTTGAAAAATGGTTCGTCAAACGGTGCATTGAGGTAAGATCAAATTCTGTTTCTTTCTTAACTCTCTCAGAAGAAACGCCTTTTTCTCCAGGCGATTCTTTGACTTCCTGATTCATTAAGTTAAAATATTCGTCCAAAAATTCTTCATTTATGCTGAATTTGGTTAGAATTCGCTGTTTTGCGAGAACGGGCTAAATTCAGGTCCTAAAGTAAAGATTGTGTTGTACATGTATTGTGCTCTAAGCAAGGAAACGTTCTGAATTTTTTTTGCTGGTAGAGTATAGATTTGACTCAAGGGCACCTTTCTCAATATTCTGGAAAAAGTTCATTCTTTTTTTTTTTTTTACCAACCTCATAATTGACCATACCAAACCCAGTAAACAGTTCACATTGATATTTTAATCCAAGCAGTATGCAAGATGTTTGTCCTGTGAATCCAGTTTCTTGGTCTCTTAGAAGCGTCATGTAACTCAGTCTTGAAGCGTCCTAACTAGTTTTTGGCTCTGCTTCTATTGGGCGGGCACAGATTTCCTTTTTCAAGTTTGTGTGCCATGATTAAAACAGTTTGACTTTTATCAAGAGGATGTTGAACTTTCTTCTATTTTCTTTCTTTTGATCAGCCTATCAGAAAAAAAGCTCACAATTTCCTTCTTACTGTATAAAACCTGGCATTGTGTGTTGTCTTTAATATTAAGTAGAAGAAAATGGGACTATATTTTAGATTCCTTGTAGGATTTAACAGTTTGAAAAATTGTATCTAAATTTTATAAACATGTCATACAAAGTTTTTTTTTTACTTTACTTTACTTTAGAACGAAGACATGAAGCCTTTCGATTCATCAGAACCTGTCCAAGGTGAGTTTTACTTCAGGGATGTAGTGTGGCCGAGTGGTTATGGTGCCAGACTTGACATCTTGGCGTTCTTGGTTCATTTCTGGCGCCGATCACTAGCTGGATTTGTAACACGGTCATCCCGAGTTTTGAATCATCTCCCTCGCTTGTAAATAGCCAACTGGTCTGCCTACGTTTAAAGTGCACAAATGTCTCGCACCCAAATCTCAAACCTTACTCTGATGATGCATGTGCTTTACTCGTCATCTTGAGTTGAAGTGTAACTAAGTAAAGTAAACACGCTGGCGATATCGAGGGAAGACTATTGGCGAAATTAATCAGTTGGTTTTTTTCTGTACAGTTGTCGCCAGGCTTCCTTTTTTCGTCATTCTTTTGGTCGTAAGTTAGAATTTTGATATTTTTTTAGAATTAGTAGTCCATTAAGAAATTTTTCAGTGACTTCTTAGCGATTTATTTTCACGACTTTGAGGAACTTGATCTTCAGGCCGATGTTTGCAAAGGACAGCAAAGAAACCTACTCGACGGTTATTTGCACGTACATACAGTCTCATCGTACGTACAGGGTGCGTTTTTTTGGCATGATCCGTTTTTGGATTTGTGATCCGAGATCACAAGGATCATGACACGTCAAAGGAACCAATGAATCCTTGTTCAGTGTAGATTCACCGGTTTCTTTGATGCGCCATGATCCGTGTGATCTGGAATCACAAATCCAAAAACGGATCATACCAAAAAAACGCACCCACAGTCTCATCGTACATACAGTCTCATCGTGTCGTTGATTGACGTTATTCTTTGTTGCCCTCCTAGTCGAGGTCTTCATGTTTTGCTTAAATGTCCAGGTTCAAGGAAGAAACTTGAAGATGATTGATATTACATTGCTGGCGATTGATTGATTGATTGATCGATGACGATTCGACAGTCTGACTGTTTCACTGTCTGTGTGACATACAGACAGTGAATAATTGATTTATTGTTGATTAGTGAATATGAACCTGTCTGATAGTTTGTCTGTGTGTGTTTGACTGTTCGACTATCCGAAAATCTGACGTTTCAGCAAACGTCTTGTATTTATGTTCTTCAGTTGTTGACCAACCAGTGAAATCTGGTTTACCATTACGCGATGATCTTCTTCTTATTGCACGTGATGTCGGAAGCTTGTGGAAGAAACTGGGTCTAGCACTGGGTTTGGAGCATCCAGAACTGGAGCAGATCGAGGAAGACAAACGGAATCTGTTTGAAAAGAGCTACTTTATGCTGAGAACTTGGACTCAAGCCTTTGCCTCCGAAGCAACTTATTGCAGTTTGGCCCAAGCTTTTCACCACAAAATCGTTCAACGACCTGATCTGGCTGCAAAGTATTGTGGTTTTACATAGTGCAGTTTAGCCTGATTTTGTTGGAGCGGTATTCCACGTGATACAACGAATACAGTCAACTGCCTCTAAGACGGACACCGTCGGTTGGGATGGAACCCAATTTTCTATCTTATGGGGAGTTTAGTAACAGGAAAATGACTGAAAAACGGCAGGGACCTACACCACCAGTTCGTCTTATAGTGGTGTCCGTCTTACAGAGGTGTCCGCCTTACAGAGGTGTCCGCCTTACAGAGGTGTCTGCCTTACAGAGGTGTCTGCCTTACAGAGGTGTCTGCCTTACAGAGGTGTCCATCCTAAGAGGCTTCCTTCTTATAGAGGTGTCCCTACCAAAGATGTCCGTTGAGAGATAGTTGACGGTATATACATAATTAATAAGGCGTTTCTTCAATAAGCATTTTAATAATAATAGCTATGGATTTCAACTTTTTAATGGTTCTTTTCAATGTTTGAGAAAGCGATGACAATAGAAGGCAGTGAATACGTGCCAGAACAGATTTCCCCGTTAGTTCTTTGTTTGCCTTCATTTAATATTTTTTAAAGCATATTTTTACTATTCCGTACAGGTTGATTGTTCTTTTAAGCGGGATATTGATAGGTTTTACCGTCTTGTTATTTCAATCCGTTCTTTCGGCTTGGAAATAACTTCAGTCAGGTGGTAACGTCATTTCTTTTTATCACTAGCTTTCATCTTCCATAATACAGTTACAAGGTGTTCTATCGTTTTTATCACTAGCTTTTATCTTCCATTATACAGTTACCAGGTGTTCTATCTTTTTAATCACTAGCCTTCATCTTCCATAATACAGTTACAATGTGTTTTTTTGGGGGGTACTTTTTCCTTGACTGAGATTTCCCGACGTTTAAATTGAGTCCGAATCTAAGTTCAAGCGGGAATTTCCCTAGAGCTAGCCCCTCATATTCTTGAAAATGAACGTCAATTTATCTTGTAAGATTGATCCAATTTTCTAAAACAAATTTCACGTCCCAGATCCAATATCCCGTAGTCGTTACAGAGCTGCCTTATATCAAGGTTACTGAACGCCTGCTAAAGTAACTCAAGACATCTCAAACTTAAAGCGTAATAGGAATCTAAGTTAAAAGGGAGTAAATAAGGACGTTTATTATATGACTAGCTCCGTGAGCGGGCAAGATGAACCGAATCTCGCGCTGTGATTGGCTACCCGAGCGGGCAATATGGAGCTATCTTGCCCGCTCGGGATAAGGGCTTTGTCCCGCAAGGAAAATTCATCCGAGGCGAAAGCCGGTTTACCAAAATTTTCTTTCTTAGTTTTTCCCTGAAAAATCTTTTCCGTGACAGTTAAAGATTTCCTGTGGTTTGTGCATCGATGGAGCTGGAAAACGAGAAAACTTGATTTTTGCATGTAACGGGCTTCCTTTTCAGTCCTTGAAAATAAACACGTACACGGATCATTTTTTGGTGTTTTATCCCATATAATAAATCCTTTATTGACCAAGCTTGTTCGGTCAAGATGGCTGGATATTGGCCTCGTTCTTTTTTTGCGTGTTTATGGACCTCGACTTCGTCTCGGTCCATAAAAACGCAAAAAAAGAACTTAGCCAATATCCAGCCATCTTGACCTCACGCTTGGTCAATAACCCATATGTATGACACTCATTCAAGAGAACTGCTGCTCAGATGTTGGGAGTGAAAGGCTTAACTGGCCAAAGTTTTCGCCCCTACAAAATGCTACCCCGATAAACGTCTAGTTGTGTAGATAATTTTTGTATTGTTGTAAACATAATCATAACTATAACAAAATTCTCAAATCTGATTGGCTATCAACTGCCCTGATTTCAGCCTTAATAGGACAGTTAAATAGGACAGTACGCGCCATCACGCGCGCGCTTAAATGGCTTTTTTTCACTGCTAGCAAAAAAAAATCTTGGAATCTCATGTGCTTAGATTTTTTTTAGATTAGATTAATTGGTAATAAGACTTCGTGTCGTCCAATTCGGTCTGCAATCATACTCGTGATTAAACAAATCGGACTCCCGCTACGCGGTCGTCCGATTTGTTAATCACTCGTATGATTACAGACCGAATTGGACTCCACTCAGTCCTATTACCATTACAAATCTACCAATAAAACATTTAAAAATCACGTGAATATTCTTGGTTTCTAAATTACGAAAAAAAAAACACTCATTAAATCTTGTGCAATTACCTACAGCAATTACTTTGTATTTTTAGAAGAGCAACAGGTATTTATATACATACACACATAACACACACACACACGTATATATGTATATGTATATCTATATGTATATATATATATATATATATATATATATGTATATATATATATAAAAACGTTAGATAAAGCAAGGACGGACAACTTCTGACGATAAAAAAGTTAAAAAGTTAAAAATTTAATAGAAAAAACGTTTCGGTCTTAGACCTTCGTCAGTTACAGGAGAAAAAGGACGGAAACTAAGTTTAAATACGGTTACAGTGTGGGAGATTACATACCGAAATGAAAAATACTATCGTGCTATTAATACATCGTGATTAATACAATACAGGGAAAAAAATGCAAAACGAGAAATACAATGCTGTACTATAAATTACGTCATACAGGGTGATAATTAATAGACCAAACGAAAAAGATACAATGCTGTGCATAAATTACATTATAAAGCGGGATAATTGCAGAACTAGGTTAAATTCAACCTAAAAACTAAAATAGTTAAAATAGATAAAACGGACTCTTGCAATGCGGTAAATATTACGGGAAAACTAGTTTACAAAGATATGCAGAAGAAACCTACGTTTACGCTGGACAGGGTTAATAACAAAATCCCAAATCGAGGCCTTTGGAGCATTAAAGGGTTGACAAACAACAAAATCCCTGGAGGGGCCCTTAAACAATAAGCTGTAATAAGATCCCAGGCAGGGCCTTTGAGCATACCTAACACCCAAAGAGCTGGCAAAATCCAAGGAAGGGCTTTTGGACTGCTTTATGGCGCAAACGCATATTTACACAAGAGAAAGTTAATTATAACAAATTCTGTTTTTGGAGTGAAATTCTTTTCTTTTATTTAAGCCATGGGGAGCCATAGAAAACAGTTGAGCACTCCAATAAGCCTCTTTCGTAATTAAAAACCTATCGATCTCGTCTAAGTCATTAGGGGCCTGCACCTGATCAATGCATTGGAATTCAAAATCATCCAAGGAGTGTGGAATTTTATTGAAATGTACTGCTACCTCACAAGTGGTTTTGTTTGTGAGCATAGCAGACTTGTGGTTACGAAACCTAACCCGAAAATCGGTGGTAGTTGATCCTACGTACTGTAAACGACATTTCTTGCAGGAAACTAAATAGATCACGTTTTTAGAATTCTTTTTTAGATCACGTTTTTAGAAATTCTAAAAACGTGATCTAAAAAAGAATTCTAAAAACGTGATCTATTTAGTTTCCTGCAAGAAATGTCGTTTACAGTACGTAGGATCAACTACCACCGATTTTCGGGTTAGGTTTCGTAACCACAAGTCTGCTATGCTCACAAACAAAACCACTTGTGAGGTAGCAGTACATTTCAATAAAATTCCACACTCCTTGGATGATTTTGAATTCCAATGCATTGATCAGGTGCAGGCCCCTAATGACTTAGACGAGATCGATAGGTTTTTAATTACGAAAGAGGCTTATTGGAGTGCTCAACTGTTTTCTATGGCTCCCCATGGCTTAAATAAAAGAAAAGAATTTCACTCCAAAAACAGAATTTGTTATAATTAACTTTCTCTTGTGTAAATATGCGTTTGCGCCATAAAGCAGTCCAAAAGCCCTTCCTTGGATTTTGCCAGCTCTTTGGGTGTTAGGTATGCTCAAAGGCCCTGCCTGGGATCTTATTACAGCTTATTGTTTAAGGGCCCCTCCAGGGATTTTGTTGTTTGTCAACCCTTTAATGCTCCAAAGGCCTCGATTTGGGATTGTGTTATTAACCCTGTCCAGCGTAAACGTAGGTTTCTTCTGCATATCTTTGTAAACTAGTTTTCCCGTAATATTTACCGCATTGCAAGAGTCCGTTTTATCTATTTTAGTTTTTAGGTTGAATTTAACCTAGTTCTGCAATTATCCCGCTTTATAATGTAATTTATGCACAGCATTGTATCTTTTTCGTTTGGTCTATTAATTATCACCCTGTATGACGAAATTTATAGTACAGCATTGTATTTCTCGTTTTGCATTTTTTTCCCTGTATTGTATTAATCACGATGTATTAATAGCACGATAGTATTTTTCATTTCGGTATGTAATCTCCCACACTGTAACCGTATTTAAACTTAGTTTCCGTCCTTTTTCTCCTGTAACTGACGAAGGTCTAAGACCGAAACGTTTTTTCTATTAAATTTTTAACTTTTTAACTTTTTTATCGTCAGAAGTTGTCCGTCCTTGCTTTATCTAACGTTTTTAAATTCATTTTTGTGGTGAGGCTTGGACTGTGAATCTTCATTGATCCTCCTGACGCAGTGGCATTCTTTGTTGGCTTGAGGCATTTTATAACCGTTTTTTTTATATATATATATATATATATAAAAGTTATGATGCTTCGAGCCAACAGGGATGCCACACGCCAGAAGGATCCAAAAGGATTCGTAGTCCAAACCTCGAGTAATGAAATTTGTAGGCAATTGTGGAAAACGAGGACGGACAACTTCGAGCGAAAAAAAAAATATATATATATACAGTAAAAAATCTAAAAAAAGTCTAAAAATTCAATAAAAAATAGACGTTTCGGTCAATGACCTTCATCAGTTGCAGTGCAAGTGAATAAGAAATTACAATGTCCTTAAATAGGTTTACAGTATAAAAGATGACATAATATAACAAAGATGATTACATAACAGGGCGTGGTAACACATGAAAATGAAAAAATCAACCAATGATAAACAATCGGTGATTACTAAGCGAGAAACTATGACAATGCGATACAAAACTCAAGAAACGCAAACCAAATATGAATAAATAATCGGATATAATACAAATAAGATTAATGCTAAAAAACTATAACATGATTCGTCAAGTCAGCCAAAAGTGTGAAGGTACCCGCGTGTAAAATATTCACAGTATTCATAAAAGGCCATCCTAGGAAAAACTTGTAACAAAAACCCCAAACAAAGCCCTTGAAGCTATGCCGCGGCAAGGCACAACAGGCGCCCTGAACAGGGCCCTTAAACAACAATAATGTAATAAATTCCCCGATGGGGGCCCCTGAGAAAACCTTGCACTAACAAAGCTAACAAGATCCAAGGTCAGGGCCTTTGAACACCTGAACTAAGATAACCGCCAAATTAGCAAGTTATTTTTACGCTAGTTGTAGTTTATTCTTTTTTTCGAGTGGAATTCCTGACGTTTATTCAAGCCAAAAGGTGCCAGAGAGAACAACTGTGCGCTCCAATATGCCTCTTTAGTGATTAAAAGCTTTACTTTAAAAGCTCCACTTACCCTCGCGAGTAACATAAGTTATTTTAAAACTGGTGCCAATTCGATAAAACTGTAGCAAATGTAATTCACTGGTAGACCTATGGTTTTAGAGTTTGAAAACAATAGCTACATTAGTGAATATTACACTCGAACGAGACTTCCCTCACGATCTCCTTACTTGGGCTTGGTCACGCGAGCCGCCCACGCATGGGAAGCACGCGTGACCAATCCTCAAGTGGATCGTCTGCTTATGAGGGTGTACTAATAATGGCGTTTAGTTTGGGTAAACAGACAGACAACCTTTATTTTAGCACGATAAAGGATTAAAGCTCTGCAACTTGTAGGGTCGCGCAAATAATTAACACTGAAACATTTAAAATGAAAAATAAACGCTATACAAACTATGTGCATAATTCTGAACCCCTGGCTGTCTTCTGTTCTGCTCAACAGGAAAAAACACTTAAGAAATCAAATTCTTTTACGCTTCTCATCAACCAGTGAGAAAACTACAGTTCTGAAGCGGCTTCCCCCAATCAGTATTCCACATAACTAGTGTAGAAAGGCTTAAATAGCCGTCAGTTTGATATTTCTGATAAGTAAGATCGTAAAAGGTAAAAAAAATAAAAACCACACTGTGTAGTAAGACAAACAGTACCACTCTACAGTACTGTTCAGTAGTAGTAGCAAAAAGCCGATCCTGGGACAAAACGGATTTACATGTATCATATTTCACTTATTCGGATTCAGATGACCACGCCCTAGAATGGAATGTTTCGGATTTAGATGTATCAAATTTCATAACTTGATTTAAGTTACAAAAATATAAAATATATATGTTTCTTACTTTTTATTCAGAAATCCAGTAGTATGTTTTTTCACATTAACATTCCAAATTCATTTCTGTTACAACAAATTTTAGGGAAGCCCCGTCAAGATTTTTTTGTGCTCTGAAGTAGATGTATTCGAAACAAATAACAGGATGAACTTTGCATCTTGTACTTAAACAATGGAATGGTGAAACTGATTTTCCTTTTGGATCGCTAATTTTGGTATTGCAAATAAGATCTTTTCCTTCTGTTTCTAACTTAACATAGAATCTATCATCATAAATGGGATTCTGTGATTTAGTAATTAAAGGTTTCAATAGTTTACACCAATCGTTTGATTCTTTGGCTTCGTTATAAGAATCTAGAGTAAATTTTGGAACATTTTTTTCTTCACAAAGCTATTTAATTTCTTCAAGACATTTATTGTAAATAGAATCTAAAGTTTTACGAGTTAAGGGACGGACCATTAGAAAAGTGATGGGGGGGTGGGGAATTTTCAGCTTGCACGAATTTTTTTTCTCGCCCACTGCTTGTGCAGGAATTTTTTTTCAGGTGAATCTCTCTGCACGAATTTTTTTTACTACGTGTGAAAAAGTCACAATTGGACCTTCCTTCTGCATGAATCTTTTTTTTTTACCTTCTTCTTTGCATGAATTTTTTTTCTTGGCATTTTCCCTTGCATGATTTTTTTTTTGTTTTTTTCCCCACCCCCCCCCCCCATCACTTTTCTAATGGTCCGTCCCCAAGCTATCATCCTCAACCGGATAGGGAATTTGCAAACCTATCATGTTTTTCAAGGTCTGTTTTTCTTTTTCCAAATTAAATGGGTGTATGCCATATATTCCTGGTATGGACATTTCTTCCAACTCGAAATATAAACTTGTCTTTTCTTCAAAAGCATAAACATTTGAAATTGCGCCGTTGTTAAAAGATTTCGGTTATTGTATAATTATTTTATCATAATAAAATTCATCTTCAGCATTAATTTCAACAAAGTATGTTTTGTTTTCCATGTTACGTTTTTATCTGAATTTAAATTTTTATGAATACAAATTTCATTTTTTTGAATCCAACTAACGAAATAAATACCAACCCAATCCACCCATTACAACTGTTTAAGGGGTGAGATTAACTTCGTGTGCACTGGTTACATTACCATCAGTTGCTGCTTTTACACTAGGTAAAGTAGTTTTTGGTTTCTTTTCTAGTTTCTCAGGTATGTGAGGTAATACAACCTTTGAAGAACCAAGATTGTGTTTTATTCCAACCGATTTCATTTCTCTATTCACATCTAAGTTAACTCCAAAAGCCAGGTCATTCGTCGCCTTCATTAATTTATTGATTAATTTCATTTATTGTTATAACCCACTACACTTTCTGTATTTATGATCATATTACGTGGCATTAACCATACTCCAGGTGCAATCGCCAAATCAAGCTGTAATTTCGCTTCTTGAGTGGCAAGCTGATATCTCTGAACTGAACTTGTTATATCATTCTCAATCACACTACTCTCGAATAAAGATAAAAACTCTTGCTGAGTTTCAACAGTCCCACCTCCATTTCCAACGATCGAATTTCTCGTGTTAACTTGAGATCCCAATACACAATAAACGAAAGCTTCTGCGGACCGATTCAATCTCCCTAGTCCAGCCTTTGTTAGACCTTTTCCATTAGTAGGTATGAACCAAGCATATTTAAATCCTGAGAAATCATCATTCCTAATAAAAAAGAATAAAATAAGATCACCCTTCTCCTTCTTACCACCTTCATCAGAAAATTTACCACCTTCACCAGGCCATTGATTTGCTTCAGTATCATAACTTCGAATCAAATGAACGTTTTGAAATCCTCCACCCTTGCCGATATAACCAGCTCCATAATCCAAAAAGATATCACCCAAACCATGATTTCTTCCACCTTTCCATCTGAAATCAGCATTATCTGGTAAACCAAATTCTCTACATAATCTTTGATAGTTAACCTTACTATACGGGCATTACGTTATGTTTTTACAGATAAGATATCGTCATACGAACAACTGTTGAAACGAATGAGTTCCCAGACACTGCAGAATAGGCGAATTCAAGACATGTTATGTACTATAAATAACTGCCTAAGTAACAAAGCCCCACCCAGCATTAAGAACCTAGTCTCATTAAGAAGTTGTAGTTACAATCTTAGGGGTGAAAATATGCTGGCCTTGCCAAAAGTAAATACCACCAAGTACGGACTAAAGTCATGGCGCTACTTTGCTACAAAAATATGGAACGACCTACCAAATGAAATCAGGGCCACGGCTGGTAAAAATGAATTTGTCCGAAGGATACGTACTGTAAATTTTTAAACTTTTTAGCCGAGTAGATGTAAATTGTTTTTTTTTTTTTATTTTTTTTTTATTTATATAACATTCTTAACATAGTAGACATTTTAGATTTAGATTATATATTTTCACATTCTCATAGTTTCTATTTTAGTTTTCTTTTATCTGTTATTTTAGTGGAACATCTGTAAACTAGCTATTCCAGCTAAGCATGTTTCCCACTTTAAATAAAGTATTGTATTGTATTGTATTGTATACGGGTTGTTTGAAATATTAAAAGGCTGTTCATCTGCTAATGGTGCACTCAACTCATACAATATTCTTCTAATAGTAAAATAGATGTGAAACTTAATGAAGCTATTAACAACTTTGGGGTAACTCATGCTCTCATATGGACTAACTCCACTTCCAGAAGTTGCACACCAAACTGCAAAGTTCAATTGCTGAGGCCAATAATTCATATCAGGAGCGTTCAACCGTTTTCGACTCTGTTTTCCAGATTTGAAAGTAACAACCTGAGATTTGAATACGTTTCTCATTTCAGCAGTAAACTTCTGTCCCTTCGATACATAAATATCCAATGAAGTTAATAATTTAGTAACATCAGTAGCAAATTCATCAAAATTAACTGCTGGTATTGGATATGATTGATTAGTTAAAGTTAGACTATTTGGGAAGGAACTCACCATTATACTTTTCAAACCTAAATCAATATCCAATTCGTTTTTCAAATTATGAGGAAGATCCTTTGTCCAAGTTTCACCAGTCAGATCGTCATAGCTTATCACAGTTGTTCTCCATTTCATATAACCACCATAAATATCAGTTACGTATTCAAACTTATTCAGATTGGCGTGTGGATATCTTTTCTTAAAATCTTCAAGTAAAGTCATCTTCTATATTGTTTTATATAAAATATTTGCTACTTTTAAGTTAATAATAACTTTTCTCAAAGGTCAACGTAATTGTCCGGCGCTTTAACTTTCTATTTCTTCTCTGGCTTGCTTCCTAAGGATGACGGAATCGTACTTTTTTACAGGAGTCTTCTGATATTTTCGTCGTATATCATCCTTCAGAGTCTCAAACGTTTTAACTTCATCAATCATTAAATAGAGGATATTACATGGCCGCGCGGAGATACGAAATTTCTCTTCGAGTGTTGAAAAATATTTCACGAGTGAGCGCAGCGAACGAGTGAAATATTTTTTCAACACGAGAAGAGAAATTTCGTATCTCCAAGCGGCCATGTAATATTCTGTTTATTATATAGATACCGATGAAATATGATGCTGTGATGGTAATTTCCTATTGGCTGAGCCTGAAGTAGTCATGACAACCGTGATATCTTCACATGTGAAAGATAAAAATTGTATCTTCACTGGATACCAAATTTTCGTCACTGGAAAAATCCTGGTATTTCATCGGTGTCTATATAATAAGGAAAATTCTTCATCAGATATCTTATTATCACGAAGCGCTTTGGAAACTAGATCTTCTATTGTATTTATTTTTGCCTTTGCTAGAGATACAGTACTTTGATGTTTTGTTGCCTTAACAGATAAGCTTTTGGAAACTTGTTCGCACGCCATAGATGTACAAACTAGAACAGCAGATACTACTCCTAACGGAATCGCAACTATCACTCCAAACCGCTAAGTGAACTGGCTAAACCAGAGGCTCCAAGGACACCGGATAATATACCACAGACTGAACTCGCATTTATGAGCATTCTTTTTCGATCGATTATATTTCTTCAGAACATTTTCATAGTGTTTCGATTCATTCTGCAATTTCTCCAAAGCTTAACAACATTTCTGCAACCTGAAAGTATAATTACCATCAGTAGGAGGAGCTGTTGGGATTGTTGGGTTTAACTCAGGGTAAATTTTCTTGTATTCATCCATTTTTATAAAGGTTATATAAACTTTACATTAATTATAATCGACAAACCTTTTTAGTCTGGCTTTTTTCCGTTACTATCCAAAATGGTAATAATTTACAGGACTTTTTAACTTTTGAGTTGGTAAAGAAGCATAATTCTCAGATGGGATGTAAGCCAGTAAAGATGAAGCAGAAATTTTTACTGAGTCGACAAATCTACTATTACTTGAATTCATATATGATGATCTTTTATCCACCAAGCTGCAAAATAGTTTCAAAGGTTCTTTGATTGGTACGTTTATCGGATACAATTTACCTGGGCTTATAATTTCCGGTAAATCTAGACCACTCTATGGCAGCCCATATGTAGCAAAATTTAATCTTGGTTAATTTTTATTTGATTTGAACTTCGTTCAGTTTAAATTTAAACTTTGTTGTCGAAATGTATTTAGATTTAAAGTGAAGTATTGTTTAAAATCGAAATTTAATTTAATCTTTTTAAATTTCTAATTTAAACTTTCCAATCAAATTCATTTAATCTTTGAGGCAATTTTTTCATTTAAACCTACAATAAATTTCATTTAAACCTGCTGTAAACTTCATTAAAACCTGCTGTAAATTTCATTTAAACCTGCTGTAAATTTTATTTAAACCTGCTGTAAATTTTATTTAAACCTGCTGTAAATTTGATTTAAACCTGCAGTACATTTCATTTAATCTTCCTGGGGCGAGCTCGGCCAAGCTGGCTCGCGTGAGGTCACTTGTCACATCAGTGGCGGCCATTTTTTTCTGGCGGCCGGGTTTCAAAGTGGTTAACGGATGGTTTGTCTCTGCCGCTTTTGAAGAAAATAACAAATCAAGCAGTCACTTGGAAATGGCAGAGGACGTCGAGATATTTTAAAACATGTTTTAGAGAGATCCGAAAAAAATGGGCAACAGTCAAAAAAGGAGAGGCGTTTCTCTCGATGAAGTGCTGATACACGATAAGTTATTAGGTGAGACAGTGCAGTTCTTGAATGTTATTGGGAATATCCCGTCTCTTGCTGACCAGGTCGCATTTAAATGGAGAGATCTTGTGAGATTTATTCTCAAGTTGAAAAGGAGTTTATTTATTTCTATAACCAGTATTATTACGACACCACTCGATCTACATTGACCTGCGAGCTACCTTCATCAACTGTTCACACCAAACGTCCGGGGAGGCCTCCTTCCTTTATTCAGAAAGAGGTCTTGGTAGAATTGTGAGTGTCATGAACATCTAGAATCTGTTAATCACTTATGTTACGTCATAGATTCCTAAGTAACTTATTACTACACTATCGTTGTACAGTTCAGTCTTGTCGACAATAAACTAAGTCCATCTGATAAAGTGTCAGTGAAGTATCTCTGAAAGTGAGGGCTTAATTTTTCCTGGAATTAAATCTCAAATCACGCCCTTGAATAAGCTTTTTTTGTAATAAACGCAAAATTTCAACAGGATTTTTTAACTCTTGATTACGAATTTCTTCAACCAGCTGATCAGCTCTTTGGACTGCACTATCGGAGACATCTCCATTTTCGCAATCCTGATCAGCGGCTTCCTGATTTTCAGCCACAACAGGCGTAGCATTTTCATCTACATCTACCTGTACTTCACGGCCAACACTGTGACTAGCTGAGCTGTCACATACAGAGTTCATTTAATCACCCCTCTACTAACTATGATTAAATCTACATCGTTTCCATCTTCTTCATGGCACACAAACTCATATCCCTGCTTCACCTCGACATACAACAACCCCTTTTTAACAACAGCATAATTATACTCCGCTCCCGGACCAAGCTGAGGTGTGGTAATTGCCTTGTGGCGGACTTTCACGAAATCAAAATCATTTGGGCCAAGTAAGGGAAATTTTGCTCTTAAGGCCTCTTTCACTGCTTTACGTATGGTCAATTCATCGTCACCTTCTTCTAATAAAAGCATACCACTGGCGATCACAGAATCCCACTTCAGATGGTGAACCTTAGCTTCTTCCATGTCATCATCACAGCATCTAAGAAGAGAAAATTCCACAGGTTTCTTTTCTTTCTTCGCTGTAGGCTTAGGCTGGTCAGTACGCTGGTATGCAACCCCAGATGCCACTCTCAACCTTTCTTGTCTGTTCAATCGACGAAAGAGGCCGGAAGAGGTGCTTTCTCAAAGCATTCCCTGTGCTCGCCGCAAAGTTTCGTTTAGCGTTGGCGTTGATGAGTTTAAGGAATTACAATTTCCAGTAGCGTTAGTATTCAAAGTACTGGGATTCCTACAGGTGTTAGGACTGCCAGGAGAGGAAGTAGCCTGGATGCTTCGCTGAGTAACTCTAAACCTCTGTGTTTTACACCATCTTCTATGTTGATAACCGGCCCCCAAAACAAATGGCCGCCACTGATGTGACAAGTGATCTCACGCGAGCCAGCTTGGCCGAGCTCGCCCCAGGAAGATTAAATGAAATTTGCTGCAGGTTTAAATCAAATTTACAGCAGGTCTAAATAAAATTTACAGCAGGTTTAAATAAAATTTACAGCAGGTTTAAATGAAATTTACAGCAGGTTTAAATGAAATTTATTGTAGGTTTAAATGAAAAATTGCCTCAAAGATTAAATGGATTTGATTGGGAAGTTTAAATTAGAAATTTAAAAGGATTAAATTAAATTTCGATTTTAAACAATAATTCACTTTAAATCTAAATACATTTCGACAACAAAGTTTAAATTTAAACTGAACGAAGTTCAAATCAAATAAAAATTAACCAAGATTAAATTTTGCTACATATGGGCAGCCATACCACTCTGCAAACCACTGGAAAGCTTTTAAGATTATAGCCTTTATTTGAATATAGGTAATTTACTTTTCCATCTTCTATTATGGTAAGCTTTGCATTTTCTGTGCCATTAAGAAAAATCTCATGAATACGCCACAATGAATATGTTCCTGGTTGAATGATGATGAAGGGTCTATTCTCTTTGAAAATCTTTTGTCGCTCCTTAAACGTTGTTAGTATTTTAGGTATCTTGCAATCCAAAAGCTGTATCTCTTTCCGTCATCCCATTCAAAGGCGGATCCAAATAAACTCGAGTTTTAGATTTAAACATAGTAACACTAAGCATCTTGTTTTTTGTAATTAACGATTCTTCTTCTTTAACTGCTCTACAAAATACACAACAACGGCAACTATCAATAACCAAGCATTTTTCCCAAGAAAAGAATTAACTTCTCCCGCAGTTTTGAAAAGGAAGCTAACAATCGCACCGATCATGCCGGGTAATATTTCACCAAGTTTCTTCCCAATCGTTTTCAAACCGTTACCCACTCCAGTGCCCAGTTTGCTTAAACCTTTGGAAAGACTCGAAACGATAACTGCAATTACTACAGCAACAGCACTCACAACTGCAAAGACTGTGAAACCATATTTCTTGAAAATAGCTTTTACTCTATCTCTCAAAGGCATTCTTTCTAATATTTCATCATTCTGTCTTTCTAGATCTCTTATTCTTTCTTCTTTTCTAGTTATATTTTTAACTGCTAATCTCTCTAATTCATCAACCCTTTTGGTTAATCTATCTCTAGCTTGTTCTACCTTTTTTAAACTGAATAGACCTTTCTTGCTTTTATCAAGTTCATTTTTGTATTGTCCTAATTCATTACGAAGTTTCTCAGCCTCTGTTTTTGCTTCTATTTTCTGATTAACAGCAGAATCCAAATAACTCTCACGTTCAGCGATTCTTTTCTGTTGTTCTATTATTCTATTGTATTCTATTGTCTCTGTTATTCTACGTAGTTCCTTTTCATTATCAGCATAAACTTGCACCTACACCATTTGTTTCCAAAACCGTTCTTAGTCCTTCTAAAGCGTTATTTAAATCTCTATTCGTTTCATTTAATTCTTTCAGATTTGGCACTAGTTCATCATTCTTTGCTGCTAATGTTTCCGAATCAATTCCAAGAGACTTTTTTATTGTACCTGGTAAACCATCATATTAATTTAATTACCCATATTTATTTATTTAGATTTGCTAGTTAATTTAACCCATACTCGACCTTCTTCATCGAGACTTCCTGTAAAGGGTGAATTCAGAGGATCAAATTCATAAAATGTACTTTGAAATATTTGTAAGGCTTCACGCCTATCTTCACCTATATCCCCAAGAAGCGGGGTAGTCTCAAGATGTGAAACTGATGTGGAGGTTATCGGACTCAAATAAAGCTGTTCATCCCAATCATAATCTCCATCTCCACTTGTACCGGGTTCATTTAATTTAGTTGGATCAAGTTCATCATCCATATTTATAACTTGATAACTAGTAAAGAAATGTCTAAATTAATTAAATTATATCCATTTACTCACAAGATCCTATCGCCAACATTCCACCACCTACAAAAGCCATTTCACCTATTTTCTGATCACTACTCGGTTTATAACAATCAGAGAATTTCGGTTCATTCAAAGTATTTTCTGGGTGAGTTTGGTTGTATAATTTCAAAGCTTCATCGGTATTTGCAATATTTTTATAAGCTATACTTTCATCATTTTCTCTCTTATTAACCCAATCAATGAAAGCTAATCTCTTTTTCTGATATTCCGTATAATCTTTCTGATATTTTTCTAAAGCTTTGTCATGTCTTTCTCTTTCCCTTTCGAGATCGGAAGATGATTACCCACTGAAAGTTTTTGCGAGGTAATTTCCACCAATGAAGGCTGTTGCATTTAGAACCGCTCCTCCAAGCATTATAGCTATTGATGCCATATTTATGAGCTTTTAGGTAATATATTCTGATCCTCTAAATAATTTTTAAGATACATGCTTCTTCCCAAAACAGCAACCCTCTTCACATAGTTCATGACATTGGATGAAGGACCTACAAGGAAATTTTCTTTTAAAGCTTTTTTAGCAACCCACCCCACACCAGCGGAAAGACCGATGAGAGTTGCAGAATCAGTAACAGTTTTTACAAGCTTATTATTGGACATTTTAAATTATGACCATCCACTATTTCAATTATTTTTAGGAGTTTCATGAGTTTTCTGCGGAATTGTCAGTGGTTCAGATACTTTCAAATCAGCTTTATCACTTCTGTATCTCATAAACAAATCAACTGCTGCAATTCCGATTCCAGCTAGAGACAAAACAGTTTGAAAAGATAATTCTGGAATCCAACCACCATTATTACTATTGATAGACTGTTCTTGCTGCTTTATCGAGGCTTCCTCCTCTTGTTGCTTTTTCAATGCTTCCTTAGCTTTCTTATTATATTCAGCTAATTTTTTCCCAGCTGTTACTTTTTTGGGATCTTTTGTTTTTTGTGGTAAAATTCAGATATGATCAGCCGATTTGGAAGACCAGTTTCATGGCTTTCTTTTTGATTTCTTCAGCTGCTTCTTTATCACCTGACTTTTTCTTGTCTTTGGCGAAAAAGCAATCTTCTTTCTGACATAACACTTCTGTGAGAGCATCCTTTTCGGATAACTCACAATAAATTCCACTGGTTGTACCTCTTCTTGTTGCATGTGTTTGAACTTGGCTTGAAGCAGATTCCATCGGTCCCTGACTCCTCTCTTGTCCTTTATCATAAATTTTGGATTATCGAGCTTGTTCAATCTTTCTTGGATTGACTCCCAGATTTTGCCACGGTCTGGACTGCCTTTCTTGAACTGAAACGATTCGCTAGCAATCATTTCACGCAACAGGAGAATGTCATGGTCATCTGTCCATTCCATTACAGGTTGTTTTGGGGTAGCTATCTTTACGTTAGAGGCTAAAAAGTTCCGAAAATGACTGTAAATACTTGATAGTCGCTCGTACAAACGCCGAAACGATAGAATAATATTTTAAGTATTACTAAGTACAAAAAATTGCAGGCAAAATGATAAGTACGAAAATCATAAAAGAGAAACCCACGTTTTACAGGCGACGTCAAAATAAGCAAAACAAAGTCGGCGCAGACTCGCGACGGGTGACCTTGTCGGGGGGAAAAGTGGATGGGAAGTAAATTTGACTTCCGGTTGCCGTCGCCCCGTAGAAAACGTCTGATGCATTAAGTTCCGCGTGCTTTGACGTAAGAGAAAGACGATTTTACACCACCAAACACAAGCGAAGTCTGATTACCAGGACGTAAAGCTTCTCACACCGTGTGGCCGTCTAATTTGAGTTCCAGCCTGTGGTTAACAAAAAAATCGGTCTCATCTACATCTTGTAGCCGAAGCTTTCTTCAGACATGGCTTATAGTGCGCGAACATTACGCATGTTGTCGTTGATGCATATTATCCTTGGCGTACTCGCTCTGATCACCGGCCAAGTGTCTATGAAAGTATCTCCTTATTACAACGGTGTTTTCGGTATGGGCTTGTGGATAGGAGGCTGGGTGAGTAGAGCATCGTTTACAAACGTGTAAATAGTGGGAAATACTGTCTTTGCTGCCAATATGTTAACTTCTTTGCTCAATTCCTGCCGCATAGTCCAGAGGAGCAAATAAATTACTGTTTACATTTTAAATTGAAATTGATTAAGTGTTCCCTGTTTTTGGTATTTGTAAGATCGCTTGCACGAATTAGATATTTACGGGGATTTAGAGATTGATTTATCGGATGAGTTTCCATCATGAGGTAAAGAAGGATGCTTATCTTTAGTCGAGCGACAATATCTCGTCCGGTTGAAGAATTATTTGCATTCATTTATAGGTTTCCAGTCAATTCCCTCACGTGCTGTGCACATAAGATTGCTTCATCAATTTTGCAACATTCAGCGTTCTGTAATTTGCAAGTGTCCAAACGAAAACGCAGTTATGGGATTTTGCAAATATTGAGACCTGACCTAGACGACCGAAGCTTGACGAAATATGGCCTTGAACGAATCCTCATATTTTCAAAATCGTTACTAACGCTCGACATGTTGTACTTTTGAAATAGTAAAATACATTTAAGATTAGGAAGAAATATGGGGTTTCTGTTATACTTTTGGGAGGCGAACGTTAGCGTGGGTAAAGTGAAAAAAGGATATAATATTGTTTCCAAGTGACAATCCACGAATTTGCGGTTAACTTAGTCAAGCGCAGAAATATGAAACAATTAAAACAGTAAATGCTACATTACAATCCCCTCTAAACTGATATTTAGTGCAGAAATTCTGGCAGAGGAAGAAAAAGATCCCCGCTTCGCTGACACCAGGAAACGAGTCTGGGCACGCAAGGATTGCGACTGCTGTTCTTGGCAAAGGAGAAGGTTATTGAATGACAGGATTTTCAGCATTTTTGACCGAAAAAAGTTGCAAATTGAGGAGTACTAGGGTACCAAATACGGGAATAAAGATTTCTCAGAAACCGAAATTGAAATATTAAAATTCACCGGCACGTAGAGGTTGACTAAACCTGCTGAGGGAAAGCGTGGAAGTGATTTGCAGCATTTGATTACTTTCGCTGTTCAACGCTGTAACGTTTTCAACTCACTTGGTGTTTTGCCAAAAGGTCATCAAGCTAGGTAAAAGGCAGTTGTTTTGTCGGTCCTAGTCAGAAGTTAAAATGAACCTGAAGTTTTTTGTGTTGGTAAAGCATAAACACAGTGAAATAGTACCACAAGAAGGGATAAGTTACATTCACTGGCAGATTGCGATAAACAAAAGTTGAGAGTTTATTTTTTAATTACATATATAATACACTCACAATAGTGGTCAATGTTTTGCAACAAAAACTTTAGTTATGTCTCCATCAACCCTTTTAAAGTCTCGAAAATATATTAACTACAATAAAGTATTTTTATTAGTATTAAACATCCCTTTACAGTTCAATAGCACTTCACTTTTTGTTTGTTTGTTTTTTTGGAGTTTAGAACTTATCACGTTTTGTAAACTGGAACTTTGTGGAGCTCTTTTTTAAAATTATTAGATTTGGTGCTAAATAATTATGTATTTATTTTGATATGATTTTTGTGTTTATCATTGATTAATTGGAAAGGTTGGATGTTTTCATGTACATTTTGTTTGACCCTTGTCTTCAACTTGGTCACACTAGGCACTCAAGTGCACTTCAAGTGCACTTCAAGCGCACTTGTGTTGAAGTGCACTTAAAGTACACTTTGTCTCTTGTCGAAAAAATGCGTTCATAGCGGGGCTCCCACGCGCGCTTTGCGCGCGTGGTACAGAGCCCCATACTCATGGAATATGGTCAACCTCTTTTCGTTTGGTTGTCACGTGACTGACCGAGCGTACGTACGCGTCTGCAGACTGTACGGGTAGGGTAGGGGAGACTATCAAAAGGAAGGGAGGGGTATCTCAGGCGTGTCTAGGCAAATCCACATCTTTTATATTGGACATTCACAATATGGTCAATTGACACCTATCAAAACGGGATAGCCACTGACCAGCATCACATGACCATATTGTGGGCTCATGTGTCAACTCATCGAGGTGACGTGATTTATTTGGAAGCTGTCCGCTGACCAGTAATTGATTTACGAGATCGTGGGCTCAAGTCTCGAGCTCTGGTAGCCCGCGTATTTTTGGCGGGAAATTGCGTTGACGACTGAAAAAGAAATTTTCAGTTCACTGTCTTTTTGAGACAATATTACTCTAGACTGTTAAAGTCTTACTAAAGGATAAACGAAACAATTTCTATTGCTATGTCAACAAACAATAGCAGAGAAAATATAATTTGCAGAACACAGGTTCAGGTGAAGAGCAACGGGAAAGAGAGCGGAAGAGAGCAAGAATTAACCCGGGAAAAATGAGCGAAGAAGATCGCCAAAGAAGGCGCGCTCGGAAAAGAGAAAGGAGACGAAATTCTAGCGAAGAACGCCGACAAGCAGAAAGTGTCCGGGCTCGAGAAAACAGACAAAATGTTAAAGAAGAACGCCGAGAAGCAGAAAGACTCCGTGCTGTGGAAAACAAACAAAATTGTGGCGAAGAACGACAAGAAGCGGAAAGACTCTGTGCTGTGGAAAACAGACAAAATTTTAGCGAAGAACGCAGAGAAGCGGAAAGACTCCGTGCTGTGGAAAACAGACAAAATTGTAGCGAAGAACGCCGAGATACCCTGCTAAAAGCCATGAAGGAGAGAAACCTCGGCTCGTAGGGTAAAGCAGAGAAGGTTTTTTTCCTATGATTATGAATTATAGGATTGAAGGAAACCCTGAAGTTCAGTAATAGATTCTTGAGTGCTTAATAATTTTACGATTTCATTTAATAATTCAATTTGAGTGGCCTCCATAACTCAATTTAATTATAACATAACAAAAAAGAAAAACATTTACATTTATTTTGCTTCCATGCGGGCTATATACTGGAACCTCGATATCAAGAACTGTCTAAATGTGTTTTTATATAGATAGTTATATCTAAGCCCTTTTGCATACATTTTACCATACCTTGGAGTAAACATTTATTTTACCGAGGTGTTCGTTTTAACACGAAAATGACAAGAGTTGTGTCCTGTATTTCCCTGTAGCGTGTACAAATCTTTTAAATACATTTACGCAAATAAAATGGTTAATTTCATCAGGAATAGAATACAGAACATTGATAATTTGTGTTTTTTGTAGAATATACTCCATGACTTTGTAGGTAGAAAGACCGTACTAATGGCAGACGAAAGTTTAGACAAAAATCATAGCGAGTTAACCGACCACGACACTAAACTATAGTTAAAAACGTTTGTGAATTCCTCCGCAATATTTTAGAATGCTTTTACAGTTTAAAGTGAAATGAAAGTACTAAACGGGAGCCCCGCTTTTAGGCTTGGCTAAATCTATATTAGTAATTGTCAAAAGAGTTACTTCTGTTTCTTCCTTGGTCCAGTCGGCACATTTTTTGTTTGCTTGCCGCCTTTTCTGGAGCAGAGTTTTGCGAAATTAAACAGCCGCGCTTGAAGAACGACCCGTCGCTGGGAAATACGGCTGATCGGTTCTGGGACAAAATGATTGACACGCAAGAAATAAGCGTGCGATGCTCTGAGTGGATAAGTTCGGTCTCAAGGATGGTTTCACCCTTACTTGAGACCGCACTTCGGCTCTTTGAAGTTTCGGCGTTTCCAAGACAACTAAGGGACGGACCATTAGAAAAGTTGAGGGGAGGGGGTGGGGAATTTTCAGCTTGCACGAATTTTTTTTTTTCGCTCACTGCTTGTGCAGGAATTTTTTTTTCAGGTGGACCCCTCTGCACGAATTTTTTTTACTACGTGTGAAAAAGTCACAATTGGACCTTCCTTCTGCATGATTTTTTTTTTACCTTCTTCTTTGCATGAATTTCTTTCTTGGCATTTTCCCTTGCATGAATTTTTTTTTGGTTTTTTCCCCACCCCTCCATCACTTTCCTAATGGTCCGTCCCTCACTACGACCAGCCAAATGGAACGGCACCCGTTCACGCAAAAGTGCGTTTCAAGTGCACTTGAAGTGCACTTGAAGTGCCAAGTGTGAACCCACCTAATTTCTTCAAAGAATATGAGGTTGGACATTGAACCCCACTAGAACATTCTTCATAATGCTGTCAAATAAAAGGCTCACTGGGAAAGAATTACTCCAAAATGATGACAGCAGTGTAACTTAATAACTTTAATTAATTCATCAGAACCTGCTAGAGCAATTGAATTGAAAGATCATTATATATATTGTGCTTTCACATGAAGGAAGACCTTTGTGACTCGAAGGCCCTTACCTTTTGGGGGAGGGGTACACTCCCCTAGAAAAGTTCGAAATTCAATAGTTAATTTTGCTAAGATATTATTGCGTTTTCTGTAATTGTGGAGCAAAGGCTAATATAACATCCTTTGGTTAGCAAAAAGTTACTCTATTTTGCAGTCGTAAATTACAGAGTTATTTTCTTTTATTTTCAAATAGATTATAGTCACAGCGCTGGCAGGATTTGTTAGTTCAAGACAACTTGAAAATTACAGCAAGGTATGGTGTGATTCTTTTTGTTTCTGACTTTTGCAGTTCTGATTCGAATACTTTATAAAATAACTCAGAGGCGGACTGCATGCCCCCTGATTGGTCAAAAATCTATGGGTTTTTGTGCCAGTAAACCCATAGAAAAGAGAAACATTTTCTGTTTTTATGTAACGTTAGTTATTAAAACCATGAACGGCAGTTTTTATGGGTTTCCCAGCATAATAGACCACTTGGGATCGATATTGGGAGAACTACCAAATCTTGTTTTAAAAGCAGCCGTAAAAGTAGCAGTTGTAGTAGTAGTAGTGGTATTAGTAGTAATGATAGTAGTAGTAGTAGCAGCAGCAGTGGTAGAAGTAGTAGTCTGTGCAGCAGTAGCAGTAGTAGTAGTAGTAGTAGTAGTTGTAGTAGTATTTGTAGTAGTAGTAGTAGTAATAGCAATAGTAGTAGTAGTAGCACTAGCAGTAGCAGTAGCGAGACGTCTTCGTAGCAGTAGTAGTAGTAGTAATAGCAGCAACAGCAGCAGTAGTAATAGTAGTAGTAGCAGTATCAGTATCAGTGCAGTACCAATACCAGTAGCAGCAGCAGTAGTAGAAGTCGCAGTTGTTATATATTCATATTTTCATGACTTATGCCTCTGGCTGCAAGGCACACAGGTTTGTGTTAATATGAGCTAATCGCATTAAAGCACATGGCATGTGTTACAAATCATGCATGGCATCCTTGGTGTCTTGTATTTTTACTTCCATCAAATAAAGCGAGAATGTTTTATAGATTGGAACATTCCTTGGTTGCTGTTTGGTTGCAATAGTGATTCTCTCAATCTGCTCAATCATCTTGGGTACTGTTGTCATAAAACATTACGAGTTTGAATCAACTGTGACTCGCGACTATTACAAAGATAAAGGAACCTTTGGCCAGGAATCACACGAAGACTATTTTAAACCAGAGGAATATTTTGAAAATCGCCGCAAAGAAGGACGCATTGGATTAGCAGTGTATGGGTCTCTTTTGGCCATTGAAATATGTGACATTCTAGTGTCCATCATTTGTGTCTACGTGTGCCGAGACCTGTGCAAGAGTGATCAGGTAAAGTTTTGATAATCTTAAACTTGACCACTAACTCTCTAAAGGTGGTATTTCCTGTTAAGCTGGTTTTACGTGGCAGAGAGAGGTTTGGAGCTATTCCATTCAAGAACGCTACCTGAGCGCCATTATATGGCAATTTTGCTTTGTTCTGTTTCCCGGGACGAAGCGGGCAATTCTTAGCGGCATTCCCGAACGGGCTCTCTACCCCTCGGGTAGCCAATCAGAACTCAGGATTCACCTCATCTCTCCAGCTCGCGAAACAAACCATGTAATGAATTTCGATATTGTATTTCGTCTCCTCGTGAACTCTACATAACACCAGCCGAGCTCCAGGCCCACACTGGGCATATTGGCGCGAGGTCCTGGTATTAGCTTTTAGAAGATTAAATTTGTGTCAAGCAAGCTTTTGATACCGTGACCGTGAACAAAGATAAGAAAATCAGGACCGGGATAAGGATCAATCAGATTGCGCCCAGTATCCGTTTCCATGCCCTCTAGGGAAAAGTCATAGTTAATATCTTGTTCATCTCTAAACTCTATACATGTTTTCTTCGTTTCTTGACAGATGTTGAATTACCGACCTGCCAGTGGTGCTCGACGGCCAGAAGTCAGTTTGAACCCAAATGCATCCGTCCCTCCTTTGGAGCGTGGTGCGTCAGATTGGGCCGAGCTAGGATTTTCGGGTTCGCTGAATTTGGCAAACACAGATCAACAGACGCAGTTTCACCCACAGTACAAATTACCTGTAAGTCGGAAATCACGCTATAACAGCAGGTGCTTAGCATTCAACCAAAAAATCCGAAAATTCGGTTGGAAGTCAAGTGGAACGGCCTTCTTCCGTTCGGTCCAACCAGAATATTTAGGGCAACCTTTGAAGATGGTCCCGAGTGACGGGTCGATCTGGCCTGACCGAAATAACTCGTTCCTTTTGGTCAATTCTGATTTTTATTACATGGCAAGGTAGTCTGATTGGTTCGTCTTCGGTCGGAATTTTGCTTACGGGACGTTTCCATGGAAACGGTTATGTGCCGTGTATTTTTGTTTACAAAAGCCGGCAAATTCAAAATTTGCGAATAACACAGGAAAAAAGAAGACATGCAAATAATCTCCGTAGGAAACTACATAAAAGATCGTACTGCTGAGCGTATTTACTAAGTGCGTTTTTTGCGTTTTTCCAAGACAAAATGGGGAAAAAGAACATAACCCCGTCTGATATGATAAGGGGGGACAAAATCTATTTTTAGCCCGGAATCTATTTGTATCTCGTTCCATGGCTGCGCGGTTTCCACATGGCGCATTGAAATTACAACCACGTGATGATAAGGACACCAGCCATTGGTCAGTTAAAATAGTTTCCCGATCTAAAAATAGATTCTGTCCCCTTATCATAGTAAGAGAACCCAGTCTTGAAGATACGTTCTCTTACCTCATTTTATCTTGGTTTTGCTTAACGAATTAATTCTCTTACTCTTTCCAATCCAGAACTACGCCGAATTGTTCCCAGAAGGCATGGTAACTACTGATCAGGGTGGAAGCGAACCACAAATCACGCCCCTGGGGGATCCCCCACCCGAGTACACAGCGTCAATTGAAGTAACGCCAGTCCCACAGCAGACCTTACTCCCGGGGTCTGTAATCGAACTTCCTTCCACATCAAGTTATCTATCTGCCGAGGAATATGTAAGCGAACAATTACGAGCCAATGTAGAGGTGGCGGAACAACCCCCGGAATATCCGGAAGTTCTCAGGCCATCCACTCCCCCTCCGTCTTTACATCCGGGAGATCATCCTGGTTTGGCGCCCTCGTACTTGGTAACTAATGCCAGCGTCTCGGATTGTTCTGAGTCGGAACCTGGGTCGTGTAGTACACCGTCTTCTGTATCACAGAGGAGCGTGACATTACCAAACCGGGTAGAAACGAGTCCAACCTCGGAAGATGTTAACACCAGCGGCGAAATAGTGCAGTCTGATGGAAACTCGGACCAGAAAAGCACAAATGTAAGAGAAGCGTGGATGGCTTCACAGTCATAACGAAATGCCCAACTCACGATTGGTTTGAAAAATGACGTTGAGCAATATTGACGACGTAAAGAGGAAAATAACAGATTTTCGCAGTTTCATGCCCATCGAATGATCCCAACCTTCATCGTCCTCATGTAAGTGCTGCAAGGTAACATGGGAAATACAGCTATGCCATCCATTGACTTCGAGGACACTTACCATTGGAACAAGCGTGCAATATATATATTTTATTTACCGGGTGGAAGGTCCGTATGGGAAAAAACTGTGCCCTTGGTCTTGAGTACGGCCCAAGCCCGGTAAATAACTTATTTTTTGTAGATATCTCCTTTTTAAAGTAAGAAAATAGATCGGAAATTGCTTCAGCAGGATAAAGATACGACCCGTGGGCTGTATCGTAAAAAGCTAGTGATTAGCCAATCAAATTCGAGGATTAAGGATTCCGGCACACTCAGATGCCTGAGAAAAAAATAAAGGTACTTTTCTCATGCCCCCCCCCCCCCCAATCAAAAGAAAGAGAAATCAATTCCGAATTAAAACATTGTGACATAAAAGTATTTCTAAAATGTTTCACGTGACTCAATTTTCCCTGATTTGTTTTTCGCATGACCGCCCAAATCCTACCAGCACCCACTCCCTCGTAAAAAAATGAATGGTCTCTAACCACTTCGCGTAGACGTAAACGTTGCTATGATTCTACTAATAACTTCAGTACAAATTTCCTGTGTATGCAGCTCCTTCTGCCAGGTTTGTCTTATCGTCTTAAACCGTTTCTCTACTATATCTGATGTGCTAAAGCTTGGCTGGCTGCCTGTTAAGTACCACAGATATCTCAGTCTATTAAGAATCATATGTAAGGCACTTTATAACGAGGAATGGTCATCCTTTATTAGATTAGACGTCCGAGCACCGACACGCAACTTGCGATTTTCGTCAGAACTTAGTTTGGTTGTGCCCCAGTTCCCTGGCACGTTTCAGGACTCCGCAGCGCGCTTGTTTAACAGCTTGCCTAAGGACATGAAAAACATCACTGACTCTGACCCTGAAGAACTCCAGCAGAAATGTAAAAGCTTCTATTTTTCCTCTACGAAAGCCGAATTTGAGTAATTCCGAGAATTTTTTTTTGCTTTTCTTTATACAATTTTGTAGATGTAGCTGGATTTAATTTTCTTCATTTTAGGTCTTAGCATAGAAGAGCAACGCCCATAATAAACCTTTATTATAATAATAATAATATACATGAAAAAATTACTCGATTCTGATTGGCTGAGAGCAGTGCAGTTCAAGTGTAACACCAGTGCAAAAAGTGTAATACCAGTGCAAAAAGTGTAACACCAGTGCAAATTACACATCAACGATTTTTTTTCGCGATTTCATGCGCAAATATTTTTAAACGAACCGCTTTGAGTTCGTAGCGTTATCAGGTGATCTTCATCAGCCAATCAGTAAGTAAAGTGTCAAATCCGCGTCAAATGCTCATTTCCTGTCCGCGATGAGATCTTCCGGGACTTCCTCTAGGCAAATTTTTTCATGTTTATATTATTAATAAGTAACCATACGGTTTTTCTCGTTCAATTTGGTATTAATTTGCACTTGTGAGTTTTTCAAAAAGCTGAAATTGCACTCGCCAAAGCGGCTCGTGCAATTTCAACTTTTTGCAAAACTCACTCGTGCAAATTAATTCCAAATTGAACTCGAAACCGTATGATTACCTTTACTTATTGTTGTTTTTATAACGCAGTGCACATTTCAGGCACTGGACGTTTGTGAGGGTCCGATCACTTCCCGTGATCTAAGACGTCTACAACTGAGTGGAAAGTCGTGATGGTAATGTCATCTACTCCACATTAGTTTTATCCCTCTTGGTATCGAGCACTTTTCCTATGATTCTTGCTGTACATGTACCGAGGAGGCAAGCTTTCTGCAGCATGTCAAACGAAGGCATAAGATCTAGAGCGTTGGGCCTTATTATTAATATTATTATTATTATTATTATAGTTATTATTATTATTATTAAGCTCCAAACGTCAACACCCTTAAAATCGCCTTACCGTTGTAAAACTTACTTTGCCGACTCGTTTGATAAAACATTTTGTGGTGTTTCAATTTAGTTTCCCACCGACGGAGCACAAACTTCTTTAAAAACTGACTCCTTTAAGTTTAGATATTATTTCTCACAGAGTCTTCAATTCAACGCAAGAGGCACAAAAAGTAGAGAATGGGCGAGGAAAAAGAGAAAAGAAGGGAAATAAAAGAAAAGTGTAAGACGGCATTGCATGTTTCAAAATTCATACTTTTTCTCACTTGAGCTGTTGAAATGAACACATCTCTACGTGAAATGAGAAAAAAATGTACTGAAATGCACAACAGTTGTTATGAAAAATACGAGTCCTTTGTGAATCACGTACATCCTTGTATGAAAGTTGTAACACATACACTGAAATGTTTCAGTGGGCATTAACGTGAAATACATTGAGCAACGATTGCAACTTAATCTACATTCTCAATGCAACTTTCGTTTAGTTTTTACCATGCTTGTCGCACCGAATCTCAAGGTATGTTGCACACTTTCTCAGTAGTACGTTTTCAGTGTATCTTGCGAAAAAAACTCGCCTTGATAATAATTCATGTTAAGGGCGGACCATTAGAAAAGTGATGGGGGGGGGGGTGGGGAAAAAACAAAAAAAAAATTCATGCAAGGGAAAATGCCAAAAAAAAAAATTCATGCAAAGAAGGAGGTAAAAAAAAATTCATGCAGAAGGAAGGTCCAATTGTGATTTTTTCACACGTAGTAAAAAAAATTCGTGAAGAGGGGTTCACCTGAAAAAAAAATTCCTGCACAAGCAATGAGCGAAAAAACAAATTCGTGCAAGCTGAAAATTCCCCACCCCCACCCCCCCATCACTTTTCTAATGGTCCGTCCCTAAGCTAAGCAAAAAGTCCCTGGAGTTCCTCGGAAGCGATTGAGATCTGACACGAAAAGTAACAAAGATGACCTTTTCGTGGAAGCTGTCCTTTCCAACCCCCAGGGTAGGACTTCCCAGAGCCGCTGCTGTCAATCACTCGTGAAACCCTTCAAGTTCACCAATCTGTTGAAGATGAAATGGCAGCTTTCAGCAGTACACAACGAACCGCTCCCAAAAAATAAATTTCAATTCGTGGCTGGCACTCTTATACAAAAAAACAGTTTAGCCCTCTAGTTATTATTGTTATTATTATTATTATTATTATTATTATTATTTATTTATTTATTTATTTATTTTTACTGGCTGGTAGACTTAGTCTAAAAATATACCTTGCTGGCACAATTATCACATTCCTGAAGAGCCACAGAGTCAAAACGCAACAGAATTCTTCTTAACTCTCAGCTGGAAAACACTTCACACTGATCCGGAACAAACACGACTATGTACATTAAGTCTGCATTTTGGCTTTTTGCTGGCAAGAACGGGGAAAACAATTAAATTATTGGAGTGGCAACTACAGATGTCAGGTTTGTCACTAGCTGGCTCTAAAGAGCGGATAAGTTTTTCCCGCCGCCGTAAATAATTAATCAGAAATAGATTTGCAGAGTCTAAGAGATCACTCTAGACAAAAACGGTTCAACTCTTAACTTATCGTTGGGTACCCTGACATACGGGGGATGACAACCCTAAAAAACGCTGTTTGAGCAATACTAGATCTTAACTTGAGTCGTCCCGGAAATTTGGATAATCCTCCCGAATTTTCGGGATAAATCTCCTTCGATGTCCCTATTTTTTTTCTGAAATGTCCAAGAATGATCGCGTGTTTCACGGAAAATTTTCCAAGTGTCCCGATTCCCGGAAAAAATCTCCAGATTCCCAGAACAATTTTGGCTTTGTCCCGAAACAGCGTTTGTTATAGTTGTCACCCTCCTTTAAAATGGCGCCTCATGGTATGAAGAAAGATCTCGTTCACAGGGTGCTCGTTTACGCGGACAGCGATGGTCATGGACTCTGGGTATGAGTCGACTCCCGTGGACTTTGTAATAGCGAGCTTAACCACGCGCTTTTTTGAGACGCGGACGGCAACCGGAAGAGAACATTATGCGTGCCAGGACAGTGGTGTCTCCCAGATTTTTATAGTAATCATCTCTAATGAAGAAAAGATTTTAATCAATGTAAATGTAGTCGTGTGTAGACAAGTTAAAAGGGAAAACAGCTCACTTCCGGTTGCCGTCCGCGTCTCAAAAACGCACGTGCTTAAGCTCCCTATTGTTATTGTTGGGTCGCGTTCTTTGACGTAAGAGAAAGATGATTTTACACCACCAAACACAAGCGAAGTCTGATTAACCCGGACTTAAGCTTGTCACACCGTGTGGCCGTCTAATTTGAGTTCCAGCCTGTGGTTAACAAAAAAAATCGGTCTCATCTACAGTGTAGGTCTTGTCGCCGAAGCTTTCTTCAGACATGGCTTATAGTGCGCGTACAATACGCATGTTGTCGTTGATGCACGTTATCCTTGGCGTACTCGCTCTGATCACCGGCCAAGTGTCTATGAAAGTATCTCCTTATTACAACGGTGTTTTCGGTATGGGCTTGTGGATAGGAGGCTGGGTGAGTAGAGCATCGTAAACGTGTAAACAGTGGAAAATACTGTCTTTGCTGCCAATAATTATGTTTTAAAACTTCTTTGCTCAATTCCTGTCGCATAGTCCAGACGAGCAAATAAATTACTGTTTACATTTTAAATTGAAATTGATTAAGTGTTCCCTGTTTTTGGTATTTGTAAGATCGCTTGCAAGAGTTAGATATTTACGAGGATTTAGAGATTGATTTATCGGATGAGTTTCCATCATGAGGTAAACAAGGATTCTTATCGTTACTCGTGTGACTCGAGCGATAATATCTCGCCCGGTTAAAGATCTTCTCAGATAGTCAATTACAATTATTTGCATTCAAATTTTATAGGTTTCCAGTCAATTCCCTCACGTGCTGTGCACATAAAATTGCTTCATCAATTTTGCAACATTCAGCGTTCTATAATTTGCAAGTGTCCAAACGACAACGCAGTTATGGGATTTTGCAAATATTGACCTAACCCAGTCGACCGAAGCTTGACGAAATATGGCCTTGAACGAATCCTCATATTTTCAAAATCGTTACTAACGCTCGACATGTTGTACTTTTGAAATAGTAAAATACATTTAAGATTAGGAAGAAATATGGGGTTTCTGTTATACTTTTGGGAGGCGAACGTTAGCGTGGGTAAGGTGAAAAAAGGATATAATATTGTTTCCAAGTGACGATACACGAATTTGCGGTTAACTTGGTCAAGCGCAGAAATATGAAACAATTAAAACAGTAAATGCTACATTACAATCCCCTCTAAACTGATATTTAGTGCAGAAATTCTGGCAGAGAAAGAAAAAGATCCCCACTTCGCTGACACCAGTAAACGAGTCTGGGCACGCAAGGATTGCGACTGCAGCTGTTGTTGGCAAAGGAGAAGGTTATTCGATGACAGCATTTTCTTGACCAAAAAGATGTTGCAAATTGAGAAGTACTGGGGTCCAAAATACGGGAATAAAGATTTCTCACAAACCGGGATTGAAATATTAAAATTCACCGGCACGTAGAGGTTCACTAAACCGGTTGAGGGAAAAAGTGGAAGTAATTTCGCAGCATTCGATAACTTTCGCTGGTCAAGCTGTAACGTTGTCAACTCTTTTGTTGTTTTGCCAAAAGGTCAAGCTAAGGTCTAAGGCAGTTTGTTTGTCGGTCCTAGTCAAAAGTTAAAATGAAGCTGAAGTTTTTTGTGTTGGTAAAGCAAAAACACGGTGAAATAGTACCACAAGAAGGATAAGTTGACATTCACTGGCAGATTGCCATAAACAAAAGTTGAGAGTTTATTTCTTAATTACATATGTAATACACTCACAACAGTGGTCAATGTTTCGCAACAAAAACTTTATGTTATGTCTCCATCAACCCTTTTAATTAGTATTAAACATCCCTATACAGTTCAACAGCACTTCATTTTTTCTTTGTTTTTTTTTTTGGAGTTTAGAACTTAGCATGATTTGTAAACTGGAATTTTGTGGAGCTCTTTTGAAAATTATTAGATTTGGTGCTATTTAAGTATGTATTTATTTTGATATGATTGTTGTGTTTATCATTGATTAATTGGAAAGGTTGGATGTTTTCATGTACATTTTGTTTGACCCTTGTTTTCACCTTAGTCAATTTCTTCAAAGAATATGAGGTTGGACATTGAACCCCACTAGAACATTCTTCATAATGCTGTCAAATAAAAGGCTCACTGGGAAAGAGTTACTCCATAATAATGAGAGCAGTGTTATGTATAACAGTTAATTTCACATTTTGAATTAAAGCACCCACGTGTCACATTTGCACAGTCATGTTTATTTTTCTGCTACCATAGTGACCAAAACAAAAGAAGTTTAATAACTTTAATTAATTCATCAGAACCTGCTAGAGCAATTGAATTGAAAGACCATTATATATATTGTGCTTTCACATGAAGGAAGACCTTTGTGAATTTATAAGGATCTCAAATTAAAATTGTATATATATATATATATATATATATATATATATTAACAGTTAAAATAAAGTGAATACGAACAACTTCTGACTAAAGTTAAAGAAGTTGAAAATTGAATTAAAACGTTTCTGTCAGAGACCTTCTTCAGTTACTACAAGTTTTGACTAAAAAACAAGCTTTAAATAAGATACAGAGGTGCTTGTGATTACATAATTACAAGTGACAACTAACAAATGAGGTTCAAGATTACAAAAAAAGAACAAAATATTGTGCTAACCCATAGACGACAAAAAAATAAACAAAATCAACGGAGCAGAAAATACTGAATAATTATAAGCTGAAGAAAATGCTGCTATGAAAACAATTGACAAAAGATGACAGATAAAAACTAACATGTAAGAAGTCAAACTAGCTAAAACAAACACATACACACACACACACACACACACATTTATATACATTATTATATACTGTACATGTGACATCATTATCAAATCTGCATCCAAGCCTTTTTCCTTTGTGAAATCGTATCTTAACAATCTTTTTAAAATCCAAACCTGAGGCTATTTGGTGTTCACAGTTTCTAAATAATTAGAATAAAGATTGATGTTCACAATTTTTCCTCTGTGGACAGTTAAACTGAATACAGTGTCTATACTGTGACTCGAAGGTACAGTTTGTATCATTAAGCTCTAGATGCATGAAAGTTTCACTCCTGCTGGGCAAAGCTTTTACAGGACCCCATGCAAAGCCCTTACCTTCTGAGGGAGGGGTACAAGGTTACACTCCCCTAGAAAAGTTAAAAAAATAAACAGTTGCTAAGATATGATTGTGTTTTCTGTAATTGTGGAGCAAAGGCTTTGCTCGAACAAAGGGCTTAAATGCTCAAAACGTCAGCACCTCCCTTTTACCTTATGGTGGTATAACTTACTTTATCAATTTGTTTCATTATCCCAATTGCTAAGGCTAACATCCTTTGGTTAGCAAAACGTCACTCTATGTTGCAGTAGGAGTCATTTAGTAAATTATAGAGTTACTTTCTTTTATTTTCAAATAGATTATAGTCACAGCACTGACAGGATTTGTTAGTTCAAGACAACTTGAAAATTACTGCAAGGTATGGTGTGATTCTTTTTGTTTCTGACTTTTGCAATTCTGATTTGAATACTTTATAAAATAACTCAGAGACTACATGCCCCTGATTGGTTGAACATCTATGTGTTTTTGTGCCAGTAAACCCATAGAAAAGAGAAACATTTTCTATTTTTTATGTAAAGTTAGTTATTAAAACCATAAATGGCAGTTTTTATGGGTTTACCAGCATAATAGACCACTTGGGATGTTGGGAGAACACTCAAATCTTGTTTCAAAAGCAGCCGTAGGAGTAGCAGTTGTAATAGTAATAGTGGTAGTAGTAGTAGTGGTAGTAGCAGTAGTAGCAGTAGTAGCAGCAGCAGCAGCAGCAGTAGTAGTAGTAGTAATCTGTACAGTAGTAGTAGCAGCAGTAGTAGTCTGTACAGTAGTAACAGTAGTAGTTGTAGTTTGTACAGTAGTAGTAGCAGCAGTAGCAGTCTGTACAGTAGTAGCAGTAGCAGTAGTCTGTAGTAGTATTAGCAGCAGCAGCAGCAGTAGTAGTAGTAGTAGCTAAGTAGTAGTAGCAATAGTAGTAGTAGCAGCAGCAGCAGTAGTAGCAGTAGTAGTAGTAGCAGCAGTAGTAGTAGTAATCTGTACAGTAGTTGTAGTAGTTGTAGTAGCAGTAGTAGTAGTAGTCTGTACAGTAGTAGTAGCAGTAGTATTAGTAGTCTGTAGTAGTAGTAGTAGCAGCAACAGCAGCAGCAGCAGCAGTAGTAATAGTAGTAGTTGTAGTAGTAGCACTAGCAGTAGCAGTAGTAGTAGTAGTCGTAGCAATAGTAGCAGAAGTAGTAGCAATAGTAGTAGTAGTAGTAGTAGCAGCAGCAGCAGCAGTAGTAATAGTAGTAGTAGTAGCAGCAGCAGCAGCAGCAGTAGTAATAGTAGTAGTAGCAGTATCAGTATCAGTGCAGTACCAATACCAGTAGCAGCAGCAGTAGTAGAAGTCGCAGTTGTTATATATTCACATTTTCATGACTTATGCCTCTGGCTGCAAGGCACACAGGTTTGTGTTAATATTAGCCAATCGCATTAAAGCACATGGCATGTGTTACAAATCCAGCATGGCATCCTTGGTGTCTTGTATTTTTACTTCCATCAAGTAAAGCAAGAATGTTTTATAGATTGGAATATTCCTTGGTTGCTGTTTGGTTGCCATAGTGATTCTCTCAATCTGCTCAATCATCTTGGGTACTGTTGTGATAACACATTACGAGTTTGAATCAACTGTGACTCGCAACTATTACAAAGATAAAGGAACCTTTGGCCAGGAATCACACGAAGACTATTTTAAACCAGAGGAATATTTTGAAAATCGCCGCAAAGAAGGACGCATTGGATTAGCAGTGTATGGGTCTCTTTTGGCCATCGAAATATGTGACATTCTACTGTCCACCATTTGTGTCTACGTGTGCCGAGACCTGTGCAAGAGTGATCAGGTAAAGTTTTGATAATCTTAAACTTGACCACTAACTCTCTAGAGGTGGTATTTCCAGTTAAGCTGGTTTTACGTGGCAGAGAAAGGTTTGGAGCTATTCCATTCAAGAACGCAACCTGAGCGCAATCATATGGCAATTTTGCTTTGTTCTGTTTCGCGGGACGAAGTGGGCAATCCCGAACGGGCAAGCTAAGTCCAGCTTGTCCCCTCGGGAAGCCAATCAGAACTCAGGAGTCACCTTATCTTTCCAGCTCGCGAAACAAACCATGTAATAAATTTCGATATTGGACTCCGTCGCCTTGCGACTCCACGTAACACCAGCCGACCGCCAGGGCCACACTGGGCATATTGGCGCGAGGTCTTTGTACTAGCTTTTAGAAGGTTAAATTTGTGTTAAGAAAATGGTTCCAACAACAGAAGGGGCCGTTTGTTCGAAGGCCGATTAGCCTTAACCCTGGGTTGAATTTTAACGTGGGATTCTTTTCCTCTTGTTAAAAAAGCGTTTTCTCCGATAACTTTCTCTATTTTATTCAGAGCATACAATCATCAAATTGTATTCAAAAAGAATTACACTGAATGTGCTTTTTAAGCTCTCATATCTGTATTTAAATTTCGCACTAACCCTGGGTTACCTTAACCCTGCTTCGAACAACCCGGCCAAGGACAGTAACTCGAGCGAGCTTTTGATACCGTGACCGTGGACAACGATAAAAGAATCAGGACCGGGATAAGGATCAATCAGATTGCGCGCAGGATCCGTTTCCGTGCCCTCTAGGGAAAAATCATAGTTAATATCTTGTTTATCTCTAAACTTGATACAGGTTTTCTTCGTTTCTTGACAGATGTTGAATTACCGACCTGCCGGTGCTGCTCGACAGCCAGAAGTCAGTTTGAACCCAAATGTACCCGTCCCCCCTTTGGAGCGTGGTGCGTCAGATTGGACCGAGCTTGGATTTTCGGCTTTGCTGAATTTGGCAAACACAGGTCAACAGACGCAGTTTCACCCACAGTACAAATTACCTGTAAGTCGGAAGTCATGCTATAACAGTTTGTGCTTAGCACTCAATGAAAAATATCCGAAAAGTCGGTTAGAAGTCAAGTTAGAAGTCTGGCCTGACCGAAATAACGCGTTTCTGATTTTTATTGTATGGCAAGGTAGTCTTGAGGAGAATCCGAATGTTCTGATTGGTTCTTGTTCGTTTGGGGTTTTGCTTACGGGACGTTTCCATGGAAACGGTTATGTGCCGTGTATTTTTGTTTACAAAAGCCGGCAAATTCAAAATTTGCGAATAACACAGGAAAAAAGAAGACATATAAATAATCTCCGTAGGAAACTACATAAAAGATCTTACTGCTGAGCTTAATTACTAAATGGGCTTTTGGCGTTTTGCCAATAGAAAATTTGGAAAGAGAACATAACCCCGTCTGTTATGATAAGGGCACAGAATCTATTTTTAGCCCGGAATCTGTTTATATTTCGTTCCATGGCTGTGCGATTTCCCCATGGCGCATTGAAATTACAACCACGTGATGAGAAGGACACCAGCCATTGGTCAGTTAAAATGGTTTCCGGATCTAAAAATAGATTCTGTCCCCTTATCATAGTAAGAGAACCCAGTCTTGAAGATACGTTCTCTTACCTCATTTTCTCTAGATTCTGTCCCTTATCATAGTAAGAGAACCCAGTCTTGAAGATACGTTCTCTTACCTCATTTTCTCTTGGTTTTGCTTAATTCGGAAGAGTGTTATAACAGACAAATAAGCACGAATAGCCCGACCAGCTGCCATAAAATAAACTACTTACAAACCTAGATTTCTCAGGTCATACTGGGGAATATTGGCCCGCGGTTGTTTTTGAGCGATATATCTCTGCGCTTGGTCCGTGCTGTCACGACCTTGGGTCAACATTTCCCACTACGGCTCTCTTGCTGGGTTGGAAGATGGTTATTATTGGATTTCTCTCTGAACTACGCGCAGGAACTTAGAGTGGGTTTCTCCATTTGAAAGTACCGTTCCATCCGGTAAACTAAACCAGTTCCGAAAGATAAAACGAAAACTGAAATTGTGGAATAGTAAGTAAGTGTCGAGTGTGTGTTGCGAATACACGTTTTCATGAAGTCTTCGAAATCCTCATCTAAAAATCTTAATAGCGGAGCTCCACAGCGGCTCGAAGAGCCGCAGAACGGAGCCCCATAACTACCGTGCGAGGATAGAAATTGAGAAAACCATGCGTTTGAGTTTTCATGGTCATTGTGGCTAGCGGCATGGCTCGCGGGCGCGTGCGCCTAGCGACGACGACGACGTCGACGACGTTGCCCCAACATGGCGGCCATAGTCATCCGGGATATTTAGAAGGTCTTAAACCGAAACGAGGCTTTGTTTTTCGCGCGCTTTTCGCGGCTTGCCGCGGCTACACAACCTACAGCCAGCAGTCTACAGCAGTCTACAATGTTTTGCTGAAGAAACGGATTATTCATAGCGGTTTTGGAGGAAAAATTTTCTTCCCACAAGTTTTCAAGCGTTTTTGGAGGGACATAAGCATAAAGCTGAGTTCTTTCTACAAGTTTTCAAGCATTTTTGGAGGGACTGTGTTAGGAGCTCCGCTTTTAGGTTTGCCTAAATCTATTTAATAGCCAGTACTTGACGTAAGGGATAAACTGCTTTTTAACGACCTAGCGATGGCGTACAAATGCTTAAAGAACCTAACACCTGGTTACCTTCACGGACGCTTTCAATATCGTGCTAGACATAACAATGACCTTAGGGACGGATCATTAGAAAAGTTATGGGAGGGGGGGGGGAAAACCAAAAAAAAATTCGTGCAAGCTGAAAATTCCCCACCCCCCCCCCCCAATCACTTTTCTAATGGTCCGTCCCTTACGTTGCCTCGGTATAGGCTGGCCACTGGCTAAAAGACTTTCACCACCCACCGTGGGGCAAAACTGTACAATAGTATAGCTAGAGACAGAAGAGACACGGGAAATCTTAACGCTCTTAAAAAGAGAATTTTTAAATATCTTTTAAATTCGTTGATAGTTTTTTTTTATTATTGAAATGTAAATAGTTTTTAAAATTAATGTTCTATTATTATCATTATTATTTATAGAAAGTCGTTATTTTATCATCGAAATGTAAATAGCTTTCTAGTTTTATTTTATTTTGATTCGTGTATGTATGGCGGAAGAGCCCTCAAGGGGAAGCTATGCAATAAAGTATGTATGTATGTATGTAAGTATGTAATTACGTAACGGGGAAGGGAGACGGGTGGTGCAATAATTAGGAGGGGGTACAGTTTTGAAATCCGGATTATAATGGGGGGTACATTTTACTTAATGGAAAAAATACAGGGGGTAGGATTTAGTTAATTACATTGAACAATTTTCTTTCGGGAAGGATCAGGGAATTTTATTTTGCCGCTTCGATTTCACCCCATCCTTTTTTTCCCAACCCTAAGCCGTAATTGACTCTCGGTGCCTAATTAATTCTCTTACTCTTTCCAATCCAGAACTACGCCGAATTGTTCCCAGAAGGCATGGTAACTACTGATCAGGGTGGAAGCGAACCACAAATCACGCCCCTGGGGGATCCCCCACCCGAGTACACAGCGTCAGTTGAAGTAACGCCAGTCCCACAGCAGACCTCCCTCCCTGGGTCTGTAATCGAACTTCCTTCCACATCAAGTGATCTATCTGCCGAGGAAGATGTAAGCGAACAATTACGAGCCAACGTAGAGGTGGCGGAACAACCCCCGGAATATCCGGAAGTTTTCAGGCCATCCACTCCCCCTCCGTCTTTACATCCAGGAGATCATCCTGGAGATCATCCTGGTTTGGCGCCCTCGTACTTGGTAACTAATGCCAGCGTCTCGGATTGTTCTGAGTCGGAACCTGGGTCGTGTAGTACACCGTCTTCTGTATCACAGAGGAGCGTGACATTACCAAACCGGGTAGAAACGAGTCCAACCTCGGAAGATGTTAACACCAGCGGCGAAATAGTGCAGTCTGCTGGAAACTCGGACCAGAAAAGCACAAATGTAAGAGAAGCGTGGGTGGCTTCGCAGTCATAACGAAATGCCCAACTCACGATTGGTTTGAAAAATGACGTTGAGCAATATTGACGACGTAAAGAGGAAAATAACAGATTTTCGCAGTTTCATGCCCATCGAATGATCCCAACCTTCATCCTCACGTAAGTGCTGCAAGGTAACATGGGAAATACAGCTATGCTATCCATTGACTTCGAGGACACCCACCATTGGAACAAGCGTGCAATATATATATTTTTTATTTACCGGGCGGAAGGTCCGTATGGGAAAAAACTGTGCCCTTGGTCTTGAGTACGGCCCAAGCCCGGTAAATAACTTATTTATTTTTTGTAAATGTCTCCTTTTCAAAGTAAGAAAATAGATCGGAAATTGCTTCAGCTGGATAAAAATACGACCCGTGGGCTGTATCGTAAAAAGCTGGACCGGTCACGTGCGCGTGATTAGCCAATCAAATTCGAGGATTAAGGATTCCGGCACACTCGGATGCTGAGAAAAAAATAAAAGTACTTATGTATTTCCTTAGATGAAGGAACGCTTTAGACTTTATTACCAAACAACACAACTGGTAATGTCAGGAGCTTATGACACATACCAAGCTTGTCTACTCAAGATGGCTGCATATCGGCCCAGTTCTTTTTTTTTTTGCGTTGTTATTTACCAATGCATTTTTTACCATAATTGCTACTAATCTCCCAATCTGATTGGCTAATTTGTCGTTGCTCGCGTCAATGTGTCACGCAAAGCAAAAGGCAATCAGAAACGCTCATTTTGGCGAATTAACCAATCAGATTGCGAGAAATTATAGACAACGCTTGCTCTTTTTCTGTGTCACGATCTTGGTCACGTTCTAAAAAAAAAACATTTTCTTTGACGTTTTTTTAACGTTGCTGCGCCTCGTTAGTCCACAGCATTTTGACCACTGTGATGACGCGTACTCGTCGATAAGAGTACAGACAACGCTAAACCACATTCGGTTTGTTAAATCGAGGCAATAAAAATTCAAGAATGAACAAGGACAATATTCAGCCATCTTGACCAAACAACTTTGATCAATAAATGATTCATTAAATGGTTGTGTTTTGTTGTCCGGAACAGAGCGGGCAATCCCGTGCTGACGAAATGTGATCATCTTACCCGCTCCGGTAGCCAATCAGAACTCGGGAGTCGTCTCGTATTTTCCGCCCGCGAAACCAGCCATATAGCAAATGTTCTTACAGGTTTAAGTCAGTTAACATAGCTCACATCGCTTTAAATAACAGCTCTTGTTATATGGCTCACCGTTATGCGAGCGGACAAGATAACGCGAATCCTGTGTTCTGATATGCCACCTGCAGAGCTGAGCAAACATGATGGGTCCATCTAGCCCGCGCGGGATTTCCCGCGTTGTCCCGTGAAACAAAACAAGACAAAATGGCCATATGTTAAATCCTTTGTTGACCAACCTTTTTTGGTCAAGGTGGTTAGGTATTGGCCAATATGCAGCCATTTTAACCTCACGCTTGGTCAATAACACATGTATCTTTCTTGTGTTACATGCAAGGGTCATATCGTGATCCAGCCATCCGTGCAGTGTAAGCATATTGTCGATCTCTGTCGTTTTTCAGGGAAAGCCCCTTATTTTGTGGCGTCATAAATTTTGGTGAAACACTGGAATGAAGCGCTATCCATGAGTTTCATGTAATATCAAACCCTTGAGTTTAATAAAGCGTCAAACTCTAGTGAGCTCATTTCTTAATTTGAATCTTAATAACACGTATTTGAATACTTGAAGACACCGACATGAACAAACAACCTTTATTAACACCCTCTCTAATAAGTAAGGCATTTTCTTAAGAAAACATCGTCACGTTCGTTCACTTGTTTGCGGTAATATTTATTTCACGGTTTTTAAAGTAGGCAGAGGCCATGGACTGATCACAAGAACTCTTCGAATCACCAATTTCAACAGTACCTTCAGTGTCGTTAGTCATTTCTTCATTGCTAGTGCTTCACTTAGGCGCCAACACCTCAGAAACCTCGGCAGACTTAACTTCACTAATCTTTTCATACTTTAATAAATAAATTTACCGATGACCAGTCCGGTGCCTAATTAGCTTCTCTTCTAAACCTGCATTTGATAAGCTAGTGGCTGGTCTTGCGCGTTAAGCCTGCTTCTTTGCACTACGAGGGTAGAATGTTATTGAGCGTGTTTATTCCCACAGGTTGTTTGTCAAAAGCAGAACACTTAGAATTTGGCTTCCACACAGCACTTTCCACCCACTTGGCATCTTCATCAGCTGATTTTGTTTGCCGAAAACGTGATACTAGAAGCCATTGCAGAAGAGAGTGAAGAATTCAAAATTAAATCTTGATTTTATAATCATCCACGGCATCGTGATAACATTGGTGACACACTTTCTGAAAAGGCAAATCACCATAAGATTACAATTTTTCGTAACAACAGACTTACCGACAACATGTGGAAAATTTCCATTTTCTTTTATTTCTGAGACGTGATTGAGAAGCTATTTCAAAAACTCGTGCATCGTGTTTCATCAGGCTTTCCAAACACTCGAGAACAATAAAAGCACTCTGCCTGCGTTTTGTGCTTTCATCAGTTTTCTCGTGTTTGAAACACCTTGAATCACTCGCACTCGTTTTTGAGATTGTAAATTCGAAAATAGATCGTCTTCTTGAAGAAGAGAATATATATTTGTAATTATAGTATACCTTCGAGCGTACTTTAATTTCAATTTGATAGTTTAGCTACACACTTCGCGTAAGCCACACAAAAATGGAAGAGAAAGAAGCAACGAGAGAGAAAGCGAGATTCAATGGAGTTTTACTCTTAAAGAAATGAAACTCGTGTGCTTTATTTGTTAATTCAGGCAATGCAAACCAAATTGTTGTATAGCTGGCGTTTTTCCCGCTACTGCATGCGAGCCCATTAATGGCTAGTTCTTGGTCACATGACATCTACCAATGAAACTGTTTCCCGCCAAATGCCATGAGCGGGCAACATTGCGAAATTTATGACGTCAAACGGAAAAAAGTTCACTGTTACCCGCGAAATGTTGACCGCTGTTGCGCGTACTCAGAACGTGCAGTTGAAGGTGGGCTGATGTTGTCGTTGGAATCTTAACGCGTTTTTCAAAATCTGTTTTCTTATATAATAAATCACTTAAAGACTGGTCCCTTAGGGAACAGTGAGGTTTGTTTCCCTCGAATCTCAATGTTTTCCTCGATTCTCGGGAAACAAAATTCACTGTTTCCCTGGGGACCAGTCAGAGAATTCCCAACCTTCGGTATTGTGTTTGTACTTGTTCAACCTCTATTGCTCCCCTCTCTGGATTCTGACTCATTGCTTACCAAACCACGCGATTTATGAATAAAACAAGTTTTATTTCATAACCAAGTAATCAGATCCAACTCGCCATAATGGAACAATAAATAAATACAGTATTTACATTATCATTCAGTAGAGAATTTGTTACCCACTCGTTGCCGCCTTTAATTATATTTTATTTATAAATCACTCTAAAAATAACTGCGGGCATATTTTTGAATGGAGTTCTGAAGAGAGCATGGCTCGGTAAGTGTTTCCGAGAGATGAGCAAAATGCCGTTTCCGACTTTGTCAAAGTGGTCATAATAATCTTAGAGCAAATACAACACTTCAGTGCGAAATGTGAGTTCGACAAAGGGTACGTTCTCTCTTTAAAAACAACATTTTGAAAGAGGCATTTAACTCTCAAAGTCCCTACACTGATCACCACGCAATTTCACTTGATTACATCAATACATAGTACCAAATTAAGTTAGAATATAAAGAAATGATCAACAATAGCGCACTGAGTGAATATTACAACGCATTTCCCTTACTGGTGCGTTACGACCTGTACAGAGAATTTGAAATGCGACTTAAAGGGATACTGCAAATAAAGTACTAAAGTAATACTCGTTTTACGGTACAAAACAAACAGTTCCAAACTACAGTGTTGCTTAATAGTCCCTCCAAGGACTGGAACTAAACGCATATTAAATATCAAACTTATATTACGAAAGTGGGGTACTGTGTTAAAGCTTTATAAGGAATACTTTCGTCCACACTAAAAATTTATAGGCTACAACCACCTTATACGGTAACTAAAAACAAACAGTACCATAGTACAGTACTGTTCGGTAGCTTTCCAAAGAATGGTCACACTGCATGGTTTGATCCACAAATGAAAAAGATAGAACCACACTGTATAGTAAAACAAACAGTACCACAGTACAGTACTGTTCAGTGGCTTTACAAAGAATGGTCACACTGCATGGTTTGATACACAAATAAAAAAGATAGAACCACACTGCATAGTAAAACAAACAGTACCACAGTACAATACTGTTCAGTAGCATTCCATAGAATGGTCACACTGCATGGTTTGATCTACAAACTAAAAACTCAGAGCCATTTTTTTACTCTAAGAATAACAAACCTAATAAGATATTTGAAAAGTAACATTGCTTGAGCGGTCAGATAATTACAAAACTTGACTAACGAAGTCATTGAGTAAAAAAAAAAAAAAACTCACAAAGAAAGAGGTATCTTCATTTGACTCTGGTGGGAACATTAAAATACATTTTTACTCGAAAATAAAAATAGTCTTTAATGGGGACAAAAACAAACAAACGACAATTCACCTTTTTACCCTTGCTGTGACTATGGCAAAGTGCAAATAACAAACACAATTTAGCAAGTTATTTGTGTGAGACTTTGCGCTCGGATAAGCTGCAAAAAACGCAGTCACGAAGAATTCTAGTTCGAAGCAATTACATTGTCAGATGTACCAAATTGCTCATTCACACTTCTGTCTTGTTCTATCGGCTTCCTTCGGTTAATTCAGAAGCATTCTTTATCGACTCCTCATTTGCAGGCTGGTTCTCTTGATTCTCCCGCTCGTCAACCTTCTCGCCTTCGCTGCTCAATACCTCATCCGCCTCCGCATGTCCTGTACCAGCATCCTCCGGCTCTTTGGAAGATTCCCCATTCGGAAGAACCCCCTCCTCCTCCTTCCTTTCCTCGGAAGGTTCATACTCGGAGCTTCCTTCCTGCTTTGTCTCATTCGGCTGCTCAATAAATTCGGAAAGATCCTCTTCCGTGTCACTTGGCTGCGCTCTACTTTCTGATGGAGGCTGCTCCGCTTCACTAGGCGGGACCCCACTTTCGGCAGGACCATCCTTTACATTACTGGGCTCAGAAGCAGCGTCTGTACCTCCCTGCACTGTTTCTCCTTCCTGAGGCACACTCTCAGGCGGATTTTGCTGCTCGCCTGCTTCCTCCTCACCAGTAGCTGAACCGGAGGGCTGCTCCCCGTTCTCATGTCCTTTTTCGCCCACCTCTTTATTCTGTTCCTCTTGCTTAGCATCATTCTTCTCCAGTTGGTCAACATCTCCTGCGGTCTCATGCTCTTGCTTTACATCAGCACTATCGCTGACAACAGTCTCCGCTTCTCCATTGTGTTCTTGATCCTTCTTTTCCTGACCTGCCTGCGCTTCGTCCTCTCTAGGTTCATCACTATGATCTGGTTCTTCGGCCTGTGCCAGGTCAGGAGCGTCAGCGACCCCTCTCTCCGCTTCTTCTTTATCTTCATGATCCTTCTGTTCTTGAGCTTCCTGTCCTACGCCCTCGCCCGGTCCCTCACCCTGATCTGGTTCTTCCTCTGGTGCCACATCTGTAGTGTCGTTGACACTGGTCTCTACTTCTCCTCCAACTGCTTGATCCTTTTGTTCTTCACCTCCTTGTGCTGTGTCCTTGATTGGTCCATCATTCCATTCTGGTTCTTCCACCTGTCCCACATCTGCAGTATCGCTGACAACAGTCTCTTCTTCTTTGTCGTCTTGATCCTTGTGTTCTTGCCCCTGTGGTGCAACGTCCTCACTCGGTCCCTCGCTAGGTTTTGGTTCTTCCTCCTCCACTTCGGCCGGCTGTACATTCTCTTCAGTGTCTCGTTGCACACTACTACTATCAGCTTCGCCACGATTTTTAACATTTTCCTCCAGCACATCCTTTATTTCGTCCAGAATTTCCATTGATATGTAATTGACAGGCATAAGAGTCAGGTCAATAATTGATTTATTGACCTGCACTGCTTCTAACAGCTTGCGTCCTCCTTCGTCACCGATTCTATTTCCCTCCAAGTCCACGGAGCGAAGATTCCTACATTCCCGAAGCCCCTCCGCGATAACGAGTGCTTCCTCGTCTCCGACTTTGTTAAAATCAAGAGACAAAGTGGTAAGGGTGGTGTTAGTCTTCAAGGCATCAGAAATCTCTCGCCAGCCGTTTATCCCAATACTGTTACCGCTAATGGTTAACTGAGACACGGTTCGGCTACTTGTTATTAGGCCTGCAATAAACTTTGCCCCATCATCACTAACACCACAGTCTCCCAGGTCCAGATTCATTACTGATGTACCAGGATTCCCCAAGATAGCATTGACGATGGTTCGAACGCCTTCGTTTGTGAGTGGATTTCCGTGTAACCTGAAAGAACAACAGTAAAATTAGTGGACCAACGTGGGAGATATTTTTTGTCATACTACTACACTATTATTATACACTATTACTGTGGAGACACAGTAGTGTAGTGGTTAGCGTGCCAGACTAAGGTTCGAGCCTTGGCGATGGCACTGTGTTTTTTCCTTAGACAAGAAACTCAACTCAACACTTTCTCTCTCCACCCAGGTGTATAAATGGGTACCAGTGATACAATGCTGGGGGTAACTTGTGTTGTTTCCTTAGACAAGAAACTTAACTCCACACAGTCTCTCTCCACCCAGGTGTGTAAATGGGTACCAGCGATAGAATGCTGGTGGTGACCCTACGATGGACTAGCATCCCATCCAGGGGGGAGTAATAATACTCTCAGGTGCTTCATGCTACAGAAATCGGGATAAGCTCCGGCCGTGTGGGTCTTTAAGGCCCGCGTGCGCCTTCACTTTTACCTTTATACACTATTACAGCAGTTACAAGGGCCATTACAAATACACTTTCTATAGATTATCTTTACGTATCACGTTATGTTACCCTACACTACAGTCAATACTTATTAGTTTTCGTTACATACAGTCGGGGTGTTCATTAGGTATCGGAGATCGGAGAGTTCTCCGACTACTACGAAGAATTCTCCGGCCAAATTTAGAAAGCCTGAGCTAGTTTTAAATTTAGACGTGGAGCGCTTTCAGAATATTCTCTTGTTACTTTACACAATTCTCCTGCTAATAAAATTCTTATTGAAAGCCCTGCATGCATATGCAACTTCGGAGAATTGATAGAAGTGTTAACAGCACGATAAAAACAAAAACGCCAACAAGTACCAGCAACAGGGCAAAAAAGAAAAAGCAAAATTTCGTGCAATTTGTCTCCTTCAACTGAAAAATAATGCGTTATGGAAGTAATTCTGAGAGTGGAAAGGTTAACAGTGTTGTTAAACACGTGCACTGCATAACTCTGTGCTTGTGCGTAACTCACAAGAGCATCCTAAGTTCGCTGTTTTCCTTGATCACTTTAGCGATGTGTCGCGCACCAGCCGGTCCAATCTGGTTAACACTCAGGTTCAGCATCTGATCAGAAATGAAAAAAATGTTATATGCATACCTCTTACTAACCGAGTTCGAGGTCCGTACTGCAAGTTACGGACCGAGTTTTTCCGCTCGGATTTATGACCCACGCGCGTAGCGCGTGGGCCATAAATCCAAGCGAAAAGAGAGGATCCGTCACTTACAGCACGGACCGAGAAAACGAGGTTTGTAATATATTTATTATATCTCAAAACAAAACTTTTGACCAATTGACCAATCACAGCGCGCGTACTAATTGAGAGATATAATAATAAAAATTCTTACACGAATAAAGCCGTCCGAGGGTCAATAACTAAAATCAACCAATCAGCATTCTTCATTTCTAGTCCCACGAGGGCCAATATTTTACCAGTATCGAACCGAATAACCTCCCAAATGGTCCTGCGCAAAGCCAGATCTTCTTTTTCCAAACTGTACTGTAAACTGAACGACTAGTAGATTTATACTAAAACAATTAAATTATTCGCTCTCGATTTTTATGCGTGATAGTTGACTCGGGCTGCGCCCTCGTCAACTAGCATGCGATAGAAATCTCGAGCTCATAATCTAATTGTTTAATAGAAACATGAATTCTAACCAATCAGCGCGCGTATTTCTTAGGACTGTTTTCTAATATACATTACCATGACTACAAACAATTTTGGTGGAGGAGGGGGGTCGTCATAATACTTCACAGGGCCTGAGGGCGCCACATCTTTTAACAAGAATACAAAGGGAGGGCTGGGTAGCTTTACATTTATGCTCATAGAGATTTCTCAGCGACACCCACCTTCATCGTCGCCGCATCCTTGAGAGCTTCTGCCAATTTCTCTACCGACTGGTCATCCACTCTAGTATTTCGAAGAATAACCGAACCCACGTAATCTCTACTCTCCACAATCGATGCAACTTCCTCCACCTAAAAAAAATGAACGGTTTAGCATCACAGGGGTAGTGACGGGGCGAGTGTTATGGGATGTGACAGGTGCAGCAGAGTCACGTAACCAGGGAGCGTTGAGTTAGTGCGGATTTGTAAAGGATTGGAAAACAATCAAAGATTTAGCACCACTGGGGTAGGGACGGTGTGAGGGAGTAGTGGAATGTCAATTGCTCGACAATGTCACGTGAACAGGGCGTGTTCTAGGCGTGATTTTTCTATCACAGCTGGTTGCATTTTCCTCGTAAAGGAACACTTTTCAGTTATTAGAACAGCTATACAAACCTGACTTCTGGTCAACGACACGCCGGTCAAGTCAATTTCCTCTTTGCCTTCCAAAAGGGGTTGGACCGAGCCTTCGTGCTTGGTACCAGGTTGTAAACCAACAGCTTTCAAGGCTCGGTCAGGCAGCTTCCCCGTGCTAACTAGGTCTGGATCACTGCCGGGGTCTTGACTGGGTCTAGCCGTAAGCTTGGTCTTTTTCTTAGACTTTCGACCTGGCGAAATACATTGTAGTTTTTAAAAGTCTTGGTCTCTGACAGTCGTCAATTAGGAACTTCTTACAGTATCATACATTGAAGCGCATTTTTATCCAAAACTGTGGTATGTGGCAAATGGATTTAGCTGTAAGCTTGGTCTTTTTCTTAGACTTTCGACCTGGCGAAATACATTGTAGTTTTTAAAAGTCTTGGTCTCTGACAGTCGTCAATTAGGAACTTCTTACAGTATCATACATTGACGCGCATTTTTATCCAAAACTGTGGTATGTGGCAAATGGATTTAGCTGTAAGCTTGGTCTTTTTCTTAGACTTTCGACCTGGCGAAATACATCGTAGTTTTTAAGAGTCTTGGCCTCTGACAGTCGTCAATTAGGAACTTCTTACAGTATCATACATTGAAGCGCATTTTTATCCAAAACTGTGGTATGTGGCAACTGGATTTAGCTGTAAGCTTGGTCTTTTTCTTAGACTTTCGACCTGGCGAAATACATTGTAGTTTTTAAAAGTCTTGGCCTCCGACAGTCGTCAATTAGGAACTTCTTACAGTATCATACATTGAAGCGCATTTTTATCCAAAACTGTGGTATGTGGCAACTGGATTTAGCTGTAAGCTTGGTCTTTTTCTTAGACTTTCGACCTGGCGAAATACATTGTAGTTTTTAAAAGTCTTGGCCTCCGACAGTCGTCAATTAGGAACTTCTTACAGTATCATACATTGATGCGCATTTTTATCCAAAACTGTGGTATGTGGCAATGGTATAACTCGATTCTAAATAGTTTGAGCCCCGGAGTCTTACTGAGAAGTTGTTCGAGTTCAATCTTCCGGGTGTGGGGAAGTTTTGATAACAACTATTTGTGGAAATCAGATCAGAGCCTCTGTTTCGGGTAGAAATATTGGTGCGGTTTTTGAACCCAATCATCTCAAGATCGTTAAAAGGTTCTTTTTTCCGCGGTCAATCAGAATTTAGAATATGCCACGTGATCTCTGCGTGTTCGACTCAAGTTCTGAAACGTGTAGCGGGACATGACACGTAGCCCTTTTTACTCGACGAGTTCACCATAGGATGCCTTTGTTTTCATACTCGCAATGTATCTCGTATAAGGAAATACTTGAGGGTGGAGAATACCAAGATGTTGGTCCACGCGTTTGTCACATATAGGTGGATAATGGCAATGCATTATTATTGTACGGACTTCCAAAATATCTCGTTGTAAAACTTCAAGCTGTTCTGAACTGAGCTGTCCGTTTAATTTTGTGTGAACGGAAATATGACCATGTAACTCCTTTGTTGATCGAGTTTCATTGGCTCCCTGTTTGTCAACGCATTATATTTAAGATTCTATTATTGTCGTTTAAGGCGCTTAATAGTCTAGCACCGGTGTATATAACTGATCTGCTGGACAGATCTGTACCACCGCGACCTCTACGATCTTCATTTGGGGGTCTTCTGAAGGTTCCTCGGTCTAATACTAAGTATGGGGACAGATCATTTTCCGTCTGTGCATCAACACTTTAAAATATTCTACCCGATCATTTTAGACTGGCAGCTGACCTCTGCTCTTTTAATTTTGATCTTAAGACTTTCTTGTTTCGTAAGTTTTTTTATTAGCTTTTTTATCACCACTTGCTTTAAGATGTGGACTTGATTTTTATCTTTATTTCTTTTTTGTTTTGTTTTTAGTATTCTAGTTGCTCTTACGTTTAGTTTGGATTTCAGTAAACTTGATGTACAGCGCGTTAGAACTAAAGGATCATGTGCGCTATATTGAGTCTTTACCTTTCAGCTGCTTTCCTTCACCCTCGCTGTCACTGGTGTCGCTACTGCTACTACTACTGCTGCCGGTACTGCTGATGTCGCTCAATCGAGGAGACAAAATCCGCTCGTCCTCCTCTTCTTCCTTATCTGCAGTCTCCTTGGGAGTGCCTGGATCTGGTTCTGCAGGTTCCTCCTCCTGGGTGTCTCCACGAGACAATAGCTCCTCTCCTGGAACATCGCCTGGTGTCTGCAATGAGTAAGTCAATTGAAAATAGAACGAATGACCTCATGCTCAAGTCTGGCGAGGTAAAAGATTTAAAGGAAGAAGGGGTGTTTTTCACGCAGATTGTTTCAACTATCTTACAACTTTGAACTGTCTCAGCCTCTTCTCTTCTGGGTCTCCAAGGATGCTACAGTCCTGGCCAAAAACTTTGCAACACCTTGCAAAACAAGTTAACCGAAAGGCAGTACCTCCCCCCTGCCCCACATTCAATGTTGATTTGTTGCCATGTATGATGACAGTGGCTGTCAACATTGTTAAGGGGAAGGGGGGTGGTTATAATAACAGATAACCCAGAGACAGTATCTCCCCCATCCTCCACATTCAATGTTGATTTGTTGCCATGTATGATGACAGTGACTATCAGCATTGTTAAGGGGAGGGGGGTGGTTATAATAACAGATAACCCAAAGCAGTATCTCCCCCCTCCCCGTCATTCAATGTTGATTTGTTGCCATGTATGATGACAGTGACTATCAACATTGTTAAGGGGAGGGGGGGGGTGGTTATAATAACAGATAACCCAAAGCAGTATCTCCCCCCTCCCCGTCATTCAATGTTAATTTGTTGCCATGTATGATGACAGTGGCTATCAACACTGTTTGGTGGTTATAATAACAGATAACCCAAAGCAGTATCTTCCCCCTCCCTCACAGTCAATGTTTGTTGCCATGTATGATGACAGTAGCTATCAACATTGTTAAGGGGAAGAGGGGTGGTTATAATAACATCAAAAAACGGCGAACAATGTTTTCCAGGCTTATTATTTTAATGCACTTTACATATCTGCATGCAAGGCGGGTCATTCCTTTAGTGTCTCAGATAATTTTGTCCAGGATTGCAGTTTTCGTGTTGGGAAAGTCAGTATGATGAAGGGTTACGGGGAAGACCACGTCGAGACAACCACCTCTTAACCAAATTTAACACATCTCACCTTTGAAACAGTTATGATGCAAAACCCTGTAAATGTGCTCCTTAAAATAACTATTTTCGTTTTGGAATGGACTTCCACTGTCGCTTAAACTTAACGCAAGTGAATTTAACTACTTTCACGTGCGTCAAAACAGCTGCAGATTATTTGCGGCGCTTTCGTACGTAAGAAGTACGTTAGAAGTTGACAGTTGTTTGACTTTCTACGTTTACGTCAAAACCCTAAAACTTGTCTCATGATTTTATTGAAGCACTTATAAACCCAGTTGAACTCACGCCTAGACGTGCATAGAATAAACGCGACTGTGGAAATTTACCCCAAGCCACTTCGGATTAATGTAAGTATCTGGGCAATTACTCACCTACCCCTCCCCTAACCCAATTTTAATGCTAACGTTTTAACTTATTATAACTTGTTGGGTTAGGGGAGGGGTTGGTGCAGAGTTGCCCAGATACTTACATTGATCCGCCACTTTCAATGTGGTTCAATAAATCAAGTTAAACGCCTTCTCTGTCATAAATTTTAAAAACACGGCATTCATGAAAATCGGCTTTATAAGTAGCATATTGTTGTAAGTAAATATAATACTAAGATTGTAGGTTAATAAGGATTTTAGGCTTTAGAATCAAAGACATCTTATTGGAATTTAATTGTACCTGATAAATTTTTACCGTGTATAAATACTGATTACAGATAAAAGGTAAATGCGTTCAAAAAAATTACTTTCTCGGTACCCACTTGTTCCTCTTCAATGACTGTAACGTCCTCATCAAAAGACACGCTCTTGCTCAGCCTGCCTTCCGAGTCTGTTGCACTGCCAGGTTGATTGGAGTTCTGCAAATTAGGCAGCAAAGTTTATCGTCACGCAAAAGAATTCCCACCCAGGCAGCACCTGTTTCCATAGAAACTAACCCTTTAAACATCATTAATTGTGAGGATAGTTTCTAAAGAAACTGGTGCTGCGTAGGTGGGGAATTGAAACAAAAGAAATTGGGATAATCACACGAATTGATAAAGTAAGTTATACCACCGTAAGGTAACAGGGAGATGCTGACCTTTTCGAGCGTTAGCCCTTCGTTGGAGCGAATGACGAAGGGCTAATGCTCGAAACGTCAGCACCTCCCTTTTGCCTTACGGGGGTATAACCTACTTTATCAACTTGTTTGATTATCTCAATTTCTTGCCTTTTAACATCAGCCACCGATCAAGGCAAAACGGGACTACACCTAACAACAAATTACGCTGCACGGAAATTTGCAAATATCTCTTGTCCGCTAGTTAAAGATATAATTAAAGTAACTTTTTTATCAGTCTAAATTTAAATTCAAAACTGATCATTTTAAATTGTAATTGGCCATGTTTTTTTCAACTGTTTCTTGATAATTGCGTAATTAATTAACTGACTAATTATTTGTATGTACTTTGGGATTTCAACAGGATTTTATTTAATAATATGTGTTCTATTACGAGACAGGACTTGTTTTAGAAAGGTGGCCCGCCTAGAATAGCTTCGCTAATTGCGGGTCGCCTAGGACTGTGATGATGTTATAATGTTCACAAATAAATAAATTGATTGATTGATTGATTGAATGCAAGACCATAAAATCATTTCTCGCAACGCCAAAAGCGAGGGTAGTGAATCAAGTAACCCTTTAGAAAATATCCCGAGGGGTAGTGAATCATGTACGCCTTTACAAAATATCACCCCCCTCCCCCGAGGAGATCTCGGGATGTTTTGTAAAGGCTTACATGATTCATTACCCCTGGGGATATTTTGTAAAGGCTTACACGATTCACTACCCATCGGGATATTTTCTAAAGGCTTACATGATTCAGTAACCCTCGAGATATTTTCTAAAGGCTTACACGATTCACTACCCCTCGGGATATTTTCTAAAGGCTTACATGATTCACTACCCAAAAGCGACGAAAGCCCAATCACGCACTTTTGAACCACCCCTCGTTTCTACACTTTATTCGGCGATCGCACAAAATACAACTACAGCCCCGGTTGCCGAATATGAACATGTAGCCTGCCAGAGAACCACAACATCCTCCACAGGTCTTAATATCACTCGTTTTCGTTTATCCTCCTCTTCTGCCAACGCGAGTGAAAATCAAAGGATAGTTAAATCTGCCGCAGCCAGCATGCTAAAGCTTCCATGAGATTACAGTAAGCATGGAGTTAGTTCTCAATGTAAATATCTACAATATAATTTTCGCATGCGTATGTTTGATTTTGTGCATTTTTTCTCATTTTGCCTATTTAGTTACGTTTGCAGTTGATTCATTGCTCGATGTTTATTACTCTATTTCTGCTACTAACCTCTTCGTTCTTTTCATCTGTTTCGTCTTCAACTTCTTCGGCATCGTCGTCTTCTTTTTCGGCCTCCGCTAGCTTTACTTGTGCAGGCTCAGTTTCATCCTGAATTTCGTCCTCAGATTCATCCTTCTGTTCATCTCCTTTTTCCTCTTTCTCTTCGGCGTCTTCGTCCTCCTTTTCGTCTTCGGTTTCAAAGTCCTCATTGTAGTCATCCTTATCGTTCACTTCCTGATCTTCTTTATTGCTTTCTCCTTTTGTTTTTCCCTTCTCTTTCTCTTCATCTTGCTCAAATTCGTCCTCATCGTATTTATCTTCTCCTGGTTTGTCCTCAGTGCCACCGCTCACCTTTTCGCCTGATAGAATAGAAGGAAAATAACACAACAGGGAAGTTAGCTGCTGAATATTCATTAACGACTGTACACTATAGTTTGACCTTTTCACTTCTAAGATCTCAGTATCAACTGGAGCTCCACAGTAAATGTCATATCCCCTCTTTCGAAGATAAAGGGCGCACACGAGCTATAAGGACCACACGTCCAGAGCTTACAACGGTTTCTGTTATTAACCACCTAAAAGTGTTGTTTCTCCACTTGGGTGGGTTACTAGTCCATCGCAGTGCCCTCCTCTCTTTATATCGCTGCTACCCATAGAAGTCGAGGGAAGTTTAGCAACACAGTGCCATCACCAGGGATCAAATCCCGGGCTTCCTGTTCCCGGGCGTAGCTAAGTGTTTTCAAGGGGGAGGGGGGGGGGAATGGTACTTACCAGATTGGCATTTCGACATACACCCCGGACTAGAGTTAAAACACCAGTACCCATTTATACACCCTGGGCCAAGTTGTTCGAAGCAGGATAAAGGTAACCCAGCCAGGATTAGCGCAAAATTTAAATGCAGATATGAGAGCTAAAAAAGCACATTCAGCACAATTCTTTTTAAATACAATTTGATTATTGTATGCTCTGAAAAAAATAGAGAAAGTTATCGGAGAAAATGCTTTTTACCAAGACGAAAAGAAACACGAGTTAAAATTTAACCCTGACTTAGCGCTAATCGGCCTTCGAACAACGTGCTCCTGGGTGGGGGAGGGAGTGGGAGTTCAGTCCTGTCTGAGGTAAGAACATGCTGCCATCACCAGGATTCAAATCTCCGACCTCTTTATCCGAAGTTCGACACGCAACGCTACATTATTATCAAGATACGCGGCCAAATTGAAAACCGCCCTCTTGAAAACACGCGCTTTGCGGGCCGCAAATGACTCCTAGCGGGCCGTTAATGCACAGCTGAGTCCATTGCCTGTGAACGGGAAGACTATTATTTTTTTAAATATAAACTGTCTTTTTGCTAATCATTGTTACCAATCTTTTTAAAAGTAGATTATATTTGACATTTTATTGTAAACAAAAAGGAATTTTATTTGGCTCTTGTTTAGCTGATCGTATTGTAGCAACAACTTTCCAAACCATAGTTTCATGCTACATCTCTGTTAAACATTTTTTTCTTATTAAATGAATTTGTACGATTTGGCCGTGTATCTTGATAATAATGATAATCGCATGACTTTTGTCGGTCATATAGTTTATTTGTGTCCTTCGTAGCATCATTTGCGCCCTTGCGCTTCGCGCTCGGGCGCAAATGATGCTACTCGGGCCACAAAATAAACTATATGCCCTCCAAAAGTCATGTGATTGTCCTATTACTGAGATTTTTAATATAGCGATGGCTTACTGATCGAGCCGAAAACCAGCCTGATGGTGATTGTCCTTCATATTAAACTTTACCTGTACAGGTGTTGTGGAAACACGACAGTGAAGTAGTGTGCGTGTCGAACTTTGTAGTCGAAGGTCCGGAGTTCGGTGATGGCACTGTGTTGTTTCCTTAGACACTGTCTCTCCCCACCCAGGTGTATAAATGGGTACCAGCGATAAAATGCTGAAGGTAACCCTGAGTTGGACAAGCATCCCATCCAGAGAGGGAAAAGTGAGGGGGGAGTAACAATACTCCCAGGTGCTTCATGCTAATAAAACCGGGATAAGTTATGACAGTGTGGGCCTGCTGTGGCTTCTTTGGGTGTCCTGTGGTACTCGTGATAATATATGCTGGGGATAACCCTGTGTTGGCCTAGCATCCCATCCAGGGGAGGAGTAACAATACTCCCAGGTTCTTTATGCTACTGCTACTGAAACCGGGATAAGTAATGAAAGTGTGGGCCTCCTGTGGCTTCTTTGGGTGTCCTGTGGTACTCATGATAATGTATGCTGGGGGTGACCCTGCGTTGGACTAGCATCTCATCCAGGGTGGAGTAACAATAATCCCAGGTGCTTCATGCTACTGAAACCGGGATAGGCTCCGGTCGAGTGAGCTTTCAGGCTCGTGTGCACCTTTACTTACTACCTTTTACCCGTGCAGTTGTTTGCCTTCTACCAGCTGATTAGGCCTACTCTGGAATCTTAAGTCACCGTAACTTTGGGCGACTTACGGCGATTTAAGGCGACATAAGCAAAAAAAAAAAAACATGGCGACTTAAGGTGACTTAGGGTCCCAGAGTAGGCCTCTGGTTGTACACAATTAAACTGTAAAAGTACCTTCTTTAATCTGTTCTGACTCAGGATCATCTGGTGTGGCTTCCAATATTTCCTCTTCAACAACTTCCGCCTTTTCTTCCTCATTGTTTTCTTTGCTCGTGTTATCTTCACGGGGGGTTTGCGTTGAACAATCAACCATTTCGCCAGCAACTATTTAGAACAAAAATGGTGATATTAAAACTACACCGCGGCAAAACTATTATACACTTAATGGTACTAGGTATACAACAACAACAGTTATTAAATATGAAAGGTTTTTTATACATCCAGAATAATGAAGGGTGGGGTGGGAGGGCAACAAATGTATGACTCTGCGACTGTAGATAGTGGTTATCAACCAAGCATGATGTCTACATGGCTGGATATTGGCAAGAAGAAGTGTAATGGAGGTTACTAGAAACACAAGAACGAACGAGGCCAATAACCAACCATCTTCACCGAACAAGCTTCGTCACTAAAAGATTTATTACATGGACGTTTTGTTTTGTTTTGTTTCGGGGGAAAAGGCGGGAAATCCCGAGCGGGCAAGATAATTCCATCTTGTCCATTGGGGTAACCAATCATAACTAAGAATTCGCCTCATTTTGCCCGTTCGCAGAACAAGACAAATAATAAAGTGCTCTGCCCTCCAAAGAAGGTTTGAATCCAGGAGTCTCCAGCTGTCTGTCGAGTACAATCGTCCGCGAGTTTCTCAATCTGAGAAAAATAGCTGTTGTTGTTGTTGTTGTTGTTATACAGTTGGGTTTTTTCCCACAACAGCGCGCCCATTCATTGGCTAATTCATGGTCACATGACATCTAACAATGAAAGTTTTTACCGTCAAATGCCATGAACGGGGAAAAATGCGAAATCTATGACGTCAAACGGAACACAGTTCACTGTTACCTGCAAAATGTTGAGCGCTGGTGCACGTGATGAGAGCATGCAGTTGAAGGTGGCCTGATGTTGTCGCTGGAATCTCGACGCGTTTTGTTTTGCTATATAACAAAGCACTTAAATGACTGGTCCCTTGGACAACAATGAATTTTGTTTCCCTCAAGTCTCAATGTTTCCCCCGATTAACATTGAGATTCTCGGTAAACAAAATTCACTGTTCCCCTCTGGACCAGTGATTAAATGTTAAATGTTGTCTGACGTCCCGACAACCTGAGCGGGCACCATCATCGGAGTCAGGTGACTTTCTTTCTCAGAACTCAACTAAGAATTGATATTCGCCACTGTTTGCTCACTACATACCTTTAGAATCGTCTTCTTCGTCGCCATCATTTGGAACAATTTTGGTAATTATGACATCAAATGTCTCTCCGACTTCTTCTTCATCGTTTGCAGGCTAAGACAGATTTAAAGCAATATTTAATAATGCAAATGAATTTTTTCACGTTTTATCATACAAGAAATCATACAGTTTTCTCGTTCAATTTGTGATATATTTGCATTCGTTGGTCGAAGCGGCTCGTGCAATTTGAGCTTTTTGAGAAACTCACTTGAACAAATAATGAACCAATTAAACGAGGAAACCGTACGATTACAATTACTTATTATTACTGTTGCTACTTCACCTCTGTCATAAATGTTTTCGATGCTTGCTCATCTTCTTTCTCTACCTGACTGGTTCTACGCTTCTTCTTTCCATTCTTGCTATATGACGAGGCAACTTGACACCTAAGTCAACAAAGACAACAGTAAATAAAGGGCGCCTTCAATTATACCGAAGTTTCCAGAGGTTTTAGTCGAAACTTATCCCGAGGGGAGGGGGTACTTCCCTATAAGAGGCTAAAGTGGATGTGCCCCCTGTTGGAGTCGGATTTTCACGACTGAATTAACTATAATGGGGTTGAATTTTAAATACAGTTACTAGAATGGGGTCGCACATTTTCGTATTCTCGTGGTAAGAAATTCTAGTAAGTTGGGATTAAAAATGGTCTCGGTTAAAAAAGTTCAGAAAGCTGTAGTTTATTAAATGTAACAATCAGCTCCCATTACATTCCGTTCTTGAAACCACAACTGAAATATTAACCAGTTGCAAAATAGCACCAAAACCACCGGTCCAGAACAAAGTCCACCGAAACATCCGTGCTAAGGCATTTACTTTTCTACTACGGGTATATAACGAACTCACAATATGACCAGCTCCCAGTTGGCTTGATAGCTCAGTTGATAGAGCACTGCTTCGGTATCGCAGAGGTCATGGGTTCGAATCCCGTTCACGCCTGAGTTTTTTTTTCAGGCTTTAAAATTCACAGCTGCTTAAGTTGTGTACATAACTGCGATGATCATTTAATGTTACTACATATTAATCCGCAGTTCAAATATATGGTCTTTCATATGTTCATTTGCATCAAAAGAAAGTGACTCAGTAAAGGATCGCGAAAACTACATTTTCCCAAAAGTGACTATGATGGGGTATATAACTGGCCGCAAAATAGACTTTACTGAGGCAGGAGCTCTGAGAGGCAAGCGGAACATACCCAGCAAAAATTAACCCAAGTACTCCCACGTATATGTTGTGGTTCAATTTGTTCCCTGGTTTAAATGTTATGTCCCTTTGTTTTTTGGCATGCTAATGCGAGATGATGAGTTTGAAACAAAGGAAAATAAAATTTAAACCAAGAATAAATATAAACCACAACATATACGTCCCCCCCACCCCGGGAAACGGGATCAATATCAGTTTCTGGGCAACTGTGCACCTACCCCTCCCCTAATCCAACAAGTTATAATGAGTTAAAAAGTTAGCGTTAATGTTGGTTTAGGGGAGGGGTAGGTGAGCGGTCGGGAAACGTATACATGGAGAGGAGCTCATTCGGTCCAGTGAGACTTTTTCAGAAAGTGTCGTCCATATCGGTAGGTACGTGGTGTAAGCATCATGTATGGCTATGGAGAGCAATGTATGCCATATATTCACTAACGGGGAACCACTATATGATGCTTACACCACGTACCTACCTCCATATCGAGTGGTGCCGCTCGCAAAAGCATTCATCGTGTTTTTCAAGCTTTGCCGTAATGGCCATTCTGAACCAATGCTTCTTGCAAAGGCCGAAACTGCGCAAAAGCATGGAGATTTTTTTTCAGCATTTTACAAGTTATTGACAAGAGGAAAGTGTGAGGAAGATAATTTACTAAACATTTACATTCTTTGTTAATAAAATTTTCCCCGATCAATGAAATGGCGAATTGTTACTCGGGAATGGTTTTGAAGGAAAATTAACCGCAATCAAATGCCGCAATCTGATTGGCTGAGCTACTGCACACTATCAGCCATTAGAGTGCAGCACTTGCTTGAAGATCATTTTCAAAATGGCGACGTCTTCGCGCTTTAGCGAAGTTTCGCAGGAAGATTTAGTAATTTTTTTTCTCACGGCTCTCGATTTCTATCACCTCAAAGAAATCTCGAGCTCACAATCTAATTGCTAAATATATTATACATGAGAAAATTACTCGAATTCACTTGGTAAGAGCAGCGCCGTTCTAGTTTAGCAATTATCGAAGCGGCTCGTACAATTTGAGCTTTTTGAGAAACTCACCTACAAGTGCCAATAAATCACAAATTTAACTCGAAACCGTATGATTATCGTTACCAATTTGTTTGATAACCCAAATTTTTCATACTATACATAGTTGCACAAGAAAATGGGATAATCAAACAACTTCATCAAGAAAGTTATACCACCGTAGGGTAAAAAAAAGAGCGCTGACGTTTTGAGCGTTAACCCTTCGTCAGAGCGAATGCTGTGGTGGTATAACTTACTTTAGTAAAAATCTACTAGTAGACTAATGCAAATGCTGCAATCCGATTGGCTGAGCTACTGCAGAATATCAGCCATTAGTATTACCCACCTAGTGGACTAATGCAAATGCCGCAATCTGATTGGCTACGCTACTAGAGGACTATTAGTAATAGTCCTCGAGTAGCGAAATTAGTGGCGCTTTCTTTTGTTTTATTCCCAAATAAATCTTTCTTTTAACTTTCTTTTATTATTGCTTTTTCTGTCCGACTAGTTGGGTGATACTAAAACAATTAGACCCTTCGCCCTCAAGGGCTACGGGTCTAATTGTTAATTAGACAGCACTTGGTTGAAGACCTTTTTCAAAATGGCGACGTATGGGCGCTTTTAGCGAAGTCTCGCAGGAAGATTGAGTATTTTGGTGTTTTTTTCACCGACACATGATTTGTTTATCATGATTTTTTACTAAAACAATCAGATTATTCGCTCTCGATTTCTATGAGGTGATAGTTGATGAGGCCTTCTATCAGCTATCATCCCTTATAGTTCACCACTAAATTTCTCCGATTCTTATTGGTTTAAATTGATCACGACACGTGAAGCGATAGTGTTCGTCCGCGGAGACACACTATCAGCGCTTATAGTTCACCACTAAATTTTCTCCGATTCGTATTGGTTTAAATTGATCACGACACGTGAAGCGATAGTGTTCGTCCGCGGAGACACACTATCAGCGCATAGTGCCCTTCCGAGGAAAATACCCGGATGGATAGTGCCCGTCCGTGAAAATGTGAATTTTCGGATTGTTATACCGTATTTTTTAGGCAATGTACGTTGCGAATTAGTGAAATTTCAGGCTGTGCGTGTGGATAAATATTTGAATGATCTGCATTTAGTGGGTTTTGACGGTTTTTCAACTGGCGCGCGGAAGAAAATTTAGTGGTGAACAATAGAGTGTTTGTGTCTCGGAATCATCGGTCCGATAGTTGCCCCTTGGAAATTTGATGTTCTTAAAATATTTGTTTTAAGAACATCAAATTTCCGCGGGGCAACTATCAGCCGATAGTTCCTCGAAAGAAACACTCTATTGTTTAAATAGAAATCTCGAGCTCATAATCTAATTTTAATTATCAACTTGTTTGATGATCCCAATTTCTTCTGTTTCAATTTCTCCTCGACGCAGCACCAGTTTCTTTAGAAACAACCCCCGCAATAAAAATAGCTACAGTGTTCTTGGTCCTCTACCTGTAACAAGGGGCAGCTCCCTCAACAACAACAAACTGAAAGTGTCCGTTCTTTCCGCCCAACACGTATCCTGGTTTGTGTTTGTATTCGCAACAGGAACTCAACCGAATGTCCTGTAGGCCGTCGATGTAAAAGGTCAGACCAAATGGAGCGCCTCTGTGACGCCGTGAAATAAACGTAAAAATCGCTGCCAAGAAAACAAAAGAAAGTTAAACATTGCATGATTAAGCCCGTATCCCACTCCACAAGAGCCAGTGTCCGTAATAATAATCAGTTCTCCCTTCTTCCAGCCAAAATCAGTGCCTTCCAATTCTCTTTCTACTCACGTACCATTCCTATTTGGAACGCTCTACCTCAGGCAGTTTTCCCTCGCACTTAACCGTCAGTAACCAACTTTGTTGCGGCCTTACCTAGTGAGCTAATCCGGTGATGGACTAGTCCGGTCTTACTTTGTTTGTTTGTCATTTATATCGTTGTGACTTTCTTTTTTTTATTCATTCACTCATTTCTTTATTTACTTATTTATTTATTCATTTATTTATTTATCTATTTATTGCTCGTTATCGTTCTCACGGGTCAGCCTCCGCTGATCGTTGTGACTTTCTTTTTTTTATTCATTCACTCATTTATTCATTTATTTATTTACTTATTTATTCATTTATTTATTTATCTATTTATTGCTCGTTATCGTTCTCACGGGTCAGCCTCCGCTGATCGCCCATTGCCGGATTAGCTTGCTAATGGCAATTATATTACTTAAAGGTTTGAAGGATTATTCCTTCTTACTTGATGACATAATCTCTTTACGGAGCTGCAGATTTGTTCATAATTGTTTCTTTTCTTTTGATGTTCTTTTTTCAAATTTGCTAGAGTACCCCTACTCCACCCTCCTCAAGCTGGATTCGAACCCCCTCCCCCCCAGACTACCTGGAGTCAATTAAATAAGTCTTTTACAAAAGTAATTCACAAGTGCAAATATAGACCGAATGCATAAATGGCGGCCAAAAAATTATTCTTTTGTTTATGTGCTAATTAGACTCACTAGCATCGTTTGCATGGACATAATTCAAAAGAAATGTTGCTTGAGAGCGAGGTTAGTGACTTTAATTAGCATATAAACAAAAGAATACATTTTTGGCCACTATTTATGCATTTGGTCTATTGTTTAATAGTTTCAAAACAATAGCTACACTAGCAAATTACGCTTGTTTACAAGTTTATTGAATTGACTCCAGATTGGAAGTTCAAACAGTTTTGTGCATTGTATGGCTCATATTAACATAACGTCAGAGTTCGGATCACCGATATCTCTAAAAATATACTCTCGTGGATCTTAGAAACTTTTATACAACTACATGTACAGAGCGCCCCGATAGTTAAACTGTTTTAGAAAATATCCCACAGAAATTTCGCGCGCTGATTGGTTAAAAATCCAACCTCGTTCCCAGGGCTTTTCCCTAGAAAGAAAAATGGCGGACGGGAAAAGACCCTGGCATCGGCTGGTCACGTGTTCATCTTACACCCTGAAATCCTGGGTGTAATAAATTAGCGCTTTGCATATTCAAAAAGCTAAAGGAAGATGGCGGTGAAGCGTGAAACTACGCCTCGTGAAATATCTGTGCTTTAACGACTTGGATCGGCCTTAAATCGTTGTAGCTTTCCTTCGTTTTGTTTGAAGCCACTTCAAGTGAAGTGTTTTTAATATTTGCTGAAAGGGTAAGATGTTGTTGCCGTTCTACCCACTGGTTTCGGTAAGTCTCTCCTATTTCAGCTGCTACCGGATTTTTTGCCAGTCAAGGCGGACAAGAATATTGTGATAGATTTTTGTCCTTTAAACTCCATCATAGAGGACCAACTGAAAGTGCTGCAGGATAGAGGAATCACTGCCGATGTTCTTTAGCTATTCTGAGACGAGCCGGAAACGACCGACAGCTTATTTCATTCAGACGAAAGCAAGGCTGATGAACCGTTAAAAAATCCCAGTGCGAACCTACTGAAAGGAGATATCCAGATTATGTTTACAGATTTTTAAAAAAAGGTTGTGACAGGCCTAGACGACTCCCGCTGTTCGCAAGTGTAGTTTCTTTGCCTTTAGAATTTGGATGTCACGAGTATGTCCTTGAGCGATTTTTCTCTTTTGTACGAGATGATGGGAGGCTCTTTATATATCTCAAAAGTATTTGTTGAAGACTTAGTTCGAAGCAGCCTAAATTCTTCGCCTTTGATGAAGCCTTTACTGACCCCTGATGGCAGGAAGCGAAATGCGTGTACTGAAATGTTTCTGTCGGCTTGCAGTGAGTTCGCACGTCAAGGATAGATCTTTGTCTAAATCTATCGCACAACATTTGACAGGTTGTAGCTGTTTCATCTGTGATAGCTGCAAAGCAATCTCGGGCAACGTTTCTTTATAATATTTGCCCCAATTACTGCTGGTTGTGAGTTCACTTTACCAAAAACACGAATCAAGCGACGGCTCTCGAATTCATCGCCGTAAAGACGGCAAAATTCATATTCGACATAATGTCGAATATAAATGTTTTTTTGGAATTGACTGCTCCATAAAATATGTGAAACACTAGACTTGCTGTGACACGTGGAGATATTCTCGCAACCTTATCAAAAATATTTTATGACAAGTAGAATTTGAGAAAATTCCAGCAACCAATGAAAATGCAGAATTAACCGCAGGAATTCATACATTAGTTTTTCAATGAATATTTAAGATGTACACGTGACCAGCCGATGCCAGGGTCTTTTCCCGTCCGCCCTATTTCTTTCTAGGGAAAAGCCCTGGGAACGAGGTTGGTTAAAAATCGTGTTTCTATAACTCGATAGAAACACAAAAAAGTTGTAAGGTTAATGACGTGTAAATCGCGTGGTGTATAGAATCTACGTTTTGATGATAAATAAAGCGATCAATTTTTCTTCGCTGTTCGTTATTTTCCTTGGGTTATTTTCTAAAAGAAATAGAAAACATTTTCTTCGTGTTTTTACTGAGTTATAGAAACACTCGTGAAAGTTTGGGAGAACTCGAAAAAGCTGCGGAAACACTCGCCTATCAGCTCGTGCTCCCACAACATTTCTCGTTCTCCCAAAATTCCATTCGCGTTTCTATTAAACAACAGCCTCGACCAGTAAACTGTCTAAATCTTCTTCACGGACACTTCGAAAAACGTGAAGAAGCGGCCGCCATTTTGTTATCAAGGGCACACTGCTACGCTACTCACTATCTACCACAGAATAGAGAGTGGGTAGCTTAGCCAATCAGAGCGCGGCATTTGTGATAGAACGCTAGTAGATTTATATTAAAGCTCCATAGAAACACAGAAAATCTTTTCTATTTCTTAAAAAGAAAATGGAAATATTTGATAACTGCACTGTATTATGACGTTTGGGTTATTTTTTCCCGGCTTACTCACTGTTACGCTGGTAGTAGGTACACAGAAAAATAAGTAGTCTAGGATTGAGAAGAACTGTGATGCGTAGGCAAAAGGACAGGACTCATAAGGAAAGAGGAGAACAGTTTGAAATGCAAGGTATGTAGGCTACGGGAAATACAAAGAAATCGGAAGATATCGGAGCCCAGCGAACTGATACGAGAATAACGAAGAGCATCCGAAAGGTTGCGATTATTTGCCGAAAAGGTTCTATTGTTGCTTACGGACGGGCTTTCAAACTTGCAAGAACAGTATCTACAGCTTTCACAGGAAAGCTCGTCCATACAAACAAGAAGTCTTTGCTCAGTGCTTACTGTTTGATGGTAGCAGCTCTCTGAAGACACACAAAGTGCTTCCTCCACAATGCTGTTGCAGAACCATGACTTCAGACAGTCTGTCTTCAGGAAACATGCTGTTCGTGAGGACAAGACTTGGCCCAAGAAACTTCATAGTCACTTCCGCCATAGACTGAAGCTGAAAAGATGACAGAATGCTAAGCACGAAAGAAGCGTAAGAGATGTTCGAGACGCAGCCGAGGGCACCTCTAGCGTCTTGAGTGCTTAGCAAACCTCCCAAATGCGTCCATAACTCGATGGTTGCACAGCTGCTGCGTTTACCATTTCTTTTATAACATAAGACTTCACAACTTCACAATCTGACGTCACCATGCAACCGATGGGCAAATAGATCGTGCGTTTTAGCCAATCATAGCGCGCGCTTTCCCAAACCTATGTTATGATATTCAGTAACATTTTTTTGTAAAATATACAGATATCGTGTGTTCGTGCGAAAGCTCGTCGTCTAGTATTTCACTGATATTTATTGATATTTATACCAAAACCTCCTGGTAGCACAAGAAAACGTTACACTGTAGAATTACCTGTATTCTGTGGGCAACGGCTGGTTCTGTTTTGGCCAAGTAATGAAACTAAAAGGAAGAAAATTTAACAATCATTGCAATGATTAAAGTGCACCAAGTACTGCATATAAAAATTGGGATAATCAAACGAATTGATAAAGTAAGTTATACCGTCGAATCCCGTTCAGGCCTGAGTTTTTTTCAGACTTTAATTTCACAGCTGTTTAAGTTGTGTGCATAACTGCGACGATCAATTAATGTCATTACATATTAATCCGCAGTTCAAATATATGGTCTTTCATATATTCATTTGCATCATTCTTCATCTACGGGTATATTACGAACTCACAATATGACCAGCTCCCAGTTGGCTTGATAGCTCAGTTGGTAGAGCACTGCTCCGGTATCGTAGAGGTCATGGGTTCGAATCCCGTTCAGGTCTGAGTTTTTTTCAGGCTTTAATTTCACAGCTGTTTAAGTTGTGTGCATAACTGCGATGATCAATTAATGTCATTACAAAGTAAGTTATTCCACCGTACGGTAAAAGGGAGGTGCTGACGTTTCGAGCGTTAGTCCTTCGTCTTGGCTCACGAAAGGAACGGTGCTCCAACCAAGTCTCATTTTTCAAATATCGAACAAATCAAGGAAAACCAAAATGCCGTATACACTGATTTCAAAAAGAAAACACACAATTCATTAACAAACCCTTTGCAGCCTAACGCCTCTCCTGGGGGTAGTAGAGGGTCTGGCACGACGAGGGGTGCCTAAGGGGGGTGGTGCGGGTGCTGGGTATGTTAATAAGTAGGCTCTTGTATATGGTGATGGACCAAGTTCTTCTGTCTCGTCCCTCAAGTAGCCATTCTGGTCCGTGGCTGTACTTGGGTTGGTCTTAAGAAGTAAAACAAGACACAGAGTAAGTTTGTTGGTTTTATTGGATGGATTACCGGGTAGCTATTTTAAAAACCGTTCTCTTCTCAAGGTCTGAATTATTATGTGAGAAAAGTGTGGTTGAATTTTGGGGTACAAAATTTTCTGGGAACAGCAGTTTTGAGATGAGGAAATTTCGCACTTGCATTTATTGGACGCCGTTAGACGCTATACCAGCTGCTTTTTGGAGACACAGTATCATACTGTGAAAAGATTCATGCGACGGGGGGTGGGGGGAGGGGGGTAGTCTCCATCGCAGCCGTTTTTTGGATGTCACGCAACCTTCTTTTGGGGGAACGTTGCGTGACATCCAAGGGGGGGGGGGGGAAGGCAAGAACAGAACAGTTCTTTTGAACGTGCCATCACAGAGCCAGATCTAGGGCAGGAGTGCAGTTAGGACTAACTAGAACTAGAGCTACAACGGGTTGCAAAAGTGTTGAGACACTATCGGTAAAAAGCACCTCTTCTTCCTTTCAACGACTACCAGTACCAAGTTTGTTGATTTTCCAGCTTCCCCCTCCCTCTCCCCCTTTCACTGTTGTGTGTTTCGCTTTTCAGCATGGTTTTGCATTGGTGGCAACATTGATAAGGGAGGGGGGGGGGGGGAAGGGGAACTTTATTGTATGAGAGCATTGTTTAATTACTAACACTCCAAATAAGTGTAGTGTCTCAAGTTATTTTGCTCCTAGTTGAAGAATTCTGAAAAAAAAACTATGCGGTTTATTGCTGTTTAAGTAAAACATGAGTCATAAACCTTCTTTGCTGCTCGCTTTTAAAATTTGCTTATGTCAGCTGTCAGTAAGCCATTCCTTACAGGTGCACCCTTTTGTAAGAAAAATCCTGGATTTGCCCGGTATCAGGTAATCATTGCTCTGTAATAACTGTGAGAGGCTGCGACGGCATTTAAAGAAGCTACGCATTAAAGTCTTCAGGGAATGAATGGATACATTTAAATCATGTCCAAATGATTTAATGATGATCATGTCAGAGCTGCAACTGCCCATGCCCTAATTTGCTTATTAAACTAAATTAGAAGAGGTTCAAATACATATACATATTGTATTAAAGAAAATTTGTAGTGCAGGAGTTAAAAGTTAGCAGGCAAGAAAACTGGCATTGGTTGGATGAGGCAAACAATATCATCTGAATAATTGCTAGCAATCAAGGCAGCTAATAGGAGCAAAAAAATTACTGTCTTACTGTCAAGCAGCAATGCAAGTGTCATTTTACCCTGTATAAGAGTTTTCCTGAATCCTGATCATAAACCAAGTATTAAAGTTGGATGGGGCAAACCATATAATCTGAGTAATTACTAGCAATCAATAAATAATAATAATAATAATGAACTTTATTTGAGTTTCAACTGTATCTAGCACTGACGTACTAATTGGGGACACTGTCAAGCACAAATCAAATCAAGTCAAATCATATTTAATTAAATTAAATCAAATCAAATGTTGGTTTTTGTGAAGAGGGGAAAACCGGAGTACCCGGCAAAAAACCTCTCGGAGCAGAGTAGAGAACCAACAAACTCAGCCCACGTATGACGCCGGGGCTGGGAATCGAACCCGGGACACATTGGTGGAAGGCGAGCGCTCTCACCACTGCGCCAACCCTGCTCCCCAAATTGCTATCAAGGAGCAAAAAAATACTGTTTCACTGTCAAGCAGCAATGCAAGTGTAATTTTACCCTGTATAAGAGTTTTCCTGAATCCTGATCATAAACCAGTTCTGTTGGCTTCAGTGCTTCCTCGTCCTCACCCCTGTAATCACCATAAGTTGACGGTGCAGTGGCTGGCCTATCCATTTCACCCTGGCCTTGTCTTGCTCTACGTATCAATCGAGCTGTTCTCTCCCTGGGAGACAAAAGAGGAAGAATATCCTCATCTCCTTTTCTCCTTCTCCCCTCCTGAAAACATCAAAAGAAAGGAAACAGCATGTTTTACTTTTTGGTCTAAGTATGCACAGAAACCCATGAGACTTGAAATTTATGTGTTTACAACATGCATTCACAGATTGTCCAGATTCAATATTACTCTGAAGTACCATATTTGGAATTTGCTTGCCCAAGTCTTTGACCTTGTTGGCACTGTCCTGCTTCCACGGAGCGTCGCAAACAATTTGCATTTGCAACAACAACATACCCCCATGTTTTGAGCAGAGGTGCATATTGCCCAGTAAGTATGTCACACAACTGAAGCCAGTTTGATTGGTTAATTCGGTTTCTCTTACTTTCGAAATATGGTACTTGGTAGATTAGATGTGGACAAGCTACATGTTTCGAGTCTTATGTGTTTCTGGTATGACTTTTATCTCAGAAGTACTGTGAGGATAAATTAAGTTACAACAGAAACACACAAATTGGTTTAACGAGAAACAAGGGCATTACAACTACCTGTATGAGCCACAGTCCACAGCCCTGGACCTAGCAGATATCATGCTAAATTTACTAGCATCTTGAATGCTATTATCAGTGGCTTCAAGGAATCTATACATTATCTAATTTCTTTGGGAAGACTATTTGTTATCTAGAAAATGGAACAGATATAGCGCACGCTCTGATTGGTCAAGAAGAGTGCATTATAACACCATAAAGCATGCAGCCTATGTCACACATGCATTATAGTGCAACATATACATGCATGCTATTTCACACACCAATGTTCTTGTGCATAGCTCAATAGTAATCACCTTACATTAATTTTAGCCAAAAATATAAACCTAAGTCTAGAGGGCTTTGGATTCTCTTGCAAACAGATCTCTCTAGTCTCTGGGCAAAACAAGCATTTGTTAATTGGGCATTTTATAAAAGGAATAATAATGTTTAATTTTTTTTAAATTTTGGTACATTAGTTTAAGCAGTTAATGCTGTAAATCAATAAAGTTAGCACAACATGAGGCAAGAGCTCAGAAAAAGTTGGTTAAGATCAGATTTTATCAAAGTTTGCAGTAATACAAAAAATCTTTGATCGTCTAGTGAGATATCAATGTACAAGTTAAAACTAGTTCAGTTTATTGTAGTGCAGATGGTTTGTATAATTTAGATATAACTGCCTGACTTTATTACAAGATCTAGTTATGTTTTTAGAGGATTATATATGTAAAAGAGAACCCACGCATCAAGGGTTTAAATATTTAATGAGCAAGTTTTAATGATTATGTTATTGAAAACTCCAGTACGCGATTCATGCCAGAATCCTACCTTTCTTTTATGATCCCTTGGCTTAAGAAATGGCAGAGAAGACATATGAGGAAAGAGTCAAAGTAGAAGAGCCAAGAATTATTTTTGAAAGAGAAAAATCACAACTTGCAACTACCAAACCAAGGCAATGCACACAAATAAGTTTTCATACAAATTTTGAATGTCTGTTTTTGAGGCTCAGCAACAAATTCATGGTGAGTTTTTATCTATTATAAAGATGATTCTATTTCAATCTTGATATGTTTTGAACAGTTATAAAGCAAAATTTGCATTGGTGTTACACTTTTTGCACTGACATTACATTTGAACTACACTGCTCCCAGCCAAACAGAATTGAGTAATTTTTTCATTAAATGCTTTACAGCACAGGTTTGAGTTTTTTCTTAGAACACCACGATACTATACAAGCTGTACTTTTTGTAAACTAAAACAACAGAAAATGAAAATATTGTAGCAATACTAACTATTGATAACAATATTAAACAATTATTAATATTAATACTACTAATAATATGATATTAGTTAGGGCAATTATTATTATTAATGGTAATTACGGATTAGTTAGGGAAGAAATGGCAGAAAAAAGCTAGAGGAGGAATTAATGGAAATTAAAGTCAATAGATAGGACACTGACCTGAATTTACAGTAGAGTGTATTATACTTTAATAGTCAGGCCTTCTGACAGGGTGCGGGAAAAAAGAAAATTGTGCGGGTTTTGGGAGGAAAATTGTGCGGTAAAAAAACGGCGATTGTGCGGGAATTGTGCGGGATTGCGCAATCGTGTAAACAAACAAATATTCGATCACCGGGCCCAAAAAAAAACGACATGGAGGAATTTCTGGATAAATGGAAAGTGCAACAACTCCCCTCTTAGTGCGGCAATTAAACATAAACCAAATTTCTATCTTGCTACAACTTTGGCCAAAGTGTGTATCAACAAAATCATGTTGCGTGACACGATCGATTATTCAAAACCGTAATTCCCGGGCGTAATTCTGCTTCGAAATAAAATGTTTTCGACCAGAACAAGTAACTTTATGAAAAATCCCGACATTTTTGTACTTTCTTTGATATGTAGAGCGAATATTATCTTGTGAAGGTTTAAAACTCTTCACGCTTGAAATTGCTGCAAAAACCACAACACTGAGACAAGATTAGACTGAGACTAGTGCCCAGGGCGGCACGGAGCTATGAAGAGCCGCCTTGTTGTTTTTATATCCACTCGAGCTGTTCAATTGCGGAAAGTGGCGGATTTCTCGATTGTTTTGCTAGGTAAATAGCCCAAAAAGTTTCTTTAAACCGTGGCAATCGATGGGAATACTGATTTAATTAGATTTTTAACCAAATATTTCCATATTGTGCGGGATTTTGCGGATTTTCAGAAATTGTGCAGGATTGTGCGGCTTCGATTGAATTGTGCGGTCCCGCACCCGCGCACCCTGTCAGAAGGCCTGTTTAGTTGGTGCAGCTTCCAAATATCAGGGTTAAAAGTTGATCATGACAAAATAAACTCTTGTTATATTTGAAGCAACTTTATTACTTCAAAAATACACTCATCTCTTTTATTTTTAATTAGGATTTCTCTTTTGGGTGAAACTCTTAACAAAATTTAATGTTTATCACTGCTACCCCTGGAGCAAACTTTGAATTGAACATTGGAGACATTAAAGAAATTCTTCAATGTTTTTAACAACACATTTACAGTGCAACTAAACTCGAACCTGAAGGTCACCCACATAAATTTTCATACAAAGTTTGGATGTCTGTTTTTGACTCTGTCAGCAGCAGATTTGTGGCGAGTTTCTACTGACTATGATGGTTCTTATTCAATCTTGATATGTTTTGTACAGTTATAGAGCAAATTCTGTGCATTTTAAGTGAAATATAAAATATTTGTGGAGATTCTATTGTTTAGATACTTGAACAATTTGCATGAAACTTTGTTTAGGTGGCCTTGGTTCGAGTAGTGACACAATATTAGCGGAGCTCCACAGCGGCTCAAAGAGCCGCAGAGCGGAGCCCCATAACTACCGTGCGAGGATAGAAATTGAGAAAACCACGCGTTTGAGTTTTCATGGTCATCGTGGCTAGCAGCATGGCTCGCGGGCGCGTGCGCCTAGCGACGACAACGATGTTGCCCCAACATGGCGGCCATAGTCATCCGGGATATTTAGAAGATCTTAAACCGAAACAAGGCTTTGTTTTTCGCGCGCTTTTCGTGGCTTGCCGCGGCTACACAACCTACAGCCAGCAGTCTACAGCAGTCTACAATGTTTTGCTGAAGAAACGGATTATTCATAGCGGTTTTGGAGGAAAAAAAAAAGTTTTCAAGCGTTTTTGGAGGGACATAAGCATAAAGCTGAGTTCTTTCTACAAGTTTTCAAGCATTTTTGGAGGGACTGTGTGAGGAGCTCCGCTTTTAGGTTTGCCTAAATCTATTTAATATTATTCTACAAACCTTCACTCTCTTAACAAGTTCAACCTTGTAAACATCATCAAGCCTCTTTCTGATTTCATATTGGCGCATCCTCTGTAAATAATAAAGCAAATATTTCAACTTGGAAGCAGTGAACAGCCAATCTGGATGGAATTTAAGTACCCTCCTCTTTGCAGGGTTTCTGGGCAATGAGGCTTACTTCATTGCCCAGCAAAAGGCAAAGCAATTTAACTATGAACTCTCTTTCTTACATACAATGACCACCTGGCCAGTGCTTGACAAACTGCTTTAATCAGTAGACAGCAGGTGCATTCAGAGAAGAATGCCTTAAAACTTAAGTTTAGAACTAGTTCACATTTCTCTAGAACGTGTTGCATTTTGCATTCTGTGATTACCTGAGAATGCCAAAGGAACATAGAATCTAATGCTCAAGTAATGCCTTCACTTTGAATTTTATGTTACAATACCGCCCAGAAGTATTGAAGCATTTCTCACATGTAGAGTGCGAGAAAATCGATTGCACCACTTGCACTTGATGCGCCTTCACACTTGTGTCAAGCATGAGCGCCCGTTGACTGGCAACCTACGCGTGAATGGGTGCTTTGATACTTCTGGGCAGTACTGTAGGTTACTTTTGTCTGGTACTTTATACCTTACTTTATTACATTTACAAATAGATCAGTTTAGGTGCAGTAATAATGCCAAGTACTAACAAATCAATAATTAAAATGATATCACACATGTATGAAGACAGTAGAAAGATTATAGTGTTTTTGACTACTTCCTACCATTTGGCAAACCGACAAGTTTTATATCTACTGAGGTGTTTAATCAAATGGTTTTGAAAGCAATTTGGAATTATAAAAAAGCACAAGTACACTTCTGTGTGGCCTACACGAGGTGTGTAGCCACATTATGTTGCATGCTGTGACGCGTTGGCATCTCGCAAAAAACATTCAGGTTTTTTGCGGAAAATAATTTCAGTTTTGAAAACAATAGCAATTTTTGCCGAGTTCGAAGACTAATTTCCGACATAGTTCAGTTTGTTGTTGTCTATTAATGATGGTACAATGGGTCAGTCAATAAATTACAAAAAAATACAGTACCTCCATATCTAACGCTTTGTGTACAATTGCTGTTGCCAAGAGGTCACGAACATGTTTCCTATGCTCCTTTTTCGCCATATTAAGGCGATAAGTCTTCTCATCTATTATCTTCCCATTCTTTGCAACCTTGATAAAAAACACACTACATTCAATTATGACAAACTTAAACTGGTCTTTCATATATTCATTTGCATTAAACTGGTTAGTTCCTATCAAAAAAGTTAACTTTGTTTATTGTGGGATTTTGTAATCTTCTCCAAGAAAGGGGAAATTAAGACAAACACTAGGTTGAAATTTGTCAGCCACAAGACCGTTAGGAAACCCCAATCTGAAAATCAATTCAATATCAATTGTTAAATTCTATCTAAGGGCATACAGTAATTTAAGTATAAAATACTACCAATCTAAAATGGATGAGAGTGAGATCAACCAAATGCTTTACGTTTACTGCAAAACTGTGAATTAAGTGACAAATGAATTTGGCTAATATTTCTCAGGCCAAGGATTGGCTTAGAATGTTTGAATGTAATGCTTTTTGGTATTTCAGACAATTATTGTTCTGTCTTTTTCTTCTTTTTTTTTGGCAAGTAAAACTCAGTTTTTAGATTTTAACAATTTGACATTGTTATAAAGAAGTTTTTCCTGTGACACTGATCTGGTTCTCTGCTCAACAAAGAATTTGTAACAAATGAAATCTTAAAAACAAAGACCTGAGACAGCATTACTTAATAAGAAGCTCTTCTACATTCAAGGTATGTTAGGAAACGAAACCAAAAAACCAGTGGAAAAAATCATTTAACCCTTTCACTCCCAAGAGTGACTTTACCGATTTTACTCTGTCTAACGCCAGACGATTTTACTCGTCAAATGGAGACCCCTTGGGAGTGAAAGGGTTAAAAGCTATCTCCCTTAACCCTTTCACTCCCAAGAGTGACTTTACCGATTTTACTCTGTCTAACGCCAGACGATTTTACTCGTCAAATGGAGACCCCTTGGGAGTGAAAGGGTTAAAAGCTATCTCCCTTAACCCTTTCACTCCCAAGAGTGACTTTACAGATTTTACTCTGTCTAACGCCAGACGATTTTACTCGTCAAATGGAGACCCCTTGGGAGTGAAAGGGTTAAATAGGTTTTGAACACATTGAATAAGGTGCCACATGTAGACAGGACCAACAATATCAGGTCAAGCCTCTACTTAATCAAGTCTTGCCTAAAAGCTCTCAATATTATTAAATGATTAGGGGATTTCAAAAAGTTGTCTTAACCCTCTCACTTCCAAGAGTGACTTTACAGATTTTACTCTGTCTAACGCCAGACGATTTTACTCGTCAAATGGAGACCCCTTGGGAGTGAAAGGGTTAAAATAGTGGTCATCCCCATGTGAAAAGAAACACTGTATGCATAATACAGCAGAGTGATATAAAAATTAACATGAAGCTGTCAATCCAGGTGCAATACTATTTCATGATCACAAATCTACCAAAAGAGTCACCTGAATATCAAGATTGAAATTTTAAAACACACAATGAATTACTGGAAATCCCTACCAATCCAGACTTCTTTAATTGTCTCTTCATACGAGTGTTGGAAAAATACCCAACAAGATGTTTATCTTGCAAGCTGTTATAGTTTGCCAAGGGTCTGAAATAAAAATCATGGAATAAAGTAAGGATTAAGGAAATGCTTGATTTGTTCTAGAGGGGTACAAGTTAGGAAAGACATGGGTCAAGGAAATATGGCAAAGGGAAATAAAGCAATTTATTGAATTGTTGAATTCTCTTGTGAAAAAAAAAACATCCATAGTTTTAACACAAAAGGCAAGAGTTAAGTAATTATATATATAAGTAAGGAAATGCTTTTAAATTTATTTGACTGGGGTAAACAATCTGGGAAGAACATATGCCAAGCAAGAATGGAAGTAACGGAAAATGATAAAGTTAACAAATTTATGAGAATTGCCTTATTCTTGTTTGGTAAAAATGTCTATAGTTTTAAAGCAATTAATATGAGTAAGGAAACACTTAATTTAATTTAGAGGGATACAAATTGGAAAAAAATCAGCCAAGCAAGACTATATTATATGGCAAAGGAAATCAGATATTTTAGCAATTTATGCAAATTATCTTATTACGGTTTTAACTGGAAAAAAGTCTGGGTATTAATATTAAATAAAGATTTCCTCACAGGTCCCTACTTCATTATGCATGCTGTAGTTGAATTGTATTGGGAAGTGCGCATGCAAACATTTCTGAGAACGAAACCTAGGGCTATAGCATGCACAATGAAGTAGGGACCAGTGCGGAAATTATTCCAAAGTCTGTACTTTGAACACATTCAGTGATACTTAAACTCATAATTGTGCAAAACTGCATGAAAGTTTTTGGATTTTGAAGTTCTTGAAAGGAAAGGCTCTCACATTAACCTGATTAATTCATCCACTTTAAATACACAATAATTTTTTTGGCTGGAAAAAATGCTTTATGAATTGGGTCAATTACAATCTGATCGACAGCTGCTATAAATTCTTAAAACCCCACAAGCTGACTGCCAAGCAAGTTTTGTGTTTTTATTTCATTACAGTAATCCAGGATAAAGATGTTTGCTGTGTACCGGAGTCTAGTTATAGCAGTCGGGGTTGTATATTTAATTCTATCCAGCTGTTATTTGGAAGTCCTGCAGACAGCAAGCCGCCGTTTTGACAATGGCTGAAATATGCACCGTTTGATGCTTTTGAAATCGATATGTGAAGTACATACATAACTTTGTCATTAAGACCTTTCTCAACTAAAACCGAAAAATTTACAACTACACAATTCATATATATAAACTCTTTTCTATGTTAACCTAAAACAGTTGTTATTTAATACACATAACAACAGACATTCATTTATTCTACTTACTAGAAGTGTGCATAATACTGTTATTATCATTGTAACACTGGAGAAAAGAGGCTGGAAAATTCTCGTACAAATAAGAGATTACGCACACTGAGAATTGACAAGTTTGTCAGACAATATCACGTTTCTCATGCGAAAAAACCCGGAGTGATTTCTTGGTAATTTTGCAGAGGCTACTAAAACTTCTTGGTTCCTTTGGGCATTACAACCGAAACGCAAAACTAAGCAAACGAAATTATGCGAACGAAATCAAAACAAATAGTTCGAACAGGGGTTCAATGACACATATAGTTCTCTGAAGTTTATACAATGAAGCGCCGGTTTCATTGTACACAGTAAATCCATAGAGAATCAATCCACCAGATGAAAAGACAGCAACCATTGCATTTGCAAACTGTCATTTTGAAAAATATTACTTCATTCCAAGCGCTAGATTAATTCGCCAAGAAGAAAGCCGTATAATGCACCCTCGGGCTATTCTTCATTGAGTTTATACTGTGAAGATACCAAGGTCTCTCTAGAGAGACCAGCTATAGAGTCAAAACAAATTTCGCGTTCAAAATTTGCTGGATTATCTGATGGACGAACAGAACCACAAGGAAAGGAGATTGTTGGCGCTTGCTCAAGTTTGGCAATATATATCGCGCCAAAATTTGTACAAATGCCTGCTACAATGTAGAAGCAAAGAATAGTTGAATGGTGCTACTGCAAAACAAATTAAGGATCAAAGATGACGCTAAACCAATCTCCGTTTATCTTACGTGTATACCAAAGCGAATTCTACAGTGAACTACGATCAACCTTCACACTGCAGAGAAGTAAATACAATTAAGGCCAAGGTTAATAGTTTCCGAGTAATGGCAAGTTGACGGCAAACGCTCGATCAACGAAGGTTTAACGAAAAAAATTAAACGGCAAAATATCCCGATGTCTTCCTTAAACTTGACACGTAAGGCGAGGTAGAGCTTGACATTAAAGAAAGTCACAACAACTTACCCAGGATCAGCGTGACTCATCTTGAATGAAAAACAATTTGAATCGATGACTGCTGTATAAATTACTTGCGAGGCAGAACGCTAAAAGTAAGCTTTCTTATCGACGTTGTCGCTTCTCAGAGGAGTGGAGTATGTATCAATCCAACCGAGGCTGTACGAGAAGCCATAGAAACCACACCTTTTGTGTACACTATCCCATGTTGTCGAGAAACCGGTGCAAAAAAGCGATAGATCTTTCTCTGTGATAATGCAGTACAACCTTGTCGTCAGGGAGCCATTCCTGTTGCTAATCAACACCTGACGTCACTATACCTAGACCCAGTACCACCCGACTAGTACGACCTCGTTCTCAGGAACTCCTCGACCAGAAGGAAACACAAAATATATATATTTATTATATGGCAAAGCCAGTCTTAGGCAAATCCCTGTGCTCTGATTGGTTCTTTCTCGGTCAGGATTTTGCAGTACGGACCGTTTCCATGGAAACGGTCCAACCCGTGTATTTTTGTTTTGGAGCGAAGCCGGCAAATTCAAAATTTGCAACAAAACAGCGAAAAAAACTGAATATTGTCATTCTTCACAATGAAACTACCAGAAGAAGCTAAGAAGATTGAAATTTTTCCGAAATTTCAAAGATGGATGAAGAAGACGAACATTAACTATCAGAAATAGAGTACCATATAATAAACAACTCACTAACCGAGCTTGCTCGGGCCGTACTGGAGAATATTGGCCCTCGGTCGTGGCAGTACGGACCTCGCTTCGCTCGGTCCGTACTGCCTCGACCTCGGGCCAATATTCCCCAGTACGGCCCTCGCGCTCGGTTAGTAAGCGGTTATTCTTTTCTGGATTATTTTTTTCCATGAAGTTCATATGCCTTTCCATACTTTATCAACAATGAGCATGACAGAGAAGTTGTCACTGGGATGACGAAATCCTATTCATTACGTTTTTCATGACGCATGTTTGATCCACTTTTCGGGTAAATTGCAACAATCGAAACCTGAATATCAGTCAATTTGAAGGTACGGTGGCCCAGAAGGCTCAACACAAATACAAATTCGACAACACGAATACAAGTTTTCACAACACAAATACAAATTCCAAAACACGAATACAAGCCGTCACAACACAAATGCAAATTCCACAACACAAATACAAATTTCCACAACACGAATACAAGTTGTCACAACACGAATACAAGTCGTCACAACACAAATGCAAATACGGCGCGAAAGGACTTGGAACCAGAAATTGCCGCTGACAAGTTTACTGCAGGCAATGCTACAACAATATGGCGGCCATTGTTTGCGAAGATGAACGTGCCATTATAGAGAAATATTTCCATCAAGGATATGAAAATAAGGTAATCCTTAGCTTTTTAGCAAGTTACCATGACATTTGCATGAGTTAAGCGACATTGAAAAGGCGACTTGAAGACTATAGACTGAACAGGAGGGGAGAGAATGTCGACGACAACAGACTGAAGGATTTAATTCAACAAGAGATGGCAGGCCCCGGTGAACTCAGAGGTTATCGAGCTATTTGGCATTCCCTTCGTTTGGTCCATCATATTCATGTACCGCGCAGAAGAGTGGCTAAAATACTCAAAGAGCTAAATCCATCAGCATCTCAACAAAGACGAAGCCGAAGACTTGTAAGACGTCGATATTCAAGCTATGGTCCGAACTTTTGCTGGCCTGTCGACGGTAAGCTAAGTTATCAGAGATTACATGTATGGAGCAACAAAATAATCCTTCAGTCTGTTGTCGTCGACATTCTCTCCCCTCCTGTTCAGTCTATAGTCTTTAAGTCGCCTTTTCAATGTCGCTTAACTCATGCAAATGTCATGGTAACTTGCTAAAAAGCTAAGGATTACCTTATTTTCATATCCTTGATGGAAATATTTCTCTATAATGGCACGTTCATCTTCGCAAACAATGGCCGCCATATTGTTATAGCATTGCCTGCAGTAAACTTGTCAGCGGCAATTTTTAGTCCCAAGTCCTTTCGCGCCGTATTTGCATTTGTGTTGTGACGACTTGTATTCGTGTTGTGACAACTTGTATTCGTGTTGTGGAATTTGCATTTGTGTTGTGACGGCTTGTATTCGTGTTGTGGAATTTGTATTTGTGTTGAGCCTTCAAGAACACCAAGAACCCCCCACCCCCTCAAAAAAAAAAAAAAATTCTGAAATAAGATCGTCAATTTTAGACCTTGTCTTTTTCAAATCCCTATTTTCTGTCTCTGGGCCAAATTTGACTTTTGCTCTATGCGCCAATTAGAGCAACAAAATTAACTGACACTATTGCCGAGCACCGTTTCTCTGTCTGCTTCTTAGCCGGACCATTAACCATTGTCCACCACACCATGGGAAAATAAACCAGTAAGCCCCTCTCATTAACTCTAAGTAAAGAAGAAGTTTCCCCATATACTTGCATCGATCCCTCCAAGGATCAACCCTCTTTTAGTTCTATTTAGTGGGCGCTTCCAAATTAAAGCGTTCATAAAAAGAAACAGGTTGCATAATAAAAATATTATAAGATCCTCTCGGTTTAAGGACATCTTAAAAATGCTTAAATTTT